>JAPMOQ010012849.1:525362-561794 GCA_026543055.1 Argiope trifasciata
AAAAAAAATAAAGACATCAATGCTCGAAGGACAGACCATACAGGTGGTTGGATGCAGCCGCCACAACTGCTAATGTTTAAAACTATTGGTTGTTCTGGTCCATTTAGGAGGTTCTTTCATTGGAAGTATGTCCATTCATTAAGGTGGGTTCACAGGAGGCTTTTTATTGTCCGCAAACATTGTCTCTCTGGTGTTGCCCTGGCATCTTCGTGTGAACACTTGAGACAACGCCGACAACGTTTGTCCCGACGGGACAATTATTTGCCGTTGTCCTGTTGTGGTCACGTGATTTTCCGGAAGTAGGCGTGATCTCCTATAGCAGACAATAATAAGTTTCGTCAGAACCCACCTTTAGAGTGGTGGTACTACACTCATACATATTACTTCGCATATTGGAATAACGAAAATTAGTCCGTCCTCTTTTCCTCAATAAACTAGTAAATTAGCGAATTCATTCATATGTTTGAACAACTGAATATGTAAAAAATTAATAATTACTCATACAAGGAAACTATGAGTAAAGTATTTTCAAAATGTGATTAATAAAGAGGTTAAAAATCATTAAAAATATTTCAAATTAAAATTGATTGTAAATAACATAAAATACTGAAATATTTGTCAAAACTTATTATAAGTATATATAAGCATTCATTAGAATACATATTATAAACTACTGCTAAACTTTTATTACTATTTTTATGTCAGAAAATTTGCAGCTGATGCTTTTTAGAAATTTGTACATTTTCATGTATCATAAGATATTTTTCTTATTTTAGCATTCTCGTTAAATTGCACAATGTTATTACGAGTTGATTAATCTCGTTTTTCTAGATTAACGCCAGTGTACATGATGGTTGTAGCGTTTTACACAACTATTAGTCCGTTTTTGGGTTCTGGTCCTCTTTGGCCTGAGTATGACGTGGTTCAAAACTGTAAAGAAAACTGGTGGTGGAATTTGCTTTATATAAACAACTTTCAATCTATTAATTATAAACAGGTAAGTGTGTTCAAGTCATAGCATGCCACCATGGTTATTTTTTAATCTTTATTTTCTGTGTACAGTGATTTTGTATCGAATTGTATCTTAATTAATTTATTTGTTGTTTTATTTCCAAATTGCTAGACTAAAATTAAAGGAAAAACAAAATTAATTTGTTTAAATTCGCCTGTTTTTTCTTTAATTAGCTAAAAATTTTGCTTTATTAGCTTTTTTTAAAATTAAAAATTGCTTTAATTGCTTTCATTAGATTCAAGCGTCTTTGTATATGAATTCAAAATTTGTATATAAATGTTCAATTTATGTACAAAGTTTTAGCTTGAAGCAACTATTATTAATATTTCAACTCATTGAAAATTGAGTAATAATTTTAAAATATGATTCGAGTTTCATCTTTTTTCCCAGCTAATACGCTAACTAAAATTCTATTTAATGAGTACAATTAAAACTCTATGACAGCAATTAAAATTTTTTTGAAAATTTTTATGACAGATGCATAGAAGAAATTACTGAATGCGCGTTGCAAACAGGACAAGTATTTAATTGTTTTAACAACTCATGAATAGTTCACTTCCATTGGAATAGGATCGCGGAAGCCTGGTGGTAAGGTCTCGGCTGCAAACCGGAAGGTTTTAGTTTCGAATTCTGATTCCACCTTGGAACTGTTGCGTACACGGGTCTGGTGCATTCTAAACTCATTTATTTCACGGGGT
This sequence comes from Argiope trifasciata, assembly GCA_026543055.1. Taxonomy (NCBI): domain Eukaryota; kingdom Metazoa; phylum Arthropoda; class Arachnida; order Araneae; family Araneidae; genus Argiope; species Argiope trifasciata. The sequence continues at coordinate 527,073 of JAPMOQ010012849.1, forward strand.
CAAACATTCTCCTGCTGGTGGGATGTGGAGATTTGGAGTGGAGGATGCCATTTCAGGAGTCTCTTTGTTATTTAATCGAAGGGCCATGGTGGCCTGGTGGTAAGGTCTCGGCTTCAGAACCGGAGGGTTTCAGGTTCTAGACTCGATTCTACCGAAGAACCGTCGTGTGAGGGGTCTCTTGCACGTTAAATCTGTCAGGCCAAACGTCCTCCAATTGGTGTGGTGTGGTTTGGAGAGGAGGGTGCCGGTTAAGGTGTCGTCCTCGTCATCTGATTTTGGTTCAAAATTACAAGGTTCATCCTAAATAGCCCCAATTTTGCTTTAAAACGGGGCATTAATATAACTAAACTAAACCCACTGGATTAAAATTGTTATTTGCCTCTCCATTTTATGTAAAGCATTATCAAGTTGAGTGAATAAGTGGGCATATGTTAAAAAAAACTCTAAATTTTAGTGATTTAAAATTTTAAGATAAGGTCCAGAATCAAGGCAAAAGCTTTCAAAATTCAAAACTTTGTCATATAATCCAAAATCAGTTTGTTCGCTTATCTGAGAATGCTTTTCTAAGGAAGTCGTTTTTATAACTAAGTTATTAAACGAGACAATTGACCAAATAACTGCAGATTTCCAATATTTAGGATTAAATGTCAGATTATCACATTATGAAGAGATGGTCAGCTCTTTAACATCAAACATTAAATTTTGACATTCAGCCATTTGACTTTATTGCATTGTCAGAGAATGTAACCCCAATCCAATATCACAAATGCCAGGGTATTGGACACTCTAATCCAGCCGGCAGTGAGAGACACTCATATGCGTCCACTGGCCATAATTGGTTAGCGATGATATCCAATATACTTTGAAAGAGAGGTGAATAAACCTACTTATTAATTAATAGTGAAGGACTGACGATTCGTTGGCGATAGTTTCATTGACTAAACACGATTTTCTTCTTGTAAAGTTTGTAAAAGCAGCGTTGACCGATGCTATTTCCTCTTCGTAAGTCCTCGAATTGCACTCATAGATTGGTGCATTTTAATTCTACATTTGACGAGTTTTGGATATTAATTAATGAGTAACTGGTAACTGTAAACGGGAGTACATTGCATTTTCACGATTGCGCACTGCAGGGAAACTTGGAAACAAAAAGGTTATCACCACGAAATTTAAAAACATATATACATAATTTTCAAAAAGTTTGAAATGTGTCAAATCTATTTGCTTATGCCCAATACTAATTATGTCTCTATTATAATTTGATTTCCAACCAAAATAATATTTTTGGAAATTTCTTTCAAATCAAATATTAAAGCCATTGACCTACCATCTTAGTCTATAAAACTCCAACTAGTTAACAAAAAGTAAAGTTTTTATTTCTAAAAAAATTTCTGATACTTCCCAAGCAAATCCTGAAGATTAAAAATTTCGAATTGATTTTTTTTTAAATAAAGAAAAAATATTAAACCTAAAAGTCAGCCTAATTTCCAGACATAGAATAAAGCTAAAACACATATCGATAAATATTCTAAATTTTTGATGATTTTCCGTCCACAAATTTTGAATTTTTATGAAAGTTGATGACTCTTCTCGATCTGCTGAAGCAGAAAATAAGACCACAGTTCCTAATCATTTTGTTTATTTCAGTTTTAATAGTTTTAAATATTGTGAACCTAAATTTATCACATGTAATTTAAATCATTTACTATTTGCAGTGTATGTCATGGTCTTGGTTCCTGGCAAACGATATGCAGTTTTATGTTATCAGTCCTTTGTTCTTAATTACTTTGTGGAGGTTTGTAGTATTTTTCATTCATTTTGGTTCAAAATAATTAAATAATTTCTGTCAATGCATAGCAATCGTAAAAGTATACCCAAACATCTTAATGCAAACATAATACAATGTAAATATTAATATGTTGAGAAAAGTTTGACTGACATATCAAATCAAAATTAATGCAGTAGAGTTTTTAATACTAGGTAGTTATTTATTCTATATGATGCCCCAAAAGGTTGCAATAAAATATAGAATTAAAGTAATACAAAGTAATAACATAAAATTTCGTTTGATTAATAAAAATCATTCGAATCGTAGGTATCCTGGCAGATATGACAATTACAACTAAAATGCGTCATCAATAATAGATAGTTAAAGTATCGAAAGTGTTATATTGTTACTCATAATATTGGATGGAATTTCTGTACATTTATAGATCATTCAATACGTCATATATACTTCAACGTAATATATATTCTTTTGTATACAAAAAATAGTGACTCCTGTCTTTTATTATAAAATGAATAATTCTTGAACGTCTGACCTCACCATGAGTTTACAACTAATATTTCAGGATTCCTTATATGTGACCAACACAACCTTTATAATAAAAACTAATTAGATGCATTTTATTTCCCTCATAGAGCCTTTAGATGGCACCAAATTTCTGGGTTTAATCTCATCCATTTAAAGGGGCTGTGATGTAATAATAAGTCTCGGACTCGGAAGTCACCATTTCCGAAAACCGATTTCCTTAAAGATTACTATCCATGGTGGATTTGTGCCGCTCTAAATCTGATGTTATTATCCTCTCGCTAGAGTGGTGAGAAAGTTTAGAGAGAGTGTATTGGCTCAAGAGTCAACCTAATCATCTGACTTGAACGTCAAGTCAAGAGATTCTTCCCAAATACCCACCCTAGTGTTGCTTTCAAACAGGACGATAATATAACTAAGTTTAACTAAACTTCAGGGATTAATATTGATAATAGAGACATGGTTCATATTTTATGTATTCCATAAAATAAATATAACATTTCGTTAAATATAATTGTCACGAACTGTTAAAAAAACTCTCTCATTATAATAAAAACATAAAAGATTTTTTTTTCAAAAAATGGAATTTAAATTAATTTTACATATTGGTTTATCAGAATCTATTTAAATTATGCATTTGTAAAGTTAAAGGATTATTTCATAAGACCTTGTTATATCTAATGTGAATAACCCAATATATCTAATGTGAATGTTTTCCTTCTAAATGTGTAGCATTAAATGGATATTTCATTCACGTAGGTGGCCTAAGAGTGGATATTCATTAGTGGGACTGTTCTTCTGCATTACTTTTATCTGTAATTTTGCCCTTACTTATAAATATGACTTGATGGCAGGTTTTGGCAACATATTAGAACATTATCAGGACATTCCAGCTTTTTTGCCGAGGTAAATTTGATTCATTGAACTTATTTTTTTGTTGATTATTTTTAAATAAAGCTTTAATTATTTATATTTTTCATTTAAATAAACAAAAATCGTTATATGCATGTATAATATTTTTATTCTTCTTTTATGCAAATAATTTTAATAATAGAATTAACTTCCCCCAGTACTGACTAACCAATTCGAACATGTTACAAAATAGTTTTTTTATAATGATTATCTGAAGTGCCCAAAAATTTTACTTGATATGTTCTATTAGAGCTCTATTATTTCTGCTTGTATAATCTGATTATTAAAATGCGGTTAGGCCAATTTTAGTTGTTTGTCTGAGTTTGAGAGAAGATTGAAATGAAATAAAATATATATTTCAATTTTGAACGCAACAAGCGAATTAAATTTCCTTTTGAATAATTCATTGTTGATATGATTAAATCTTTATAGCTTTTCAGCAGTTGGAAATGAACATGCGTTCTTCGGAGATACAGATATCTGCATAGAAAATAAATATAACAAGAGCGGCTTAAAATTATTCAGATAATAATTCGTTAGCTGGAAGTCAATCAAATGCAATACAGAATTTGTACAATAGAGTTTGTATCTTTAAGCTAGGATTCATATTTTTTATCTTTCACTATTCTGCTGTCATCAGTGTGACGTGATATACAATTTCATTCAAAATATTAATTTACACAATAAAAAGAACAATTATAAGGCTATTAAAACTACACGGCTTTAATAGTTTTCATAACCTGATATTTAAATAATTTTTGTGGGAATCACGGAAATCAAAATATGCCATTAAACTAAATCAGTATTAACTAAACATTATTATTTTATTTACCATTTAATTGAATTAAAACAAAAACTAGCTGATGTAAAATAAATAATTAAATATGTGTAATATGAACAATAACTAATACTTATAATATATAAAAACAATTCATTATATTTACAATACATCTTCACCTAATACACTTTCTTAATTTAACTGGTAATAAATTATTATTAAATAATATATTTAAAAAATTATTTGCTTTGTTTTCAGAATGAATGCTTTCTACGATATAGTATACAGTAAGCCTTATACAAGAATAGGATCCTATCTTGTTGGACTTGTTTTACCATATTATATATATAGAAGGAAGTGCAATAACTCACCAAGGCTGAATTGGGTAAGTTTAGTTAGGCTAACACGAAGCATTAAGCTTCAAAAGAGATAGCATAATTCCTATAAAAACAATTCTACTCTATGTCAACCACAAATATTTAGCACAAATTACCTTTTAATAAATGAAAGCAAAAGACCATGTTAGAATTTTATGCATATCAGTTTACAAAATATAATACTTTTTGTTTCTCATTCAAACAATATAACAGTGGTATAAACTCGAATGATAGTTTTATAAGTTATAGATCAAATTTAGCCTAGTAGTTACTTTTATTGTCACCAAATATTTGACAGCATAATCTTAAATTGAATAAAGTATTAAAACATTTGAAGACTTAATATTAACTTTCTTATGATATCATTTATTGTATACGTTGATTTTAAAAAACGATCACGAAAAGTTTAACTAAAAATTTGTGTAATTAATGGGATGACTTCTTTAATTTTTACATTATACTGAAATAATGACATATTTTGCGTTTGACTTTTTTGTATAGTACAGCGAATAAAAACTGCCCTTTGAACCATTTCTCCTAAACAATTACTTTCAAAATTTTGCATACATTTTCAGTTGTAATAAAAAGACCATAAATATAATCTATTTTGTTTTTTACGGTGTTTTTGTATTAAAGAATTTGTATAGGCATGCATGCAATCAGAATTTGATATCGATTTATAACTGTAACGATAAAGACCTACATTCTTCTCTCTAGATCGTTGCTTTTTTGAGCTTTTGTGTTTATAAATAGACATAATTTCAGAGTTGTGTTTTCTGTTTTTATATAAAACATTGAGAATCAAAAGTGAATAAAATCTGAAGAATCTTCCCCAGAATCAAGGAAGTGAATAAAATCGGAGGTCTCAGGTATTATTTTTTCAGGTATTATTGGACAATATGTTTCTGTAAAGATGAAATAATATATTTCTTTGTTTCGATATATTAAAGCTTTCAAATTTTGAACATTTATGTGTTTTTAATTTTTTTTAAAAACCTATTTCTTAGAATTTGATTAACAGTCGATTAACAGTTTAAATTTCGACTCTACATTGCTATGCCATCTAGTAGTAAATAAATTTAAAAAAAATCGTAAAAATTTAAAATAATAAAATATAAATTAAAATCCCTACTGTATATAATAGCTTAGTTAAAATTATTTAATTGAAGCACGCTTTTTAAGAAGTATTTTCGTTTAAAAGTATTGTATAATTTAATTGAATACTTCAATACTTGATATGATTCATCTATATGAGAAGATAGAGAGAGAGAGACTCTTGAATTTTGAAGCTAAAACATATTTCTTTGAAATTGATAACAGCATTCAAAATAATTTTTGTATATCTGTAAGATTCTGAAATTCCAGAAATATGTTTGGTATTCACTATAATACAAGAAAATTTAAATTTTATATTTTTGATATCATTTTTCTTATTATTCTGTATTTCTTTCTCAGGTAACCTTAACTGTGGGTTGGATGATTGCATCTGGCATAACTCTGACGTGCCAGTTTGGCTTGTACCACCGTGCCGTCACCACTGTTGGGGCGTCTTTCTACAACGCTCTCAGTCGAGTTGGATTTTCAGTAGGATTAGGATGGGTCATTTTTGTGTGTGTCATTGGACAAGGGGGTGAGTTTCCTACACATTGAATATCACATCTATGAACTGTTAGATAGATATATTTTTTAATTTTAACTTTTATATTATGGGTTGCAGTAAACTGAAAACTATCTACGGGATTTTAAAGAATAAACAATGATGTTTGTTCTCTTTTCAAATAGTTAAAAGATGGGTTATGAGATTTCTTTTGAGTGATTCTAGTTTTCCTGATTAACCCCTTAACGGTCGCATCATTTTGAAGAAAATGGTAATAAAAGTGCCTATTTTTTTATTCAAGAAAATTATAGAAAATTGAGTGTATGTTTAATACTTGCGTTCAGTTTTAATTTTTTAGTTAATTTTTAGCTTGAAATATTTAAAAAAAATTGGAAAAGCGAACATTCATTGTTATTATGACTAAATGTTAGCTTTCCAACAAAGACAGAAAATAAAAAATAGGTTTTTTAAGCATTCAAACATAATTTTATTGCATTTACACGTAATGTAAATAAATGCTTGTCATTTTTTCTTGTGTGATAAACTTTAAAGCATGAGATGCATAGGCCAACATCACAATCACAATAGTACCGAGTTTCCTTTCTGCTGACATCTAATTTAAAATAAATGAACTATCTCTAAAAACATAAAAAATAGTCTAGAGCAGCCATCTGGCTTATATTTTGAGATATAAACATGATTTTGGGCATAAGAAATCGATTGTTTTAATATTTTTGGCGCATTACTTTTGAATAGGCCAGCCCGGAAATATCACAGGCGCGAGAAATAGAGATAGAAATTTCACGGGAGCGAGAAGGAAGGGGTTAATAATTACGGTGCCAGTAAACGAATTGTGTGACAGAGAGGAGTAAAACAATCCACTAAGTTATTCCTGGCATAGGGGTAATGCGTCTTCCCCGTGATCTCGGTGTCCTGGGTTCGAGTACCGGTTCTATGATTGTTCTTCCTTAGTTCTATTGTGCATGCCCCCTCCTGTAAAAAGGAGTTGTGCAAGCGAATGAATGATGCGTGAGTGACAAAGACATACTCTTGGCCCTAGTTGGCTCTACTGAAACAAGAGACGCTTCCTATCGGCTTAACCCTTTATCTACTGCATTATGAACTACTGAAAATTCCTTCATAAATATATTTTTTTCTAGCTGCCATATTGCTAATTAAAGAATATACAAGAAAACAAATATCCCAGTGTGAAATTTAATTTGTTAGAACTAATTAATTAAAGTGGTACTTAAAAGTACCGTCAGTACACTATGCGTAAATTTCCTCATAATAGAAAAAAAAATACGGATGATATTCGTAATGAAATTTAACCTCTTAAAAATGTTAAATAACCAAAAAATACTCATAAGAAAACAAAGAAATTATCAAACTGACATAATTTTATTTTGTACATAATAATGGTAGAAATTCACATTTGATGATAATCATAAAAACAATTTTTTTTTTTCATTTACGCATTTTTTAAATTCATTCTGTATTGTCTTAGAATATTATTTGCCCAATCCTTATAATATATATGATTTGCCCAATCATTATAATTAACGGTCGAATTATTCGGTGGTACTTATAAGTACTGCCAGTATACGTAGTGTTGGAGAAAACAATTTTTTTCCAACACTACATGTACTGGCGGTACTTATAAGCACCACCGAATAATTCGACCGTTAATCACATTACATAATCTGTTATCTTATAATGATTGGGAAAATAATATTCTAAGACAATACAGAATGAATTAAAAAAATGCAACGCTTAATTTTGGTTTGATATTATATATTTATAGCAAAGAAAAGATAAGAGCGGCAATCCGTACAAAATGGCAACAAAAGAACACAATGCCCGTTTGTAAATAGCTTTCTTCCTATCAAAATTCAACAGCCTAGAACAACTACTGCCATTTATCATGAAAAAGAAGAGTTAAAAGACTGTTTCTAAAACGTACCATCTGAATATAAGTAATGGTTGTTGTGCTATAAAGTTTAAAAGTGATTTGTACTTATAAGTACCGTCAGTAGATAAAGGGTTAAATCGATTGTATTCGTAACCGAGGGTTAGTCCTATGGCAAGTATCATAAGAAACAACAGCACTAAGTGTTTAAAATAGTTTAATTCAATGGGAGAAACAGATTGGTTGGAAATAAATTGGTATAACCGGTTGTTTCAATGGAAGAAGTCATAGTTGTTCATTGGCGTCTGTTAAATTATTATTTCTGGGCTTCTTTGTTATGATTTATGCTTTAAGAAATAAATTTATTAAGCCTGTTAATAAATCATTAATTTGAGAATAAAAATTATTTTTAGGCTTATTTTCAAAGTTAAGATTTATTTTTGTTGCTTTCAATTCAATAAAATATTATCAAGATGTTAAACCATCTGTAAAAGCTCTAAAATACTTTAAGATCCCTTGCTTTGTTGCGAAACAATTATTTTAAGCTGTTGCTGCTATGAAGCTATTATTTTATCACAATCATTTAACTATCATGAATGATAATTTGATAATAAATTGTCAAAGTAAACATCATTTTCAAAGATATTTCAAATTTTTAATTCAGAATAAAGTTTCTGAAGTTGGCTAATAATAAAATATTACCTTTACATGTTTTTAGTATCTATAAAATAAGATATAAAAATAAACATTTTTTATTCCAGGAGTTGTGAATAGCCTTTTGTCCTGGAAAGCTTTTATTCCACTGAGCCGCTTAACTTACTGCGCTTACCTTCTTCATCCGATTGTTGCAACAACATATTCATCTTCTGTGCGATCATTCATTAATTTTAATCATGTTAATACGGTATGTATGTTAATTTTTAAAAAATATATATAATACTAGCTGGTACACGGCTTTTTGCTGCCGCAGAAGAAACAATCCTAGAAATATTTTGATTTCGAATATGAAATAGTTATATTGTTTAATTAAGAATGGTATTTATTTTCTTGTCGGCAATGAATACATTCATTGAAGTTGAAATACATATAAATTAGAAGTATAAATAGTATTTATTCCATTTTTATTATTCTATTCTACAAACAAATATTAATTTTTATATATTAGATTTGCATAGTCGTTTAGAACTGTAAAGCTTGGTGCTCTTTCAGAATATTAATAAAAAAAACCATTTATTGTATTTCGTGATTCGTTTAATATTCCTTCAGAATTCTCAAGTTTAATGAAACTTCTAAAAATTGTTTTCTCAGAAAATACATAAAATGTCTCGAATTCTTATAAACATTTCTTTCCTTCCTTTTCAGATTATGCTATTTCTTGGTTATCTTATTATTTCTTACGCCGTTGCCATGGTAACATCCTTATTGTTTGAATCACCTTTGATAAGACTGGAAAAACTCATCAGAAATAAATCAGCTTCATGATGAAATATTAGGTATTAGCTCTTGAAAAAGCAGAAATCGAACAAAAAATGTATTTATATGAATTTTCCCAAAAATAAAATATTACAATTATGTACGGAGATTATTTATTATTATGAATATATACCCTACTATCAAATAATTTTACATCTTATATTTGTCACATTTGTTTTAAAACTATTCTTTTCATACGCAATATTTTTTTTCTATTTTCGAAATTTCATAATTATTTTATTGGTTGGGCTTTTTTACATCTTCTGACTCATTTAGTACTTTTATAATTTTACTTTTTTTCAGAAGATGTTTCTGTTGTCTGAATTATTCCGTTTTAATAACTCTTTCCCTTTTTACTTTCTTGTATGGGAAATATGGAAAAAAATGATGTAATAATTAAAAAATTTGTACTCGAGATTTTTATGAATCCCAACGCTTCTAACCATCTTTAATCTAAATAAACATTTTTGATATTCTCTCCATCTGTGAATATAATAATTAAAAAAGCTATAAGCTAGGTGGCTAAAATCTAGTATAGGGGATTTTGTCCTAGCTTATAGATTCCTATTAAATGCTGAAGAAATTATGCAAATGTTTCGGCCCCAAATTATTGTTTGGGGCCCCGGTAGCCTGGTTGGTAGAGCGTTAGTCTCGTAATCAAAAGGTAGCGGGTTCTGTCCTCGTCTAGTCCAAAGACCGCCTTGTTGGCTATTGGCAGTTGGGGCACGTTAAATAGGTCGTGACTGCAAAATTCTCCAAGTTCCCATAATAAAACGATACCTCTGGGGTTACTGAATCAGAGATGAGTCTGTCTCTAATTTGGATCTAAATTCCGACTTGCTGGTGGATGAATGAGTGTATGAATGAATTCGACCGCCCCCTAAAAAGGGTTGTGTCGTGTGTGTTGGAGCAAAGTCGTCCTTTCACCTGAACGGTGCTCGTTAACAACGATAGGCGCACATTTCTGCCTTAATCGAAACAGCTCTGATAATTCGGCTTTGGTTTGACCGAGTGGCATTACAATAACAACAGGAATTATGCACAGGTATTCAGCCTGTCTGTTCGAAGAAAACTGAAGAATTGAACCAAATCATGTAAATAGGTGATAATCTGTTAGTTTGTACTTTCGCATGCACATAAATGCAGCAACTCATTAACAAAATGGTTAAATCAATAAAATTATGTATGCTGTCATGTGACTACACCTATAATTTTATGTCAATGTTTGGTGTCAATTGGCGGGCAAATAGGTGATCAAAGCACTTGTTCCCGTTGTAGTTTCAGTAAATAAGTTACATTTGAGTAAAAGAATTGCATTTAGGAACTATCGCTCACCATTTCATACAAGGTATTCACTGCCCAAAATCAATATTTTAATTCAGAAGATACTGAGTAGTATGCAATCAGTATAAACAGTAAGCAAGGAAGTTTCGGGATTCGACCATTCCTCTGGTCATTTTGAATCGCACAGAAGATGTAATGTTTAAAGCACTGGATTTATTTTGTTGTTTTTAAGGGAAATAAAATTTATAAATAACTATATTTTTGAAAAGTGATAGGGTACCAAAATATTTTCTAAAATGTAAGGCTGAATCAAAATAATATTTAATATTATATCAAATATAATCATCCAATAATAATATTATATCAAGTTTAATCATTCAATAATTATATTATATCAAATAATAATTAATAAAGTTTAGTGTACATAAAAATTAGCTTAAAATTTCATTTTAAGTTTAAAACATTCGATTATTGTTAATGTAGTCATTGATTACGAATGAATGGTTTACTTTTATCAGAAATCAAACAGTTCTTTTGTTATAAAAAATTGTAAAAAATGTAAATGGCCCAACAAAACCTTAGAAAAACTTGACATAGTATCGTGTATTCCTTTGATATTGAAGATATTTTTCTTATTAATTTGTTATTCATCACACATCAGACAAGCATAACTTTTTAAACAACATATCACTTCAAGAAACCTCTATTTATCAGTATCAGCTTATTATTTATCAGTAATTACGAAGATATTTTGAATTTTAATATCAAACTATATTATTTATTGCTAATTATTTTTCAAATTGCATTGCGATCGGATTATAAATGATAAATTTCTGACCTTCTAATTTATTCAGCATTAAAATTCTGCAAAACTTTCAATTTTTATTGCTATATGCCTGTCGTACTGGACACGTAAGCACAAAACCATTTTTTTGGAAACATAAATTCATTATATTAATCAATAGAAAACATGTACTATTGTAAAAATAAAATGTGCATTACTACGATTGTCAACACTATTATCTATTTCTCTTTAATAAAGAAATAAAACAAGTCATTATCAGCGAAAAGTCATCTTTCAATAATTGTTTTGATAAAAAGTAGTTTTTAGTAAAACTTTCATATAATGCTGTCAACTGAAAATAATTAATGCCCTTGGCTTCTTATCATTTTATCACTGATATGGGTCTTCTCTAAATTGATAAACATGGAACTTCTTTTGATCTTTTAAAATACTGATTGCTTTCTAAACATAAAAATTACAAAGGATGTATAACGATAAAAGGTCATTACATTTTATAAATGAGTTCAGAAAAACCTTCGTTTTCAATTAAAAATCTAGCTAGAGAAATCAACTCCCTGACTGACAATCTATGCATTTATGAAAGCAAACCGAATATGTAAGTGCCAAAGTAAAACTTGCCGTTGGTCACGTGTTATCAGATATTTGAAGTATAGAAGTTTGATTTGAAGGATTTTATGATTGATAAAATCGATTTTAGCAACATATGATAAAAACAAACCGAAATCATCTGCCCGTAACATTTTTGTATACTCTCTAACTATGTACTTATATTCATACGAAAAGGGTGTCCCCAAAGGAACGCAAGGTTTTAATTTGCCATTACTCGTGCAATAAAGTCTTGGTAGCCTTATTAGAAAAAATTATTTGATAGCTAATAATTTAGGGTTAGCAAAAAGGGCTTTACGAGATAGAACAAAGTATTTTCATTGCCGAACAATATTTCAAAAATAATGAATGCCTGCCAGCCACAGTTCAAAAATTTGAAAATAGACCTCCTAGATCGCTTGATTTAACTTGATTAGATTCCTTTTTATGGGGTTATTTGATATCAAAATTTATGTCAGTAAGCCCATCACACCAATGAAGAAGGAAATTCAAAGCTGCATCTACGAAATTCAGTCACATTTATGTAAAATAGTCGTGGAAAATTTTGACAAAAGAGTGCGTACGTGCTATGGAAACTCTAGGGACCATTTCACTTATGTGTTATTCAATGCATTACATTGTTATGTGTATTTCGTTTTTCAATAGAAATATAACAATTTAAAGAAAAAATTAACACATTATTCTATCGTGAAACACACCATTTTTACTAACCCTAAAGTATTAAACGTCAAATTATTTTTCATTGAATTGTCAACACTTTACTGCACAACGGCTGGCAATTTCAAATCTTGCGTTAAATTTCGTGCACCCTTTACTATATTCATACTGTGCTATATACATATGTATTATATTCCATACTTATGTGTTATTAACCCCTTAGCTAGATTATTACCTTTTGCATTCTTTTTTATAAATTAAGATCATCGAATAGTTTTTCTCTGGAATTCGAATAATTCTCAAGCAACAGGAAATATTATGGACCCTTTTGAATGTGTTTTATTTCGGAAGGCAATATTATTTGCAGCAAAAATGTGGTTTGATATTTCACATGAAGACACAATATCACTCGGCAAATATAATTCGGTTTTGTTTAGTTATCAAGTTCACATACACCTGAAAATTCAGACTGAGAAATGGTTAATAATTAGACAGATTCAAATCAAAACTCGAAAAAAAAAACAACTTGAAACGTGTCTACATGTTATATGTTGAACCTGTGAACCAAACTGTATATGCCTAGTTATCTTTCCGTTTGTATTTATAGATAGATTTGCAATCAAACAGCCAGGGTAGATAAATTTCCTCTAAATGGAGTTTATTCAAAATCTAATAGAAATATGAAATTTGACATAATTGACTACTTACGAACCTTTTTCCGTCCAGTTCATTATTGTGTTCCCATAAATATAGGTAGTCAGTGAACAGCCCCCCTCCCCCTTTTTTTTCGAATTCAGGGAACTTGGGAACTCTGAAACTTGGATGTTCTTCAAAAGTCCGAGTTCAAATTTTTGAAGAATTTCACTTAATATATTTCGTATAAGATGAAGTAAAAAATTAAAATATGATTGATTTCTTGTGTTTTGTTTTATGATCTTACATGTATTCCAATTTGTAAATACAGTCAAACATTTGTACGTATTTCATGAGATTTATGTAATAAAACCGTATAAATGTTAAAAATATAAAATTAAATTGTAATAAACAAAATCACAAACTTAATGTTACTAATAATCAATTTTCTGCAATGCCAAAAATAACATATATAAAATGAGTTTCTTAGTATAAAGAAGTATTTTACGGTTATAATAATCAAGAAGGAATCGGAACAGGAATGAAATCATATCTGATTGTAAACGTTCGCGTGAATGGATATTTTGCATAAATTCTTTTTACAGTATTTGTCAAATCCTCAACTATCTCTATCATAGTTCACAAACCATTTGATCCAGAACATGTAAATTTGACACATATATACTTTGAAAAGTATATATATGTGTCTCTCAGGTTAATATGTTTTTTAAATGTTAATTAATTATTTAAATAAGCTAGGATTTGGAGTTTTGACGTAATAACTTCAGAAGATACTATTGCACAAAAAGTATTTTTACATCATCTTAAAATTAAAATAATAAATTTCGAAATTTATTAAAAATCAAGTATTTATTTGTCGCTTATTATTTTATTAATATTTAATTAAATTCCAGAAAATTATGTAAGTGTATTTCACAATAACATATTTCATTGTTAAATTGAAGAAGAAAACATTGCAATTGTTTCTAAAAATATTTCATTCTACAATGTTCTCTACTTTTGAAGTATGAAGCTTCGGCTTACTTTTCAGTGTTGAATAGGTTTCAATATTAGGCTAGTTTGTATTTTAGTTTTTTAGTTTTATTATTATTATTTAATTTCAGAACGAAGCAAATGTGGAAACATTTTAAACGCTTCTGTTTTTTAATACTGCTTATATACCCTATTGTACAACAGAATGTTTAGGAATGTTATTAAAAAATTAGTGAAATGGACCACATAATGAATTGATCAGAAAAAAACTTAAAATAAAATATATTTGCCAAAATTTGAAGTTTAAAAGTGTTTAGCTGGGGAAATTATTAGAACCAGCTTACAAAACAAAACATTTAATTGACACTTTTAATAATTATTTATCCTGGCTAACCTATTAATTTGATTACTTAAGGTAGTTAGTCTGAAATATACCTTTTAAAGTGCACTTTTTTACTTTCTAGTATATGTATTAGAGGAAAGTACAATAATCGTCGAAAGATTTTGACGAATCTCCACTTTTTAGATTTTTCTGTGTTTTAAAAAAACAACATTTTTGAAAAATGTACTTTTATCTGTCTGTGACAAACATTACTAAAAAAAGCTTTGAGCGAGGAGATTGAAATTTGACATTCGTTCTTTACATCACCTTTCAATCAAATTTTGAGGAAAATCTATTTGAGGAAGTCCATCTGTCCGGCTATTTTAATATTAGTCAACAGGATAATTACAAAACTAAGAAAGCTGGATAGATCGAATTCGGTACTAGATTTAATATTTATTGTAAAATACCTATGAAATTTTGAGCCAAATCCACTTAGGGTTAAATCTGTCGGTCTTTACTTTCAGAAACGTGCAAAGGCGATGATTCAAAAGCACAAGGATTTAAATACACTAATGGAAAAAAATCCCAACACTAGGAAGGAGCTGTGCTAGATAAACGAAATTTGGTAGGCGTGTTTATACATCTGAAAGATGACGTCGATTCAAATTTCGAGCTATGCGCGTAAGTGTGGCGCTAGTAGCGACACTATGAACATGCAAATGAGGTTTGCTTTAAATAAGCGCTGTAAGGTTCGTGATCGTTATTTACAAATGATATTTGACGTAGTGGGTTAATGTTAGTCAAGGATGCCTCTGATAATACGAGGAAACCATTATCAACAGCTCACTGAGTTTGAACGAGGTCGTGTTGTAGGGCTACGAGAAGGTGGGTTTTCTTTCCGCGATATTGCTGAAAGACTTGGCAGGAATGTATCCACTGTGCATGAATATTGGCGGCAGTGGTCAAGGGAAGGTACTGCCTCAAGAAGACCAGGTTCCGGGCGGCCACGTAGTACTACTGAGAGGGAAGACCGTCGTATTCGGCGTATGGCTGTGGCTAATCGTACTGCGTCTGCAGCTGAAATTCGAGCTGCAGTTGGCACCATAGTGACACAACGAACTGTTACAAATCGGTTACTTCTAGGACAGCTCCAAGCCAGACGCCCTGTGCAGTGCATTCCACTGACTCCAAACCACTGCCGTTTGCGACGTGAGGGGTGTCAAGTTAGAGCTCATTTTGTATGACAGCAGGAGCACTCTCGTGGTTATCCCACGCACCCTGACTGCAAATTTGTACGTCAGTCTAGTGATACAACCTGTTGTGCTGCCATTCATGAACAGCATTCAAGGGGGTGTTTTCCAACAGGATAACGCTCGCCCTCATACTGCTGTTGTAACCCAACATGCTCTACAGAGTGTCCACATGTTGCCTTGGCCTGCTAGATCACCAGATCTTTCTCCAATCGAGCACGTATGGGACATAATTAGACGACAACTCCAGCGTCATCCACAACCAGCATTAACCGTCCCTGCATTGACCGCCCAAGTGCAACAGGCATGGAACTCCATCCCACAAACTGATATCCGACACCTGTACGACACAATGCATGCACGTTTGCATGCTTGCATTCAAAATTCTGGCGGTTACACCGGTTACTAATGTACCAGCATTTCACATTTGAAATGGCTCTTCTCGCCAATGGCTCTACCTGTGATCTTGAAACTTTAATCAATTAAATATGTTACCTAGACAAATGTATTCCTAAAATTTCATTACTGTACAATAATTTTTTCTTGGTGGAGGGATTTTTTTTCCATCAAAGTATATCAAATTTGGTATGAGAATTTTCGAATACAAGTGTAGTTTTTAAGTCACATTTTTGTTTCGATTGGTTGATGTAAACATATCAAAAATACAAAATTTATTTTTGAGCAGTTTCGAGTCAAATTTTTATTTCAATTGGTTGAGTAAAATATTTTCTGAAACACAAATTCAATTTATGGATACGGTCAAAATGTTCCAGAGATTCATCGCCAAATATTTCGCCAAGGAGAAAGTTTGGGGCAGATCACTCCCACTTTTATCGCAAACGCTATGCATTCTTTATACAAAACAATTTAAAATATTGAATAACAGAAAGAATCAGCTCTCCTTGCAAATTTTATAGTCAAAAGTCTTTCGTTTACAAGAATTTTAATCAGGTTTGCGATAACTCGCGCTTTAGAAGATGACAAGCCACCCGTTTATTGTTTTTAATTTCATGAGATAAGCAGTATCACCTCATTGTTACACTATTTACTATAGTTTGTGAAATAACTAAAACAACTACCTGCATATCCACTTAAATAGGGTTATAAGCTTATGATATGCTTTGAAAGAACTATTTAAAACTAAATGCTTAAAATTTTAACAAAGGCATAAAAATGAACTCGAATTTTGTGTATTATTTTATTTTTATTTTTCTTATCGTGATTTTTAACACCTCAGTGTGTTGTCAAAATGAAGGGGAAATGGATTCCCCTCAGAGTTATGATTTAGTGAATTGGATACAAAAAACTGTGAACAATATTGAAACATCAGAAAATTTGGAACACCTCTCTGAAGACGATATCAAATTGTTGAATGGACTCCCAAATTTTGTTCTGCCACTTCCTTTCAGTCGAATGCTACGTGACGTGCTTTCGGAATCTGAATCAAGCAAATGTGGGCAAGATTTAGATTATGTTTTTGAGAATATTTTTAGTCTCGGGAACTGGCCAATGAAAAGTAAGTACTTTATTATAATTCGGATCTAAAAACTTGATTATGATTGCTAATGAGTGATAAACTAATATGTTTGAAATGCTTTCGTTTACATTTCAGTTTCAACTCTTCAAAATATGCAAAAATTAACATTTATAAAAAAATAATTTTACTTAAAGTTCAAATAAATATTTACTTTTATTACTTGATTTTTTCATATCTGTAGAAATATTTGATTCTAATTATTTCATTCATATCAGCATAAATATGGGACTTTATTTTATTTAAGTTGCTTATAAAAACATGCTTTAATTTGTTTAGTTGATTCAATGTTTTAATTCAATGTTTTTCAAAAGAATTAAGGAGCAAGTTAATGTTCGATTAAATAAGACGAGGGTTCAAAGACTCCATTCAGTAAAAAAAGTAGTCTTTATAAAAAAAATTATATATTCAGTAAAAAAAAAAATGTTTGATACCTAAAATTTTTGTATTCGGTTGCAGAAAACAATATTCTTTATGAAACAATACATTCAAACACAGAAAACAATATCCTATATAAAACA
Organism: Argiope trifasciata; assembly: GCA_026543055.1. Lineage (NCBI taxonomy): Eukaryota > Metazoa > Arthropoda > Arachnida > Araneae > Araneidae > Argiope > Argiope trifasciata. Next base: position 545,038 of record JAPMOQ010012849.1, read on the forward strand.
ATACATTCAGTCACGGAAAACACTATTCTATATAAAACAATACATTCAGTCACAGAAAACACTATTCTATATAAAACAATACATTCAGTCACAGAAAACAGATATCACAATAATTTGTAATCACCAACTCTATTTCTGAAAAATGACACAGATGGGTAAAGATAATCGAGATCGAATAAATTTTTTCTCTGAATTTTTCCAGTGCTGGATTCTTATGGTAAACCTGAAAGTGGAATATTGTTGGGGAATCTCAGATGGCTTGGAGATTATGACGAATGCATTGGAATCTATGCTCCTGCAAGAGGCAAACAAGGGAATATGACTGTTGGGGATTTTCATGGAAAATACTGTACCCTTCAAATTTCTTTGATATTGGGCAATCTGGTAATATTCTTTTGAATTACTTTCTTGCTATCTAAATAATGATTTTAGTTCCCGTTTCATAGATTGGATTGTTTTCTTTCAGTCTTTACCTTTGTCTTTGGCCGCCTGTGTGCCAGATTCTTGTAATGCAAAGGCGACCCAGGAAAGTAATGCATCAGAGATTTTAAACGCAGCTGGTAAGTAAAAGTTTTAAGTTCCTTTCAAAAATACTTCATGCCAAGTATGAAAACAATAGTAACAGATATGATTTTTCAAACCAAAGGATAAACAATTTTAATTTTCTAGTTCCCTTTCCATTGAAATTGAAATGCGATACAAATGCCATCTAAAATGTAATTAACCATTTAGCGTCAATACGGCTTTGAATATACCTTCTAGAAACGATGAAATAAACTATAAAAGCGGGTAATATACAAAAATTATAAAGTCAAATTTGATTACAGAATTGGTATAGTTTAGAAATATTAACCCCCCATTTTGAAATAATAAAAAGCTTACAGTAGGACAAATTTCGTATATTCGGAAATGAAATGCTGAAATATTTGCATTGTCATTTGTCTGACAGTAGTTTTCTTTAGTTTTCATTTTTGTCATTATTTACTCTTTTGGTATTATAAGTTTGTAATTATTTGCAGTGCTTTCCAAACGGCTATTTGCCATATCCAGATGGATTTAGAATTCGAGGGAAATTTTTAAAACAACAATGGAATATACTTCAAGAACAAGTTTTGGTTTATAAATTGAAAAATTCAAGAGATTCGCCTACTTGAAAGATTTTTAATAACAAAAGTACTCAAGCTTCTAGCCATTCATTCACAAAGCGAGGACATTATCTTTAGGCTACCCCTGCCAATTAGAAGAATCAGAATTAAAACACTTAAGCATTTAATATTAATTATTCTTTAGTCATTAGATGTTTGTCATCAGTTACAATGTTTGCCATAAGTTACAATGTTTGACTTTAGTTAAAGTGATTGTAATTTGTTACAAAAATTGTCGTTAGTTACTCTTTAGTTATTACATTTGTATCCACAGTTCCAGTAATGGATATTTGACCTATGCATATCGATTTAGAATTTTTCGGGGGAACTCAAAAGAATCAAAGAATATAATTCAAGAACATTTGATACTGAAATTCAAGAGCTCGAATGATTCTTTGAAGCTGAATACAATATATTTGCATGAATAGAGCTATAAACTATTTTCTTGTACCATCATCAATAAGTAGTTCCTCACAGAAGTGCTTACTATCAAAAAGTTAATTCACAAACTGCGGTAAAAATTAAAGAAATTGATGGACTATTTGGTATACAATTCTGAACAAACTCCGTTACGTAAGACAGAGATTGAATATTAGGTTCGGCTACTGAACGTTTACAATGTATATTTAAAAACTAAAAATGACAAATATAATTTTTAAAATTAATTTATTGACTTTATCAAGTTTGAGATTCGATAATGAATTTAATTTGAGTTTTTTACATAAAAGTTGCTGTAAAGAATGTTTTCCAATAATGCTTCTCAAATACGCATTTTTTTTTATTTTAATTTTATATACAAATAGGATTTATTGATTTTTTTTTTTTTTTTTGCTTTCAGTCTGCCTTTATTCATTATTTTATTTTAAAAAATGTTTATTGAATTACATTTTACCATTCTTTAGTATTTTGAGAATCATTTGCACCCGTGCAATAATTTACAAACAAGGCTCTGGAATTCTAAAATTTTTAAATCAAAATGTCATTAATTTCTTCAAATTTTTTCAAAATGTCATTGTCTTTTTCAGGTCCTTTCAGGAATTTTGGATCATTTTTTGGTAATTCCACTATAAAATGCAAAACTACTTCAAAAAAAGTTACTGCTGGAGCTATTATTGTGGCGTAATTATCTTCATATTATTATTCAAAATTATTTTTTGTCAAAATTTGATAATCTGATTTGATAATTTTTATCCAGTGTGATATTCAAAAATTTGTCCTTTGCTTCCAGAATTTGAAATTTATTTTCATTTATATAAAAAATAAGCTCCTCTTCTAAACAGCTTTAAAGGTTTCATTTAATATCTCCATTAATCCACTTATATGAGGTCTATTTATCCGGTTGTTATGATATAAATTAACAGCAAAACAAAGAGGGTTAAATGAAAAAAGTTTTGTTATTAAAATACAACATCTGAATACCAAATACTCCATACATATGTATTAATTTGCATAAAAATCAAAGACAAAGGTCTGGCTGTCTGTCAGTCACTAACAAGTGTTTAAATGCAATGACAAAGCAAGACAATGATTTAAATCTACGGAGTTCGGTATGTAATTTTGTGTACATCTGTACTGTGACAATTTTAGACTCCAATCTGTTGGAAGAAACACGCATAAAATACGAATCAAGGTATTTTTAATTACACGGTAGAGATAAATTGCCAAAAAAAACCTTAAGAATTGTATTATGTATTCTGTAATGAAATTAAATTCATGTTTAAGATTAATACGTAGTTATTGTTGCTCGCAAAGTCATAACAAAACACTTGTGACTTTTCTTAAGATCTACAATAAGTTTTGGAGAGACCATTCCTTCTATTTTTTTCATTGTAATGAAGAATATGATTTCCAATTGCTGAGGAAATTTTTTTTTATTTTAGTAAAATGCAGAGACTTAAGGTAATAAAGAGAAATTGATCTAACGGTCTGAAAACTTTTTTTCATTATCGAATAGGAACAAGAAATGTTGAAAAAATCAGTAAATAGTTGCCAAAAAGTTGCTTTAGATTAAAAAATTTTAAAGAAAGTGTTTTGCAGAAAAAAATGACATGAATACATCTGATACTTTAAAAGAGGTTTTTTTTTTTTTTTCATTTAAAAAATATATCTTTTACTTTTTTCAATATAAATATTTCTATTTTTTCTTATGTCAACCATGTTGTATTAAAACGAATTACATTATCTTTTCAGATTAATTTTAGCTCTAATTATTTCTCTGGCCGTGTTAGGAAGTTCAATAACTGCATTTGAATATTACACAAGTGCAAATTCCCCAACAGAATCTGTTGACGAATCACAAACTTCTATTGAACTTACAACCAAAGGAGACGTGAAAAATACGGTTCAAGATACTGTCACAAAAGTACAAATCGCATTGCCAGGTAAATGACTGAATTTTTATTATATTAAAAATGAAAATTAAAATTAATATGACCCTAATTTTATTTTTCTAATGAATATTGGGCTTATAAGTGTTCAAAAATGCTTGTAGTTTTTCAGAATGGCATACCTCTTTTTTTAAATTGATAACTTACATAAATATATACTTATATTTTATAAAGTTATCTGCGTTTAATTTATCAAAGACAGAGAGACTTAACGCATTAAGTTTATTCTGTAAGCGATTATTCAGTAAAACAATTTTAAAATTTTGATTCGTTCCAAATCCAAATTATTTGCACACCATTAAAATGGCTTTCAATGTTAATTCTTAACCATAAATTATACGATAAAATATAAATAATGATGACACTAACCAATTATTAACTCTCTTAAATTTTCTTAGTTCCCTCAAATAAAATTAAACTCATAGAACATTATAGAGCATATAAAAACTGCTTTCGGTTTTTTTTTCATGTACCACTCATATTTGCGCGTTATAATACTTTCAGATATGTAGAGTTTTTAAAATGAATTAATCTTTTATGGTTGCATATAAATTTAATACAATCACCGGCCTCGTGTGGTAGAAGCGCCGGCCGGTTAGCAAAGAAAAGCCTTATTTTCTGAAGTTCTATTCAGTTCTTTGCTCACCAATACCAGAAGGCAAAGTTTTATACCTCATACCTACTTCACTATAATGCGCATTTTCTCACTTTTTATTATACTAAGCCCTCCAATTTTATCAATGTGAAAGCCCTCCATTTATATAAACGAGAAAACCCTCCATTTATACTAATGGCCAATTAAATCATATAAGCAGCTGAAGGTAACGTGTCGAGCTAAAATAAAAGGCTCTGTACATGCAGTTTATATATATTTATGTACTGCACTGCACGTTTCAAGAATTTATTAAAGAAAAAGTTAGTTAAAGGGTATAAGCTGCTCACATTTTAAACAAAAACTCTGTAATACTTAACTTAAATGCAGAAAACCTTCACTTAAATCGTAGGCCTCATTCTTAAGAAGATGGACTCAAATTGATTTTATTTTTCACTGATAAATGATTACACAGATGTAAAAAAGTAACCTTAATATAAAATCAAAACTTAAAGTTTTTATTACTTGGAAAAGTCTTTAATAAATGACTTAATGAACACCTCGCTTTCCTCATTTAATTACGATAAAAGAGAACTATGCAATATAGTTGCAAATCAAATGCAAAGGAGTGTATTGTTACAAGATTTGAACTAAATTTAATGTCTGTAATATGAAATAAATTTATCTCCATTTTCTAAAATGACAATTTGAAAATTTTACAATTTCCCTTTGGATTGTCGAATGAATTTTCTTTACTGTCTACTGAATCCAATTCTTATACTATTCTGACAAAGTTGGCTGTTAAGTAATTCTTATTTTTCAAAAAAAAAAAAAAAAAAAAATAGTGAGAATTTTCCACTTGTACAAGAGGACGAATGGAGTAGTTTAGTACTATAAAAAATTATTTCATAAAAGATTAGTTTAAAAAAAAATTCCGAATACTCCTTAAAAACTTTTAAAGCACTATAATGGTGATAAAAATTCAAATTCCTTCAATATTTTTTAATTAGCAAATCACACTTTTGTAATTATTTGAATTTCAGATCTATAACAACAGGAGTTTTCTATATTTTAGTAGAAGTGTGTGTTTTTTTAAATTCCATAATTTTTTGTTTGGTTTTCTGTAATAAATAATCATTCTTTTTACACTCCAATCACAAAGATATAACTGGATTCTAGACTAATTATTCTAAATTATCAGTTTAAACTTTGAGTGAATGCCTTTATTATGTTTTTCCAAACATTGGCAATCTTAAATATAGTCAATCGTCATTCCTTTCACATCCAAAATAACATGAAAACAAAGACTTTTCTTATTTTGATCCCCTAAAAAATCTAAATGTTTAATAAATTTTAAGTTCTAATTATTAACAGTTTTATTGTGGATTTTTTTTCAGATTGGTTAAAAAAATTTAAACCGTTTTTAAATTGCTTCTGCATTTTTACCAATGGCGAAAAATTGCTGAATACTGACAATTCTGAAGGGCAGCTTCCTTGCCTTCATGGAATTCGGTTTATGAGTATGGCTTGGATTATCCTGTGCCACACTTATTTATCTGCAGCTCTAGTTATTAGTAAGTCCATTGTATATATTTTCTACCTATTAACCACCTTTGAAAACCATGTTTTTCCCTTAATTAGTGGTTTTTCAAGCTTTTAAATGGTTAGTATGGAATGTATTTTTCAAAAAATACTTCTACATTACTATTTGATACAGGAATTAAAATGATATAGCTTACTGCAAAATGAAAAGTACATACACTGATGTGACAAAAGTCATGGGATAGCAATATGCAAATATACAGATGGCAGTAGTATCTCAGCGAAAAAGTATACATGCGCAATTCGTTTTCCAGAGCTTTCATTTGTGTTCAAGTTATTCATGTGAACAGGTTTTTCGTGATTGATGGCGGCACGACGAGAATTAACAGACTTTCAACGTGGAATGTTAGTTGGAGCTAGACGCATGGGTCATTCCATTGCGGATATCGGTAGTGAATTCAACATTCCGAGATCCACAGTATCAAGAGTGGGCCGAGAGTATGAAATTTCAAGCATCACATCCCATCACGGACAGCGCAGTGGGCGACCACCTGCACTTAACGACCGAGACCACCGACGTCTGTGTAGAATGGTCAATGTTAATAAACACGCAACACTTCGTCAAATAACTGCAGGAATCAATGTGGGACGTACGAGGGACGTGTCCGATAGGACTGTGCGGCCAAATTTGTCTTCCTTGGGCTATGACAGCAGAAGACCGACTCGAGTGCCTTTACTGACAGCACGACATCGCCTGCAGCGACTCTCCTGGACTCGTGACTGGTCCCTAGACCAGTGGAAAACCGTGACGTGGTCAGATGAGTCACGATTTCAATTGTTACGAGCTGATGGTAGAGTTCGAGTGCGGCGCAGACCCCACGAAGCCATGGACCCAAACTGTCAGCAAAGCACTGTTCAAGCTGGTGGTGGCTGCATAATGGTGTGGGCGGTTTTTACATGGCATGGACTCGGTCCTCTGGTGCAACTGAACCGATCATTGGCTGGAAATGGTTATGTTCAGCTTCTTGCAGATCACTTGCAGCCATTAATGGACTTCACGTACCCACACAACGATAGGATTTTTATGGATGACAATGTGCCATGTCACCGGGCCAGAACTGTTCGCGATTGGTTTGAAGAACATTCCGGACAATTCCAGCGCATGATCTGGCCACCTAGATCCCCGATATGAATCCCATCGAGCATTTATGGGACATCATCGAAAGATCCGTTCGTGCCCAAACTCCTGCACCATCCACACTTTCACAATTATGGGCGTCTATACAGACAGCATGGCTCAATATTCCTTCAGAGGACTTCCAACGACTTGTGGACTCAATGACACGTCGAGTTGTTGCACTTCGCCGGGCAAAAGGAGGACCGACACGATATTAACAGTCCTCCCATGACTTTTGTCACTTCAGTGTATATTACGAATAAAAGTGGAAGCGGGAATCCTATTTTGGATTTAATGATTGATAAAAACGCACGATTGTATATTTGGCTAAATGTGTATGGATTCCATCGTAGCATTTAAAAATATTGGTATGGATAGTGAATCGAAATGAATTAATGATATTAATAAAAACAATGGCGAATAATAATCGTTTAGGAAAAAAATGTGTTTAAATATAATATGAATAAAAGCCTCCGTTATCGGAATATCGTTATAAAAACGTTATCAGATATCTCAGTTAAAGATTTAAAATCTTTAAAATGATTAACATTTTATTTTATTTAATCATTTCCAGCGGTTCACGCTTTTACATAGTTCTCTTGATTAATGATAATAAATATCATAAAATATAAAAATCTTAAACATTTTTTTTTTACTTTTTAGTAAAATTTCAGTTTTTACAAATGGCGAGGTTCAATGAATTCTGCTCTTGATAGTTTTGTTTGCTTTCTTTTTAACATCATATAATTTTATCATTTCTAATTTTTGGTCCAAATGCCTTTCTAACGAAACGAAGTTCTATTGTTCTTTGGAATGTGGTGGCTTGGTGGTAAGGTAAAGGTTTTGGAACCGAAGAATTTGAGGGTGGAGACTCGATTCCACGGAAGAATCGGGTCTGATGCTCATTAAATCCATCTTGGCCAAACGTTTTCCAGCTAGTGTGGTGTGGATGTTTGAAGTAGGTGCTAGCTCAAGAGTTTTCCTTGTTGTCTAATAGCGATTCAAAATTGTGGGATCCGTCAAAAAATAGCCATAGCATTTTAAACTTGGGCGTTAATACAATTAAATTAGACTTAACTCTTATTGTTTTTTTTTCTGTAGTTACGTATTCCATTTCGTGTAAGATATACCAAATGCAATTATTACATTATAGGTGGTAAAAGAATCTAAAATAATCTCAGATGATATAATACCTGAAATTAAATTCTGCAATGTTAACTATGTAATTAGTTTAGATAAAGTTTTTTTTGCCTTAATTAACAATTTGTTGATTTTTTTTATTTGTTTACCTTTTTAATTTGATTAAAATTTCTGGTTCTCATTTTCTTAAAAAAATGTTGCCTTAATTTGTACTTATATTTACAGAAAATGCTTTTGACTTTGCTAAGTATATTGATCATTGGATCTTTCAAATAATTCTGAACGGCTTCTTTTCTGTTGACTCCTTCTTTCTACTCAGGTAAGGTTTTAAGTCTTTACTTTTAACGCACGATTTCAAATTCGGACCAATAAGTATAAAAAATGAGATATACATTTAAAATTTCTTTCAAATTTCAAAAAACGAAATTGCAAAAAATTGTCTACGTATGAGAATTAAATAAACTTTATTCCTTTATGTAAAGATTAAATTTATTTACCAAGCATTGGAATACCTTAATGGTTACACTAAATCGACCTTAATTTTCCTTTTTGAACATTTTTTCTAGAAAATTAAAATTTTATTCAAGGACTTTCACTCTTACTCAAAATTTTAATAAAGATAATTATATGAGTTTAAATGTGTGACGTAAAAATTGCGGATCAAATAAAATAATAATGAAAAATATAACTTATAACTTACCCCTGATTTAATTTGCAAAATATTAGTTTAAAAAAAAGGACCTACGTATCAAAAAAGTTGATAGATTATAACCCCATTTATTCTTACAAATAATTGCCAAGCTTTTCTGCTCAAATTTTTTAGAGTATATTCATTCTTAAATTAAAACGTCCTCTTTCTATATCATTGATCATGAATTGAAGTTGCAGTTATAATATTCAAAACAATTATTCATTTTTAAATATTTATTTGCTTGTTTATTTATATCATACTATCTCTTCTTTGAATTTCTGTATAGTAATTAATAAACCCTAGGACAGGGATGGGGAAACTACGGCCCGCGGGCCAACTCCGGCCCGCCGGAAGGTTCTATCCGGCCCGCGGATAGACTTTTAATTTGCCGGTCAGAGGCAAATTAAAAGAAATATTCATATATTATATATCCATCCCCTTTTCTACTTTGTTTGAATATTATATTTTTTCTTCCTTTTTGTCAAAGATCTGGTAATCTGTTTACATTCTCTATTTTTGTTCTACAAAACATAAATCGAAGGAAATAGCAAACGCATGCAGTTTTCAATCGGTAAAGTGTTAAAAGCGAAAGTTATTTGTTAGTTATAGCTGTAGATTGACGCCAACAAGCGTTATCTTTTTCTTGTGGAGCAGACATACGGGAATTCAACATAGGTGAATTAAACCTCACATGTGGCAGACTACGCATTTTAAGCTCCATCTAGCGGCTTTTTCTTTTGGTGCGAGTTCTAATATTGATTGCGTGTTGAAAGATTATGGACATATAGCGTCATTGTGAATAGTGGTGAAATTATTAAAAGTATAGCGTAGCTAGTGCTTGTTTGGGTTATTCGTAAAATATTTCAACCCCAAAATAGCTACTAAAAAACGTAAAGTTAATTCAGAGTACGGCGCTTTTAATGATGAACGGACATGGAAATATTTTCTTTCAGTTGTAAAAGATAAACTAGTGTGTCTTATCTGCAATGAAGCTATAGCAGTCTTCAAAGAATATAACATTTCCCGTCATTTCACATCCAAGCATAAGAATTCCAATTACGAAGCAATGTCCAAATATGAAAAAAAAAATGCATAAAGTCTTTGTAAAAAATTATCAGGCCGACAAAAGTTTTTCAAGAAGGTAAAAAGTATTCAAGAAGCAGCTACACATGCAAGTTACATTGTAGCATACAATATTGCTAAAAATAATAAAGCTCTTACCTCAGTAAATGAAGAGAACCTTAAGAATTATGAAGATAGCTTGAAAAAACTGCATTTTGAGTTCCAACGCAGATTTCAAGATTTCAGTGCATTCAAGCAGAATTGGATATTTTAACCATGCCATTCAACGTAAATTGTTAAGCAGTGAGGTTAGATTTGCAGCTTGAATTATTTGAGTTGCAATCTAACAATCATCTCAAGCAATTGTTTCTAAATATGTCAAAGTTAGAGTTTTACAAATCATTATCGAAAGTAATTTTCCCGAATTTAATATCTCATGCCCAGAAAATCAGTACTATGTGTGCTTCATATTATATCTGTGAACAAGTGTTTTAAACGATGAACCTTAGAAAGAATTATTTCAGAAGTAGGCTGACAGATGAGCATTTAGCCTCGTTACTTATAATCAGTACATCTCACTTCGAACCCCAACATAAGAAATTTTTAAAAATGAAATCGCAATTTCATTCATATCATTAATATATTAAATTGTAATGCTTGTATATTGTTTTTAAAATTTTAGAAAAATTTATCTTGGCCCGCCAAACTTTATTTTTTCGATTTTTGGCCCGCGATCGAAAAAGTTTGCCCATCCCTGCCCTAGGAGGAGAATTTTGCCATATTAACTTAAATTTCTTATTATCTACCCTAGTCAATCCTCGAAAATATTTCATTATATTTATAATTTATTTATATATTTATATAATTTATATATATAATTTATTATATATATAATTTATATAATTTATTATATATTTAGATAAAAATTCAGGTGAATGATTTTTAAATTAAAAATTATCTGATCAACAAGTGTTTTTAATTAAATATACATTTACTGTAAGAAAAGTATATTTATTATATAGCGAATCCATTAATAAATTTTAAGTTAATTTACATTTATACATACAATAATTCTCTTATATATATAATATCGCTAAAAATATATCGTAATCGGTCGTATTTCATAGACACATTTTTTATTTCTCATGGGGAATTTTCATTTCCAGTGGATTCTTGGTTGCCTACGTATTCTTTAAGCAAGCCGATAAGACTGATGGTAAAATTCCGTGGCTTTATTTTTACATTCATCGATATATAAGGTAGGATTTCACATTTAAATTTTTATTGTTAACTTTATAATATATTTAGATTACCTTCCACTTTACGGCTTCCAATTAGGATTCTCAAAATTTACGATTAGATCCCAATTTTTCAAGGAATTTATTATGAGTCACACGATTTATAACTGTGATTGACTGGCACAATATCCTTCCGCTAAAGCGCTTCCTTAATGAAAAGAAAGAAAAATTCAAACGAATTAATCCTGTAATTGCCAGAGCAACCGATAGATGTCAGCACGATATTACTAGATTGAAATTATGATGACATCGCACAAAGTTCGATAGCAGATTGTGTCGCTGTTCGGCGAGATTAAAGTCAGGATGTGGTGTGGTGTGTTATGGTGTTGAAAAAGAAAGGCATTGATGCCTGATGATAGTGCTCTATCTTGTTTATTAACAAGAATGGAAATGAATTAAAAAAAATTATAATATATGAATTTCTTGTTGTTTATATGTTTGTGAATGTTTTTATGTTGTGTGTATTGTTCGACTGTAATGTAGTTAATAAACAAATTTTAAAAGACAAATTTAGCCTAGCAACTCGGATAAAATTTGATGACATCACAATATCCTTTCCTGCAGTCATTTGCGATTTTGAGCTGTAAAATAGCAATATCGTATTCCCCCCCCCCAAAAAAAAAGATTTATTGACTCATTTACCAAGATTTTCTTGCTGCAAATTCTGTGACTTTACAACATTTCATATAAAATTTATTTGCCAATTAAATCATCTAATTTGATTGCAAACGAACTTTTTGAGTTATTTCATAAAAACTGATTTCAAGTCGATAAACTACTTCGGTATGTTTTTCATCACAATTTAAATGTTAACTTCAAATTCCTTATTGGGAAAAATCATATATAAAGTAGCAAAACAATAATAGGGATTTTGTACTTACCATTTCCTGTTCAGCTTCTCTCTAAGCGTACTGATAATTAAAAATTGCTAATTATATTTGAATCATATCTTTTATTTACATCAATCTACAAAACTATTTCTTTCGATAATTCTTTTTATTATTTTTGCTCAGCTTTACCAAGAAATATTTCCAGCTTTTTAAGTGCAATAGAATCAGTTTTGATATTCGAATTTAGCAACATTAATAATTGTTCTTTAGTTCCTTAAAAATGTCTACCAGAATAATAAAATATCTTCTATAACTCTGATTTGCTTTAATTAGAATGAAGTTGAAACATATAAAAACTACTATTAATATCGAATTCTTTTAATGAATGAAACACAAGAAAATTCATTCACCTGCATTACTGCTCTAGAATAGATATAATTAAAACAATACAAAAAGTTTTTCACTTTTAAAACTTTCTAAATTAATCAGATCTTCATTGCACTCCTTTGTTAAACTATTGCCAGCTACCTTTGTTCACCAAATACGGAAGGCGCCATAAATTCATGCAAATTTCAAAAAATCATAATAAAAAAGTATTGCTTGAAAACAATATGGTTTGCAGTAATAGGTTCAAAAACTCTTTGGAATTTTCTTCTTATTAAAAAAATACTCAAAAAGTGATCAATAGATATCTTACGCATGTCAAACTAAGAAAGTTTATGGATCTGAATCAGCTTTGGAATACAAGAATAGGAATGGAACTGCCATTCAATGCTAGTAACACAGTGAAAGGAATCAAGCAAATAAAAGTTTGTATGGAACATTGTATGGAACACAGCATTGTATGGAACACAGAATTTAGTAACGCAGTTTTGAGGAAACGGAGAATTTCGAAGAATCGTCTATGAAGTGGCAGACCATCCTTTAGTGTAGACTGTGTCCACGTTGTACAAAAAATCATGGGGAATTTAGCATCCGAGACGAGCCCATCTATTTTATTGACTAGATTTAACTTAATTCGCCAGAAGTCTCTCATTAGTTACACCAGTTTCGTCAAATCCAAAGCTGTATCTTTCTGTTTTATTTTACTTCAGCCAATCAAAAATAAATTGTACCATGACTGATCAAATCCCGAGGGGTTTAAACACATTTAAAAATATTTGTCCGTTAATACTTAATATCCTGAATAATATTGTAGGATATATTATGTTACTTTGAAATTTGGCAGCTGGGCCATGCCAATCTATTTTATTTTAGTATTTAACTGTATTTTTTATTATATTTAACTTAGTTTGCCAGAAGTCTCTCATTAGTTTCACCAGTTTTGCTAAATGCAAAGCTCTATCTTTCTTTTTCACTTTATTTCAGCCAATCGAAAATACATTTTACCATGACCAATCAATTACCGAGGGGTTTAAACACATTTCAGAATTTTTGTCCGTTAATACTTAATATCCTGAATAATATTGTAGGATATATTATTCCACTTTCAAATTTACTTTTGACTATTTTCAACTGAAATTATTTGTGAAAACTATTAGCAATTTTTCTGCTTAATTTGTAGACTCACGCCCGTATATTTTATGGTTATACTTATCCACACTTTCCTTTTGCCGTACATGGGTTCCGGTCCTCTATGGCCCGACGATGCTGCTGACAAGTTCTGTACAAAGAACTGGTGGTGGAACTTGCTCTATATCAACAATTTTGTATCACAAGGTGAACAGGTGAGCTAAAGATGTATTGAAATAGAAAAAATATCATTTATATATTTTTAATTTTTAAATTGTTTTTGCTCAAATTAATTTCATATTAGTAACGCAGCTATGCAGTACTATTCTATTATTAGCCAAGTTGTGTTACATATACGGTTTCATACTAGTTTTTATTTAAACTTATAAAACTCTAAAGTAAATCAATATTATTTAAAACACAGCAATTAAAAAAGAGCTTTTGATTGTGCTAAACTGAAACTAAATATTTATTTATGGAAATAAAGGATCTCCCAGAAATAACGGAAGATCGAATTTGCCAAAGTAGTGTTGACAAACCTATTAAAAACCGTTTGTCAGCTGATAGTTTAGGATTAATAAAAATGGAGCCTTATATGATAGAACAGAATGTTAAAGCAAGATTTGAATTACAAAAAAAATCCCTTTAAATTAGAATATTTTTATTGAACCGTAAAGTATACAGGGAAGGTTTAAATGTTAAATAACATATAAGGCAAATGGCCTCCAAATTTTCCATAACCACTTTGCATAAATGTGACTGAATTTCATTAATGTATCTTTGAATTTTCTCCTTCAATGCCGGAGTGCTTGGAGATTTATTCGCACAGATCCATGATTGAAAATAACCCCATAAAAGAAATACAATAAATCATATGATCTAGGGGGCCGATTCTCAAATTTTCGAACTGTGGCCTCCAGACTTTCATTATTTTTGAAATATTGTTCAATAATGAAAAGACGGTCTATCGGTCCATTTTGAAAAATCTTAACTATCAGATGTCAAATGGTTTTTTTATTATTATAATTAGGATTACCAACCCTTTACTACGTGAATGGTGGCACATTCAAATCTTGCTTTAATTTGGGGATACTTTTTTTTCTTAACTTTATTTTATTTTCTTACAGAAGACACCCATTCTATCACGTCACAAAATACAGCTTAATATTTAATGTAATACTTTACAACAATAAAGTTAGTATTAAAACAATTTTATTTATTTATTGGACAAAAGTTTCTTATTTCAAAATGTAATAAAAACAAATTTTCGCTCATGAAAAACTTTGGTATATAGGATATGTAAAGGATATCTCGAATTATACAAAAAGACATGCAAGCTTTTTTGTAGGATGTAAGATCGCTATAAATTAGTGAAGACGGGAAAAGCCTACATATTACGTATCTACAAACAAAAACCTTTGTTTGATAAAAACAATACTGTGAATTCATTGCAAAGTCTGTGCCGATATTGGATGATTGTGGTTCAAAACCTGATTTGGCTTACATTTTTCGTAACGTTGTTAACTGGTAGACGTTAAAACTACTGTTGCGAATCAAAGGTCCTCCTATTGAATTGGGGAAATTTCTGACCTATGCTACAGCTCAGTAGACGTCCTTATCATCTGGCCACTGATCTGAATCATGGTGTCTATCCGAATATACGGTTCATTCACGTATTCAAAAGCACACCAAGCTTTTGCGCATGCGTCAGGAAAAGCTCATTTGTTCAAAGAAATGGTTCAATTAAGTTATACTTACGTCCCGTTTTAAAGCAACACTAGAGATATTTCGGGACAGACCTCCAAGTTTTGAACCATGGTCAGATGACGAGGATGACACTTGAGTTGTTACATCCTCTCCAAACTACATCACAAAATGGAAGAACGATTGGATTTACCAAATTTAATGTGCAACAGAGCCCCTCACACAATGGTTCTTCATGGAATTCGGGTTTCGAACTATAAACCCTATAACTCACGAGCCGAAGGCGAAGCCACCGTTGGCCATTCATCATCAGGCCACCGCGGCACATTCAAAATGCGGGTAAGAAGACAGGTGAAAGAAGGATACGTTTTCATTAACTATAAAGCGAATTGGGATTATTAATGGCTTGGAATTGGTTAAAATGGCAGATAACTCGAAAACTATGGGGGTATAGAGTTCCTGATAAAATATTTTAGAACAGTTTTTATTATTTGTCAGCAACATAAACATTAAATTCTAATGAATAAATGGAATATTTCAGTTCTTAAAAGTTTGATAAGATAATTCACTTTTTTTTCAAAATAATATAGAATAACTATGTTTGAACATATCATTTTAAATTTGCTATTTATTTTTGATATCATTTTGAAATAACCAACAGCAGACAACAGTAATAATAACAGTAGATAAACAGTTACATTTAAATATATTACATAAAATACTTTTACTGCCACTGGTAAAAAAAATCCTTTATCTCTTGAACTGGTCATGTAAGCAATCAATACGAAATTCCGAATTAAATTAAAATAATATGGTCAGAAATGATACGACGATTACATACACGAGGAAAAAAAAAAAAAGTATCTAATGGAACAGAAAGCAAAAGTTTTGCAACAAGGAAGGGATTTTTGTTTTTGAAATCCTGTTATTCATATTTCTTAGGTAATAGCAATTTTTTATAACATCAAGTTTTTTTTATGTTTTAAAATAAAAGAATGAAATTACGATAATGATCTTATGCGGTTTGTAATTTTTTGGAATTTTCCAGTGTTTTCCAGTGGCTTGGTATTTGGCGAATGACATGCAGTTTTATATTATCTGCCCTTTGTTCTTGGTTACGTTATGGAGGTATGATGCACATTTTCCTTGTATATATATATATATATATATATATATATATATATATATATATATATATATATACACTGAAGGGACAAAAGTCATGGGATGACTGTTAATATCATGTCGGTCCTCCTTTTGCCCTGCGAAATGCAACAACTCGACGTGTCATGGAGTCCACAAGTCTTTAGAAGTCCTCTGCAGGAATATTGAGCCATGCTGTCTGTATAGACGTCCATAATTGTGAAAGTGTGGATAGTGTAGGAGTTTGGGCACGAACGGACCTTTCTATGATGTCCCATAAATGCTCGATGGGATTCATATCGGGCGATCTAGGTGATCATGCGCTGGAATTGTCCGGAATGTTTTTCAAACCAATCGCGAACAGTTCTGGCTCGGTGAAATGGCGCATTGTCATCCATAAAAATCCCATCGTTGTGTGGGTACCTGAAGTCCATTAATGGCTGCAAGTGATCTGCAAGCAGATGAACATAACCATTTCCAGTCAATGATCGGTTCAGTTGCACCAGAGGACCGAGTCCATGCCATGTAAAAACA
>JAPMOQ010012849.1:562194-581672 GCA_026543055.1 Argiope trifasciata
CCTTGTATATATATATATATATATATATATATATATATATATATATATATATATATACACTGAAGGGACAAAAGTCATGGGATGACTGTTAATATCATGTCGGTCCTCCTTTTGCCCTGCGAAATGCAACAACTCGACGTGTCATGGAGTCCACAAGTCTTTAGAAGTCCTCTGCAGGAATATTGAGCCATGCTGTCTGTATAGACGTCCATAATTGTGAAAGTGTGGATAGTGTAGGAGTTTGGGCACGAACGGACCTTTCTATGATGTCCCATAAATGCTCGATGGGATTCATATCGGGCGATCTAGGTGATCATGCGCTGGAATTGTCCGGAATGTTTTTCAAACCAATCGCGAACAGTTCTGGCCCGGTGACATGGCGCATTGTCATCCATAAAAATCCCATCGTTGTGTGGGTACGTGAAGTCCATTAATGGCTGCAAGTGATCTGCAAGCAGATGAACATAACCATTTCCAGTCAATGATCGGTTCAGTTGCACCAGAGGACCGAGTCCATGCCATGTAAAAACAGCCCACACCATTATGCAGCCACCACCAGCTTGAACAGTGCCTTGCTGACAGTTTAGGTCCATGGCTTCATGGGGTCTGCGCCACACTCAAACTCTACTATCAGCTCGGAACAATTGAAATCGTGACTCATCTGACCACGCCACGGTTTTCCCCTGGTCTAGGGACCAGTCGATATGCTCACGAGCCCAGGTGAGTCGCTGCAGGCAATGTCGTGCTGTCAGTAAAGGCACGCGAGTCGGTCTTCTGCTGTCATAGCCCAAGGAAGACAAATTTCGCCGCGCAGTCCTATCGGACACGTCCCTCGTACGTCCCACATTGATTCCTGCAGTTATTTGACGAAGTGTTTCGTGTCTATTAACATTGACCATTCTACACAGACGTTGGCGGTCTCGGTCGTTAAGTGCAGGTGGTCGCCCACTGCGCTGTCCATGATGGGATGTGATGCCTGAAATTTCATACTCTCGGCACACTCTTGATACTGTGGATCTCGGAATGTTGAATTCACTATCGATATCCGCAATGGAATGACCCATGCGTCTAGCTACAATTAACATTCCACGTTCAAAGTATGCTAATTCTCGTCGTGCCGCCATAAATCACGAAAAACCTGTTCACATGAATAACTTGAACACAAATGAAAGCTCTGGAAAACGAACTGCGCATTTATACTTTTTCGCTGCGATACTACTGCTATCTGTATATTTGCATATTGCTATCCCATGACTTTTGTCACTTCAGTGTATATATATATATATACACAAATTACTATAATTAATAGAATTATGTAAACGAAACAAAAACGGTTCTGACCACGGAATCGAAACTAAAAATCATTACTGATTCAAACAAGTTTAAGAATTTTAAAAAAAGTTTATATATATATAATTGAAGAGCTAAAGATTAACACACATGCCTGAAATGGTATATAAATCTTTATTAAAACCAAAAAAGTGCTAAAAACGTCCACTAGATGGCTATACACATGATAACAAATGTAATAATTGGCACATTTATTTTTTAGCCGAAAGTTTGTGTTTTATAATAAATGGTCAACGTGTCGACCGTCATTCTCCAACAAGAATTGTAATGGAGGTATAATAGATTGAATAGCATTGTACAGAATATCTGTAAGTATGGTGAGAAATTGTCGGCGAATATTGTATTTTAGCATCCCTAATAAGGTCAAATAATTAATGTATAATGTAGATAAAAATCGATACACATGTGTGATATTATATGGGTTTTTATTCAAAACAAAAAAAGTGAAAAAAAAAACGTCCAATGGATGATTTTTATATAGTAATAAAAGCAATAATTAGCATAACACTTGATTGTTTTTTTCATAACGAATTCTAAACATGTCTACCACCATTCACCAACAATATCTGAGGTCGAAGAACAATGCTTTGGACAGCAATGTATAGAATATCTGAATGTGTTGTGAAAAATTGTCAACGGATATTGTCTTTTAGCACTCCTGATGAAATTGGATGATTTCGATTGACTTGCAACTTCAGGTAACCTCACATTCATTGTCCTACAGTTGGGTTTCCAATACTGTTCTTGGATTTTCAATAACTTAAACTCTGTAATTGGGAAGTCGATAGACACTTGAAGGCTCCATTGGTCCACAGTACTTAGACAAACAATCGTCATCTTCCCCACTTTTTGCAATTATTTTTTGTTTCAATAAACTCCATGCCATTACAAGCATGTGCGTCAAATTTTACCCATCTACCAACATTATTCTTTTAGTTATAGAATTTTCAAATGTTAACGGAGTTTTGAATCATTTGGTATATTGCTTCATACATTTTGTAATATAATAATATAATTTTCTTTAACCTTTTCTTTCATTTTTCTAGATGGCCAAAAGTTGGATACGCGGTATTGGGAACATTCTTTTCCATGACATTTATCGTAAATTTTGTTCTAACATTTAAATACAACTTGATCGCAGGTATGGGCAACATCATGGAATATTCCAACGATATCTTTTGTTTTCAAAACAAGTAAGGAATGTTTTCATATGAGAGAATATCTGTAAGTAAAGCATATAATGTAGCACAAAACAATAAAAAAAGTTATTATAACTTTCGATACTTCCTCTAGTTGTTTCGCCTTCGTTCCCACTTTTTTTCTCTGTGCTTCTTCGGACGATAACTACTTACCACCCTGCCCTTTAGTAATCAGACAGGAAAATAGGTACATTCATGCCAAGTTGTAAATGTTTTGTTGGCGATAAATCACCTATGACAGATTTTACATTGGGGAATCGTACCAATGTGGAGGTTGAATATCGCCAAGGATAGAACTTGCGACCTTCCGATTTGCATCAGCATAACATGTCCCATTTACAAAAGTGAACACCAATGTTTAGTGGCTGTTACTGGCTTATTAAAACACCACCACACACCATTTTATTATTTTCTAATATTTCTAAAAGCGAAAAACTAATGACACAAAGCTGATGATAAATGGCTAAAGCGTCAAACGGCCGTGCAATGTTAAGATTCAAAAACTCTGAACCAAAACTGCATCGTGTTCTGAGATCATAAAAAATCAATGATGATCATATGAAATGAAAATGATTTCCGTTTCATAATGTTATTCATTGCAATTTATTAATATTGTGTTCAGTATTATGTATGTTTATCATTAATACATCATCTGATATTTAAATACAATGATTTCGATATACGTAGAATTCGTATTTTAATTATATGTTTGTGGTGATATCTTAATAAGCCAGGTAACATCTATGGGACACGAGCAATTGCTTTTGTCTGTGATGATATCATAACAAACCAGATAACATCAATGGGACACGAGTAATTGCTTTTGTATAGCGGCTATGTTACAAGGCTTCCGACCCAAAGATCCCGGGATCTATTGCGAGTAAACATCACTTTCCACACTGGTGACCTGGGGCAATGAAACTTGGATATATTCAGAGACAGCACCACCTTCCGCATGTTAAAATATTATTTTGAGGAAAATTTTAAGTAATATACTAAATATTAATTAACTTAAAAAATGTGGGAAAGTAATATTTAGACAAAATTAATTAGCGAACATCTTGTGTAATGTTATTCATTTCTAAGTATGAATTCCTTTTACTTTTATACATCAAATTCTCAAAAAGTTGGCAGCATCTTAGCATCAGAAACAGGGTCAGTTTAATGGGCCGAATTATTTAAAAATTCCATTGTCTAAATGACTTTTTACCGGATGACGTTCTTTTTCTCGTACTGTTTTGCATGAAAAGGAAATGTCATCTCCAATGTTTTGCTCTTCTTTAAACTTGACTCCCGAATCCGAGATCTAAAATAACGACAGTGTAATTAAAAGCAGATTGTTAACATAAGTAAAAGGAAACAGTCACTTAACTGTTCAATAAAACAATTTTTCATGATTGATGGTAAACGCTTAAGGGTTCCAACATAATGAATCAAGATATTCCTTTAACCTTTCATGTATATGATTAATTGTTTTATTTTTTAGAATCAATGAGTTCTTCAACAAGATATATTTCAAACCTTATACAAGAATTGGTCCTTACTTGGTTGGACTTTTGCTCGCATACTATTTGCATAAGAGGAAAAAGGAGAATACAGACAAGCTCAACCGAGTAAGTTAACAACTGAGCAATATAATGTTTAAGAGATTAAAAACTTTTTAACATCAAAAACAAAATCTTTATACTTGTAAAAGCTTTAAAAATTATTGAAAATTATTATTATTATGAAAAAAAGTCTTAAAGATCTTTATTCGAAAAGATTATTTAATACAGAATGATAAAAATTTTATAAATTGATAAAACAAATGATGGAAGTTTAAATTTATATTGCACGTGTATCGCGATAAGTGGGAAAAAACCCATAGTGTGTGTTTTCGGCCCCGAAAGGAATGTTAGTTTGACTGATCAGTCAATGTAAGGTTGGATAATACTTATTCAGCAGTCGACCACAACAAATCCTGTCGATACTGGTCGTACTTTAGTTATTTAGTTATCTCACTTTCCGAACGTATTTTAAGACTATTAAAGAATGTATTTAAAGATTAATTAAAGTATTGGAAAAAAGATGGATAAATGTAATGCATGCAATGCAAAATGTTTTGAGAAATAACTAGAGAGCAGGGATTATTTTTTATTAACTAAACGATAATTTTTATTAAACGTTCTGTTTACTTATTACTTATGAAATATTCATTCAAATCGCGGCCGAATGGCTAATTCGTAAACCATTTAAGATAGGTATAAACTTCTAGTTTCAAAATTGATCTAGAGAGAGAGAAAATTAATCTTATTTTAGTATCGAATACCCTATTTCTCCAAAAGCGTTTCTTGCGATGTAAAAGCTGTAGAATACAAAAAGTAGTAACATCTCTGTTCGGTTGATATAGAATTATCCATTGCTTTTAGAATCTCTGTGCCAGTTTGGCAATTAATGCCCGATGTAGTTGCTTATTCTTTGAAATCTTAACTATAAATCGAGATGAAGTAATTTACAGGTTCTGGGAGGGAAAAATTAATTTGAGGTTACTATCCAGTGGCCGGTTCATCTAAACATCTACGAAGTCTCAGATGCTATTTTAAGACTACCATTTCTCTGAAACCACATTTTTTCATAATACTGTTACCTACATCAAAGAACCGCAAACGGTTTAAGAAGGTATATATGTTGTATTAATTGGAACTATAAAAATAAATGTATAAACTATAACAATAAAGTAATATAAATGCATCAAAATTTTTAACTGTGATTATTACAATTATTTGCCACTTCCTTTTTATAGATACACTTAACAGTGGGTTGGATAGTTGCTTCCGGATTAACACTGACTTGTCAATTTGGTCTCTACCATCAGCGTCTCACTCCAGTTGGAGCCTCATTTTATAACGCTTTTAGTCGTACGATTTTTGGCTTTGGCTTGGCATGGGTTATTTTTGTTTGCATTGAAGGTCAAGCAAGTGAGTTTTCAAAGGCCTCCATATATTTGTGAACTTTGTTTAAAGCAAATAGACATAATACGCATACAATTTTAGTATTTCGATCAAAAATAAAAGTAAAAACGAGGAAAAGAAGTTACAATCAACGATGGCTGTCACTATCCCTTGTTTGTCAAAATTTAACACGATACTAATATATTTCAAATAACAAATTTATCTGAAAAATAAAAATTTTAAATTTAAGCTTCATTAATCAACATAACCATTCAAATCATAAAATTAATTTAATGTTGCAGATATTAGAGTTAAATAACGTAACGTATCTTAACAATTTTAACAAGTATTTAACCAATTCTCTATCAGTTTATATATATATATATATATATATATATATACACTGAAGTGACAAAAGTCATGGGATAGCAATATGCAAATATACAGATGGCAGTAGTATCGCAGCGAAAAAGTATAAATGCGCAGTTTGTTTTCCGGAGCTTTCATTTGTGTTCAAGTTATTCATGTGAACAGGTTTTTCGTGATTTATGGCGGCACGACGAGAATTAACATACTTTGAACGTGGAATGTTAGTTAGAGCTAGACGCATGGGTCATTCCATTGCGGATATCGTTAGTGAATTCAACATTCCGAGATCCACAGTATTAAGAGTATGCCGAGAGAATGAAATTTCAGGCATCACATCCCATCATGGACAGCGCAGTGGGCGACTACCTGCACTTAACGACCGAGACCGCCGACGTCTGTGTAGAATGGTCAATGTTAATAGACACGCAACACTTCGTCAAATAACTGCAGGAATCAATGTGGGACGTACGAGGGACGTGTCCGATAGGACTGTGCGGCGAAATTCGTCTTCCTTGGGCTGTGACAGCAGAAGACTGACTCGAGTGCCTTTACTGACAGCACGACATTGCCTGCAGCGACTCTCCTGGGCTCGTGAGCATATCGACTGGTCCCTAGACCAGTGGAAAACCGTGGCGTGGTCAGATGAGTCACGATTTCAGTTGTTACGAGCTGATGGTAGAGTCCGAGTGTGGCGCAGACCCCACGAAGCCATGGACCCAAACTGTCAGCAAGGGACTTTTCAAGCTGGTGGTGGCTGCATAATGGTGTTGGCTGTTTTTACATGGCATGGACTCGGTCTTCTGGTGCAACTGAACCGCTAATTGACTGGAAATGGTTATGTTCAGCTGCTTGCAGATCACTTGCAACCATTCATGGACTTCACGTACCCACACAACGATGGGATTTTTATGGATGACAATGCGCCATGTCACCGGGCCAGAACTGTTCGCGATTGGTTTGAAGAACATTCCGGACAATTCCAGCGCATGATCTGGCCACCTAGATCGCCCGATATGAATCCCATCGAGCATTTATGGGACATCATCGAAAGGTCCGTTCGTGCCCAAACTCCTGAACCATCCACACTTTCACAATTATGGACGTCTATACATACAGCATGGCTCAATATTCCTGCAGAGGACTTCCAACGACTTGTGGACTCCATGACACTTCGAGTTGTTGCACTTCGCCGGGCAAAAGGAGGACTGACACGATATTAACAGTCATCCCATGACTTTTGTCACTTCAGTGTGTATATATATATATATCTGTAAAAGAAAGTTTTAGAGCTCAACTTATTTTCAGATTTTAAAAAAAATCGTTTTTCTAAAAATTGACGCACGCGTATTCTGATAGTCTTGTGATTGTTTCATTTCGATTTAAACTGGTTAATGACTTAAATTAATTAAGACAATTCATAAGTATTCAGAGAATGAATAGTTTGGAAATCAAGTTGTAACTTTAGTTGGTGATGGTGGCGTTCACGATAGTGACCCTTCTGCATTATTTTCTAATACTCTAAAAGCGAAAAAGAAATGTCTCAAAAGCGATAAATTGCCAAGTTATTGACTACGCATTTTGAGGCTTCGGAAGCCTCAAACCAAAACAACATCATGTTCTCACAAGATAAAAATGTTACATGTTCTCACAAGATAAAAATAGATATTCTTAATTCTAACTCTCAACAAGTTTAGAGTGTGTTTAGCCACTTGAAACATCTGCAAGGGAAAAAAACCTGTTACTTAAAGAAATGAAAATAAGTGTCATTTTTACTTCATATAGCCATTTTTATACATAGCTATTTCTTTAGTATAAAATACTACTTATTGATTCAAAGGAATTTTATAATCATGGGTGAAAATATTCGCGTATTATTCTCTCCATACATAATTTATTCAATAAAAAAACTCTCAATTTACATATTTTATTAAAATTTAATTTAATTTTGATACCAAGACTTTATTTCTTTGTATAATAAATTTGAAAAGATATTTTAATGCGTAATACATCAGATTAATTATCTGAAATGCATTTGAAGATGTAGAAGAGATAAGAAATTTTTATTATGTGAGAACATGATGTTGCTTTGTATTGAGGCTTTTTGAAACATTAAAATTTGTAGGCAAATTGTTGAAGTCTAAAAATTCGTAGGTAACAAATTGTTAAAGCCTCAAAATGCATAGGCAACAAATTGGTGATTTATCGCTTTCGAGGCATCTATTTTTCACTCTTAGGGTTATTAGAAAATAAAGCAGAAGGTTGTCACCTTTGGCGATTTATCGCAACTAAAGTTACAAATGAAATTCAAAATTATTTATTCTCTTAATTCTTACGAAATTTCTTAATTAATTTAAGCAATTAATCAGTTTAAACTTTAAAAAAACGATGGTTTCTCTCCCCCCCCCATCCCAAAATTGGTCGACACCAACTATCTATCTATCTATATGAGACCGATAGAGAAGTATCATGATAGTTTCAAACCGATTTAAACTGGTTAATGACGTAAATTAATTAAGACAAATAATGACAAAAATAATTATGTATTCGCATGATAACTTGAAATTTGCGATTGAAAATGTCATTTTTACTTGATGCATAATATTTAGTTTTAATGCAAAGACTTTATCTCTTTGTATAATACATTCGAATAAGTCTCGGAATACATAATACATCTGTGTAATTATCTAAAATATTAGACAATTTACAAGAAATATGAATTTTTTTAATTTCTAAAGCGTTTTGTGCAACTGTTGAATTTTAATATATTTTTAATTAGTTTTAAATATTTTCATATGCATATACACTCAACTTTCATACAAAATTTTACTGTCATGTTTGAGACATTTGTATTGATAAATTGAGATAATAAATAGTATGGAACTAATTAAATAAATTGACTGGCAAACATTTGCATTTGAGCGGTTTATTTAAATAAAAACCACGATTAAAAGTATCCTTAATTTCGTCCCTTAAGTATCCTCACGTCGTTAAATATCATTAATAATCTATCCTTGCTTTTGATTTTTATCAATAATCAGCAGTATCCGCACAGCGCACCGATATAACCTTAGCATGTCACGCAATGACTAACAAAATGGAAAAATATATTTAGAAATAATAAAAAATAACTAGAAAACCCATTTTTTGTAGCACACATTCAGAAATTTTGGTTAAGCTTTGATATACAGTCATTTGGAGCCTTGCAAGATTGACAATTTTTCTGTGTCGTTTATGCTACTTCTCTGCTATTATTGCCTTTCGCATCACATTCAGCCATTTTGATAAAATTTAGCCATTAATTTAATTAGAGAAAATGATTGAATATCAAAATTGTTCCAGAATATTAAGACTGTTAATAAAGTAAAAATATGAAAGATTCATAGATAAAGGTATCCACTTAAAATATACAATGAAAAGTTGTTTTGAAATATAAAATAAGTCATTGCAACCACTGTTCCACACTTGTTTATCAACTCTGCATGATTTGATAAGAAAATAAAATTAAACTTACTTCATAATATATCTTTGTAAAATAAACTGACTATTTTCTTTCTGTTGCCAAACAAATAGATTTTATTTAGATGTAACTCTAAAAAGGGATACATAAAGTTGTCCACGAGAAAAACATTCTTCACTTGGGTCAGTTCCAGCAAGGCGAAATATTTGTCATTAAACTTTATAAGTAAAATAATTGAAATCGCAATTTTAAAACTCCTTTTTATTCTGATTTCAATAGGTTAAAATCTTTCATAGTAAATGCCAAAAAAATAGGTACAAGGATCCGCAAAATCAGTTCAGTATTCCTCGAGGCTTTCTGAAAAAATACAGATGTTGTCAGGGGACTTCAATGTATACAATGTGTAGATAATTAATATGAGCTATAACCAAAACTATTTAGCTATTTCTGTTAAAAATTAGAAACTTTTTAACAGTAAAATAACGATTTCTTAAAAAAATACTTGTTAAACATAACAATCTGTGCCGAAATCATTTCTTTTTTTTTTTTTAACAAATGTATATTGATGTCATTTAAATTGCAGTAATAGAGCTTGCTAAATTGTATAAATCATGCCAATCATAATCAATTTAATTAATCTATTCGGTCACTAATATCTCTTAGTTTCAAATTTAACAAAAGTTTTTCAAATTTAACAAAAAAATATTTTTTTTAAAAATGAAATAAATGATTGCTAATTTCAAGCCATCATTTGAGAACATTATTGTTTTTAAGTCATTCTTTGTCTTTATTAATTTAAATCATTAAACAATAACGAGACTTCTCTAGTGGTCTCTAACCTCTCTCTCTGTATATATATATATATATATATATATATATATATATATATATATATATAAATTTAGGTGTTTGGACGATTTTGAGATTTAAAAAAAAACATCATTTTTCTGAATATCGACGCGCATGAGTAATCTGATAGCCTCGTAATTGCTTCAAACTAGTTTAAACTGGTTAATGACAAATTAATTAAGATGATTCCTAAGAATTCAGAAAATGAATAGTTTGGAAATCAAGTTGCAACTTTAGTTGCCTATAAATCCCCAAATTTGACAATCTTCTGTTCTATTTTCTATTAACCTTAAAGGCGAAAAATGGATGCCTCAAAAACAATGAATCGCCAATTTATTGCCTGGCCATTTTGAAGCTTCACCAACATGCTTTTTGAGGCTTAAGAAACCTCGAATCCAAACAATATCATGTTTTAACATGAAAATTTAAAAAATAATTCTTTGACACTATAATAGAAATACCTATTTGTAACGTCATTTTCAGGTACTTAATGTACAATTAATTGTCTTTAGTGATACTTTAATATTTGAAGTATATAGTAAACTGCTTCTTACATATTATACATTATGATTTTGTTAATTTATTTTTTGTTGTTGTTCTCGTTTCCTATGGCTAATAAAAAAATTCCTTTGTATCCAAAAGTCTTTAGGACAAGCTCAGCAAGCCTCGGAGCCTGAAGGCTGTATAGAACATCATCCCTCGAAAGAGGGCCGAAGATGTCAATAGCAATGGCAAGGCAGTTGAAGATGTTTTCTGGGCTTTATTGTGATGAGGGGCAATGCTTGAAAATGTGTAGGACCTAATATTGTCTGGTGCTATTTTCATGTCTTTAAAGTAGCCGGGGCGGAATCTTGCGATGATTAAATTAAATGTAAAACTAACTCAAAATTCAAACAGCGACACTGAGGCTTAGCACATTGACATCCTTCTACCACAACATTCGTTGAGATTGTAAATGTAATTTATTTGAATACATATTACAGTTATTGAATGATATCATTTGCAAATTAGATGGATATGAATATGTATTAAAGGTATTCAAACAAATATATGTAACCCCATTTAGATATTAAATGTCTACATAATTATAGTTTGTTTAAATTTCTTTTCTGAAAATATTGTAACTGTATTAATATTTTAACTACCAGCGGGGGACCGAGCTCCGCTCGGAGAAAACAGGTATCGAAGCTAACTCGAAGATTTAAATTTTCAATTGCGATTTATCAAAACAATACATGCCATAAGAAAATTTGTGAAACCATTGGTGAAAAGATAACCGGTTAAAGTGCACCATTGTAAACTATTCTAAACAAAGTTAGAGATTGGAAAGGGAACTATTCTATACAAAGGTAAAGTAAAGGTAAAGATTGAAGTGTGTTGAAGTTCAATATTTTTGACAAATTTATTTAGAAAAACCAAACATATATACATACATAAGAAACATATTATAAACCTATAACAGCATAAGCATAAAACTTTATTAGTTCGCCATATTGGCTATAGATGGCAGCACGTTACCGCTTGAAAATTTAAGTAGCCATTATGGCGAACTAATAAAGTTTGAAAATATCCTATCTTTAACTCCGAACTGCTCGACCGTAGCGCTTCAAAACCGGCTGCAATCGATTCCTCGTGGCCAAAAACCCCAGACCCCTAAGTTTACCGGAGTTTATTTATTCTGGCGCGATTTTCGACTTGACAACCATTCCTCGTATTATAGTATTAGATTAATAACTTAATTCTTTGTTAAACATTATTTCACGTGTATAACATCAATTTGGCTTATTTCAAGTGTTCATAACCCTGAATTATTATAGAATTCATATTTATTCGGTAACTCTTATACAGTCAACTACTATGGGAGTATATTTGTTACATTTCGTGCATTTCTACTATGTATCGAGAAATCTGCATAATTTTCGATTTTATATTTCAGATATTGTAAATCGCATTCTTTCTTGGAAGCCATGGATTCCGTTGAGTCGCTTAACATTCTGCGCTTATCTGATCCATCCAATTATTCAGACGGCATACTACAATTCTCTGAGGACGTTGATTCTGTTTAATCATAATAATATGGTATGTATCGATCTTTCCGTGAGTTACTTTTTGCAACCCTCCAGAATATTGTATGCAAATATTTCAACTCTTTCAAGAATTAAGGATATTATGTAAATTAATGTGAAATGAAAGGGATTATTTATTAGGGATTAAAAAGGGAAATCCAAAGGGATTTTGTTTAAATTTTTCTTAAAAGGACTAATTTCCTTTTTAGAAGTAATCCATTCGCGCAGTTCTTGGCTTTTAAGTAAGAATAAAATTATTCGCTTATTCATTAAAATAGACTTTTCCCATTTTGAAACATTCTTCGGTAAAGTCTCTTTCACAAACAATAATGAAAATTTTGTCTATGTCAAATAAGAGATATTTCTGTATAGCTGAATAATTAGCTTTAAAATTATCTTGTGCCGGCATCCTGGCATAGGGGTAATGTGTCTTTCCCGTAATCTGAGCTTCTAGGTTGGGGTATGATTGTTCTTTTGTGTTCTATCTGTGAGGTGTATGAATGTGCAACCCCCCGCAAGTAAAAATTGGCTGTGCAAATGAATGTGAAGCATGAAGTAGCTAAGTTGTACTCTTGGTCCTAGTTGTCGCTACTGAAAAAACAAGGGACATTTCGACTTAAATCGCTGTCAACAAGCTTGTAAAGTTCCATAAGTAGCAACAACAACAAAATTATCTTGTTGTTGTCGTATGACCAGTGCAATAAAAAATAAAAAAAGGTGAGAGAGGGGGACAGATTCGGCCAAAAGCGTGGAATAAAGAATATCCCTGGTGCAGTCAATGTCTGTTTTGAAGAGGACTGAAATAATGGTACGGAAACTAAAAATATGCTCTGGAACCAGTGGAGACAGTGTCTGCATTCTTCAAAGAGTCTGGAGCCATGAAATATGATCCTCATGCCCCTCAGATGTCCTGTTCTGAGTCTCTCAGTTGTGGTTGTGATGTCTCGTTTATAATTTAGATTTGCCAGGAAGAATTTCTCTCAATTGATACAGAGCCTCTGACTTGCCGCAGAATTATCTTGTATAATTATAAAATAAATTTTATTGGAAATCAAATTTGTGAAGTTAGAAAAATGGATGTTAATATTATACATCATAAGCCTTCTATTTACTACAGCATTTTTATGTTTATTACAATGGGGTTTTTTTTTTGGCGCTGCCTTTAGTTTATGCATCTAGTACACATGAAATATGAAAGTTATTTTTTGAACAGCTAGTCTTTTGATAGCTATTAAAATTCTATTTTTTAAAAATTTTAATCATAAACTTTTCACTTGCGTAGCTTCACTTTCGGCACACAACCAATCATCATCAAATTGCATCATACATCATTCGAGTAAGCAAATGAAAAAAATATTGTAATAAATTATTATTCTCTAGTGCAATCAATTTATTTTCTTTCATGACAGAAATTCTCTAAGTGATGATTTCATTAATCACAATGTAGTGACGTAATCAGTAAAATTGGAAATGATTTATAATTAATCAGAGAATTTATTTTGTTTGAATTATCAGATGGTAAATTTTCAAACAAATTTATCTTCATTTAGAGAAATTACTTTCCTTAAATCACCAGTTAAATTCTCCAATTAAGTTAAAATCAGTTAGAGAATTTTTTATAGACCATAATGTAGAGATTAATCAATGAAAATGAAAATTAATTGATCATCAAAAACAAAAATGATCAAATAATTTTCATTTGCATTGATAAACAAAACAAATTTAAAGTGAAATTTTATAAAATTATTTAAATATTATTTCGAGATAAATTATAAATATTTATCTGATATTTGAAAAGAACTGAAAGATATTTATAAACTATTTGAGATGAGTTGAAAGATATTAAAAATATTTATTATACTAATAATTTGTTTTTCTAATAACCCTTTCGTTTCAGTTTATGATGTACATGGGATTCCTCATCATTTCCTATGCATTTTCTCTGGTCGTGTCTTTATTATTCGAATCTCCCGTGATAAGACTAGAGAGGCTTCTTCGAGATAAGTTTACGCCAAAGTGAATAACTGTTGAATCATAGTTTGTGAAAAAGTTGATTACTTTCCAATGTAGTTTTAGAATTTAAAAAAGAAAGGAAGATAGCATTCATTGTTTGCTCGTCTAAACTTATTCATATGTCATTGCTATTTCACACATAAAAAACATGCTATATATTATATTATATACTAGCCGCCTTTGGCGACTAGCTGGTTCGTCATGAGTAATGCGTTCTAAAATTTTCAATTAAATCACATATTCATTAGCCAAAATTTAAGAAATAGTTAAAGTTAAAAGATTCAGTTATTAGTAGTTAAAGAGTCGGTAACTTTATTCGAAAAAACTTTTTGAGTTTAATGCTCTAAAAGTTTATCGATTATGCTTCCAAAATATTAAAAATGTTTTTTTCGGTGATGTTGCCAAAATGTTAAATATGTTTTTTAAAGAAAGCGAAAAAGGGGAAAAATTATTGAATTAATGATACAGATATTACAAACGATTATAGAAATATGCCATTAAGTCGGGATTTCAATGCATATCCTGTCTAAATTCAACCAGGTTTACTGTAAATAAAGATAATTTATGTAATTAATTATATATCTATTGCAAACGATCATAGAATCCATTGCCTTGCATTTATTTTTTTAGAAGATATCTCATTTTATATTTATGTTATTTTATCCAGTCACATGCTGAAAGTTGTATTTCTTTAGATTTGATTTGCGATGATAGTTTTTTTTAATTTGAACTTCCGGCATTGTTTTATTTTATTTTATCCAGTCACGTGCTCAAAAAAACATGGTTAAAATATTTCTTTAAAAATTCGTTAAAAATAGAAACTTGAGTTATACATTAAAACACTGATATCACAAGTTCATCTCTTTTTAATTAAAAGCTAAATATTCTTCATTTTTTAAAGCATTTATAGACTCGTGCTACATACTATGCAGCTATTTACTTCATTTAGACTTTTTTATAGATGTATTTCTATTATTAAACAAAGCTGATTTATTTAATTAATAATATTGTAAAAGTCACAAAAAAATCTTTGCATTTTCTTTTTTTTTTTTTAAAAAAAAACATATTTCTTATTTATTTCATTTCATGCAGACACGTGCTGAAAATTGCATTTTTAAATGTTTAATTTGCAACAATTATTTATTTTTTTAATTTGAGTTTTTATCTATCTGATGGCAACCTATTGATAAAAGATAATCTTTCCCCTTCCACTCGTAACGTGCTCCTGCAGATTAAATTTTATTGTTTTGTCCGAAATATATTGTTGAAAAATATAGTTGAAATGCTTCTTTAAAAATTCATTACAAATAGAAGTTTAAGCTAAATGTTAAAATACTGATACTATTAGAAAGCTAATTTTTTTATCTTTAAATTGATGTTAAAATCATGTTTATCCGATAATATTTTCGGAAGTTATAGCGGAAAAACGTCGAAATTTCGCTTAAATTTTAATTAATTCGAATTCTAATTAAAAATTCGAAAAAAGGGCTCCGAGGTGCACATTCCCAACCTCCAAGGTACACATGTACCAAATTTGGTAGCTGTAGGTCCAACGGTCTGGCCTGTAGAGCGCCAACACACACACACACACATATTGAGCTTTATTATAAGTATATATATATATATATATACAGTCGAATCCGGTTAATTGGACCACCGGACAATCGGACCAGCCGCTTATTCGGACCGAATCTCAAAGAACCGAAACAAATCCTATGTACATAAGCCTAATATTATTCGCTTATTTGAACCAAAATTCCGTTTAAACGGTCCAAAGAACGTGGCAGGGAAGATGAAAAAGAAGCCACGAGTCGCCTGTGTACAGCAGGAAGTCCGAAAGGGAAAAGAACCAGTTGGAGGTGAGCAAGCACTTTCTTTCTTAGAACGGGCAGCTCGGTAGTAAGTTCTTCTTCTTGACTTGAATTTGATAAAAACTTTTTTTTATTGTGCTTCGCATGCTGGGTATCATGTAGATCAGTGATTCTTAACCTGTGGGGCGCGCCCCCCTGGGGGGGCGCGATCCCACTAATGGGGGGGCGCGAGCATATCCAAGAAAAAATGTTACTTAAAAAAATTGATTAATTGACTGAAAGGAAAGAACACGCGCACACATACAAAACAAAATACATTTCGACATATTTAATAATTAACTTATTAAACTAAAACAACTTACTAAATTAAAAACAAATTTAAGAATTATTAGTGACTTCTTTTGGCTTGTCTTGAAGAGCAAAGTTTTTCGAAGAAGGGTTTAATATTAGAAATGAACTATATTAGAAATAGACAATCTTAATTCTTTTTCTATATTTATCTGAGATCTATATTTCGTCTTCAAGGAAGCCACCGCAGAAAATCCAGTTTCAGAAAGGTAAGATGCTGAAAATTGTATTAGAATGCGAAATGCGCTTGTTGTTATTGCAGAAAACTCATCATCCACTCCTGCCCAAAATTCAAAGAGTGATTTATTACTAAATTGTCTTTTGGTTTCGCCGCTTGCCGTGAAATTTATGAAGGTTTCTTCCTCTTAAATTGAGAGTCCCTCGGGAGTATTTTGAAATGAATCCCTCACCTACTTGTAACTTGATATCAGTTTGTCGTCAGCAAGAAAGCACTTTTTAAAATTCTCTGCTAGCATTGCTAAAGGATTTCCAATGGTTACAAAAACAACTTTTACATGTTATTCTTCAGCCTCGTAAGTTTTAATGGAATCATTCAAATTTGCAAACATTGTTATGTTTTCTTGCTTTAAATTTCTGCTCCACAATTCCAATTTCCTACAAAAAGCATTAACTTTACCACTCGTATCCAATATATGTGTATTTGCTCCTTGCAGTTGAAGATTCAAATTATTTAATTTCTCGTAAATGTCGACAATGTAGCTCAATTTCATCACAAATAAACTATCGCGAAAATTCTCAGCTTCCAGTTTGTTTTCTTCTTCTAGGAAGATGGCGATTTCTTCTCTTAATTCATTAACACGTTGTAAAATTTTTTCTCGCGATAACCATCTTGCCTCGCAATAAAATAGTAACACTGAATATATTGCACCATGTCTTTATAAAGTGCGGGAAAGATTCTTGATTTCAGGTTTCTCATTTTTATATAATTTACTACGGTTACAACCGTAGTTAACACAATATTCAAACCAGGACTCATTTTGTTTGAAGCCAAAGCTTCTCTGTGGATCATGCAATGTGTCCAGACGCACTGTGGCGTTTTTTGTTTCACAAGTTTTTGCTGTCTAATGCCACTTGGTCATGCCAAGCCCGAATGAGTTTAGCTCTTTCGAATGAAGGCAGAAGTGCGTGCCTTTCGTTGTTAACGAGCACCATTAAGGTGAAAGTACGACTTTGCTCGAACACACACGACACATTTTTTTAGGGGGTGGTCGAACTCATTCATCTATAAGCAAGTCACAATTTAGATCCGAATCAGAGACCGACTCATCCCTGATTCAGTACCCCCAAAGGTATTGTTTTGTTATGGGAACTTGGAGGACTTTGCAGTGGCGGCATATTTTACGTGCCCCAACTGCCATTAACCAACACGGCTGTCTTTGGCCAAGACGAGGACATAACTCTAGACCTTTCGGTTTCGAGACTGGCGCTCACAAGTACTTGAATACTTTAGAATCTTCCAGACATAGAATGAGCACCATTGGTGCATATTCCGAAGCAATTTTTCCATTCTATGTATGTTTGCCTCGTTCATAAAATCATTTAAGATAGCAAATAATGCGAGTGCTGTTGCTTTGAGTTCTATTGGTTTGCAGAAAAGTAATTCTTCTACTACTGACAAATCATAACAAAATCTAACATAGGCAATGAAATGAGCATCTTTATTATTATCTGTTGTCTCATCGAGTTGTATCGAAAACAATTTGTCACGTAACTTCGACAAAAGCTCACACTCTACATCTTCAGAAATATCAGCAATTCGACGGGCAACAGTATCATTTGAAAGAGGTATAGACTGCAATTGTTTTGCAAAATTATCTCCAAACATAATTTCTACAATCTCAATTGCGGCTGGCAAAATAAGCTCTTCACCAATGGTGTGAGGCATTTTACATCTGGCTATTTTATATAAAATTTTGTAGGAGGAAATTAAAGCTTTTTCATTCACAGACAAAGTTTTTTAAACAATGATTTTTGCCTTTCATATGATTTTAATTTTAATTCTCTGGGTTAAGAATTCTCTAGGTTTGTTTACGTACTCACTTTGAAGCGTTTCCAAATGTCGTTTAAGTTTATTAGGTTTATGCTGTCTGCCCTCAACATTTTTGAGCAAATGATACACAGGGGCCTTTCTTTTTCCTTTACTTCAGTACTAGTGAACCCAAAATTTAAGTATTCTTGAGAATATTTTGATTTTAGTTTCGTAACCACGCTCGTTTGTGTACTTGTTGATGCTTGTCTATCGTCTAATGCTCGCTTACGCCCGCTTAAAAATTTATCCATGATTCTGCATAAGTCTGCTGCCATGAATATTTAATGCGGTGAATTGCAATAACATGAAAATATATATAACATACACAATCAGAATAGATTCAATAGTGATAGAAAGATCGACTCGAATGAGATTGTCTGGAATTGAAATTGGCGTCATAGAACTTTCTCCTTCTCCCAGTGAGAAAACATTTGTTCACATCTGCACACGCTCTTAACTTTTAAGCTGACCAGACAAATTCCAGACAAATCGAAACTTCTCCCGAAACCGTGAGAATGCCTGACATGGCGGGACGCAAGAGCACTAAAATTGTATAGGATTCTTGTTTTTTCAATGCTGAGGATCGGTGTTGCTAAATATCAATAGATTTCCGTATTCTTGGTAATTTGAAAAGTTTAAAATTAAGATTGTAGTGTAGGTTTAGCACCAAAATAATAAAAATACATTATTATTGTATACATTTTATTGCATGCGGTGGGGAGGGGGGCGCGATGAAAATTATGACTGAAAATTGGGCCGTGAATACTAAAAGGTTGAGAAACACTGATGTAGATCGTTTCGAAGAATTTGTTTGAAAATTTATTTTACAATGAATAAAGTTCATAAGCAACAGTAGTTTTTGTTTGTATGTTTGCCATACGCGTGTACCTCACAATAAAGGTCATAATGACATTTTAATATATTACGTATAGCACGTCACGTCTTGTAACATAGGTAATAATAATCTCTTGTAATAATAACACATCTTGTTCGTGTAATCGGACCAGCCGGTTATTAGGACCAAAATGATCGCGTC
>JAPMOQ010012849.1:586672-636933 GCA_026543055.1 Argiope trifasciata
ATATTGTAGTAAAAGTTAGTCAACACCAGAAAATGAGCGGCTCCACATATTTAAAGAAGTGCTTTTTAATTTCCTTATGAATTTATTACTTTTAATGTAGGATAATTACACTTTTATATTCAAATAATATAATATTAGCCAAATGTCTCCGTTTTATTTTTTTAATTAATGGACTGGAATAAATGCTATAAGCACAAATGCTAAATTTTAAAAAAATTAAATTAATTTAAAAAGTTCTGCAATTCTGTCTCTGTATTACAAAGTGGTAAACATTAAATAATAAACAATAAAAAATTATCAGTTACAATAATTTATTTAAAAAAAATATCTCCCTTCCAGTTTTGCTTCAAATTATGAAATTATTGAATGCTGAATTATCAAATACCAACAGATCAATTTAATGAATTCAATAACTTCTATATTTTTTTAATATTTATGATTGCTATGAACTTTTATTGGTATTTTATCCCAAATTAAAGATTCATTTACGCATTTTAGCTAAATTTCTTTTTATTTACGCTTTCTAAAAAAATGAATTCAGCTGATAAAAGTATACAAAAAAAATCATCGATCCCCAGATGAAATTGGCAAGATGATGTTTCTAAATAAATTTATCTTTATAGAAATGATTATTGCCGGTTCATATTCATATTTGTTATTGAAACACAATTAAAACTGTCGAAGTTCTTAAATTGTCAAATAACCTGAATGTTGCTTAAGATTGATTAGTATTAAAATTAAAGGGATTTATATTAACTTATAGTATATCAGCATTAAGTTCATTCTAATTATGGTTCTAATAGATAATTTTTAAATATTTAAAATAGGTAGATACTTCTAATTGACAAAATATTTCTAGAGATGTAAAATACAATTTGTAGGTTCCTTGAATCAATAAAGGTGTTTATGAAAAAATTTCGTAGTGTAAATTTTTTGTAGTTCTTCAGTCTTATTTAATAATATTTGTCAATACATTCTTGACAGGCTAATATAAATCACAAAGGAAATTTTATTCTCCTGTCACCTGACCTCTTTATAAAATTACAAATACACCTATTTTGAACGAATTTTAAAAAACACCTACATAAAAACTAGCTGAATAAAAATTACTTCAATTAAATAAAAATTACTGTCTAGATCTAAAATAAGGAATTCAAATTTTTATTTCTAGATCAACATTTTTTACCACAAAATGAAATGTTTTTTTTTGTTTAACTATTAATATGTAAGAATAATCTTTAATATAGTCAATAAGACTTGGGAGTTGTATCGCAATTTATATTTAATATTTTTCCCCAATGCACTTATCTCTTAAACGGTCTAAATTATAACTTTGCATATTTAGAGCATTTTTTTTTTCAATTGAAAGCTAGATGTGCATTTAATGGTTTATCAGTTAATTATTTTCACTTATGAACTGATCACAATTAGAATAAAACTTCTACAAACTGTTAACAAACAATGCATTAGAATTAAGTAAATAATAAATTAGGTTTGAAAATAAAACTAACTAAATCGTTTGATGTATTTTTCACGAAATAAATTTATAACATGTTTATATTGAAAGAAGCTTAAATTCTTATCCGAATTTCGCATGCTGTAGGATTTAATTGAGAATATGTTCCTTTTCAAACGCCTTTTATTCC
This sequence comes from Argiope trifasciata, assembly GCA_026543055.1. NCBI lineage: Eukaryota > Metazoa > Arthropoda > Arachnida > Araneae > Araneidae > Argiope > Argiope trifasciata. The sequence goes on from JAPMOQ010012849.1 coordinate 588,319, forward strand.
AATGGTTATATACTGAATAAAAATTACGAAAAAATATCCTACATTTTATAATTGAAAATTTAATGAGGATTGAAGATAAATGCTAATAAATTAAAACAATAGCAAAACAAAAATGTCTTTATTTTGTTTTTTAATATCCACCTGAGACTTGAAAAGAAAAATCCCAAAGTTGAGACCCGTACGAAGTTGCAATACATATGCTTATTTTTTACCTGTAAAAAAGAAAAGAATTTTTTTTAAAAATAATATGTACTAAAATAAAATAATGCAGAATTAATAAATTATCGTTTATTCAAATTTATTGAATTGTAAGACTTTCGTTTTTATTTTATTATTCGTTGGTCACCTTTGATTGCTTTTACTTTATTTACTAAATACATGGAACATACAAATGATATCCAATGCGATGACATCATATAACTATTAAAAACATAATTGTTCTATTCATCTTTGTAATTTATGAGGCACTACAATTTCATTTACTTGTGGTTCTAATAGATAATTTTTAAGTCGCCTTTGATGACAAGCTGATTCGCCAAAAATATTTGTTGTGTTTGATTTCAGTTGAAAGTTTAGATATAACTTCATACCCATGATTTCAACTCTCTGAAAATAAGCCGTGTTACTGTAAAGGCTTTATTTCTTACATACATGTATGACTTTGAAATCAAAGTTAACCCCGAATACTAAAGTAGCAGATAATCACTTGAGGCGGCTTATTTAAAACAATAATAAAACTATAGTACTAGAAGTTTCAGCATCTCTATTAAGGTGATCTTAATTTTTTTTTATTTCACATGAAAATTGTGGAAAATTATTGTACATTCGATTTCCACCTATATCAATGGTCGTTTGCTTCGTACAACCTGCACTTTCAAGAAATACGGCAAAATTAAATTCCTCAACTAGTTTCTCTGCTTCAACCGCTTGTTCTATTTCCTAACTGTTTATCTCCAATTTGAGAATTTTTATCATTTTTTTTATAATAATTAGGAAATCGAAATTTGTAATTTTGAGACATTTTTAGGAATGAAAATTATATGAAATAAATAATTAAATGAATCAGTACACTTCTTTAATAATTACGACTGGAATAACTTATCAAAGCTTTTTTCCCATAAAAAATATAAGTAAACTAATTTGTTTGAGAGTTTTCCTGAATATTTATTATGATCATTGTGATCACCAGGCTATCACAGATGACATATAGATGTTATCAACTTTCATGAGAAATGAAGAAAGGGGAGAGTATCCTCTTAATTTCTAATTAAGTTGTTATCATAGGGTATGCTTTGCATGGTGTTGTACAGTAATTCGAAATATTAATCTTAGACGCCAATTTAACGTCTTTATAGAATCTATTGTGCATTCATTGGCGGGGAATTTAGCGATTTATCTTCGGGCATGCAGCTAATAGTATCCGATAATCGAATTTGAGCTTTAGAAGCTTTTTTTTTCAACCAAATGAAAGAAAAATTTGATGCGAGACTAAAATTTTATTTGCAGTTGGTATTAAGTAAGTTATTATATCAAATTTGAGCTATCGCGTTGACATATTTCTGAAAGTGCTAATAATGGATTGTTAACCCTTTCCATGATTTTGCTCAAAATCTCATAAATATCTACAATAGACGTTGAAGATAAGCATCAAATTTTATTCACCTACTTCTCTTTGTTCTTTAGTTATCGTTTTAATTCATACTCTAAAAGTCGAATAGAAAGACTTTCTTTGGCAGATTTTGCTCAAAAGTTAATAGCAATCTATAAATTTGTTATAGAGACTGTATAACAAATTTCATCCCTTCGGTACATTTTCGTCCAAAGCGTTTTTGGGCTATCTTTGTCAGAGACAGGTGGATAAACATTTATTTTCCAAAAGAGTGTTTTTCGAATTCAAGGAGATTTGAAAAATGGAAATTCATCAAAATATCACGCTCGGATTTTTTGTCTATTTTATTTCTTCCTCTATATTTTGGCCGCGGTGGCCTGGTGGTATGGTCTCGGTTTGAGAAGCAGAGGGTTTCAGGTTCGAGATTCGATTCCACCGAAGAACCTTCGTGTTAGTAACCTCTTGCACGTTAAATCCGTCATGCCAAACGTGCTCCCTCTGGTGTGGTGTGATGTGGAGAGAGGGTGCCAACTCAGGTGTCTTCATCTTACCGTGGCTCAAAATTACAGGGTTAATCCCAAAATAGCCCTAATATAGCTTTACAATGGGAAGTTAAAAATAACTAAGTTAAACTAATCCTCTATATTTCTTATACGAGAAAGAAAAGATTGATGAAATCAGTAGTTGGACAGGGTAACTCTATCAAGATTTTTGTCACCATAGAGAATATACAGTGAAGTAATGTTTTCGAGATTTTCCCCGAACATGAAATGTGGTGGGCATCACTGTAACATTGATGGCCTATCTAGATATGATAAATTTTCATAAAAAATAAAAGCAACCGAAATCGATGGTATTTCCTGACAATTATTCTACAATTATTCTAAATATATATAGATGGTGGGCGAATCATGGAAGAAAGCAAATTTCTCTTTAAACCGCATCCTGTTCAATGATCACAAATATTAATATATTTCTCACATTAGTCTATTGTAGAAGGCAACGAAGCAGAATTCTCTTGCTACATGGAAATTTGTTCATAAATACATTTTTTGTCATTCAGATTTTAGTAAAAATCAGTAATTTATAAATCAAGACAGAGTTTGATTCCCTTAAAATCCTGTTCTTTATTTTTTAAAGTTTATATTAATTGTAAAGAAATTACTACCTTCTGCTTCATTTGTTAAACATATTTTCATTGATATCACCTGGTTCCTCGCAATTCAAACCCGGGTGTTCGTCTCGATGATTCCCTGAAAATAATAAGATGCATTAATATAATTTTTTAAAGGGTTTTCATATAAGCAATGTTTCATTTTAATTTTTCAGATATATATAGATATAAAATTTAAAAAATAAAAACAATGAATTTTTCAACATCTATACAAAGTTCCATTTTTTTACAATATTTTTGATCATATGATATAGCTCAGAACTTCTGATATGAAGAAAGGCTTTTTGAGTTTGTCGGCTTAAGATTTACGGAACATATACTATCAAGGGCTTTTGATCCCTTAGCTCAGACTTAATGGAATCAAAATTTAATAAATATCTCAATAACCAATTTTGTGTACTATTGTACAAAATGGAATTAATCTACGAGTTTCTGAGTATTCTACATCAAAAATTTGCATAAAATTGTTACAAATTACGAAACTCTTTTTTGAAGAATGGAGATTTATCTTTGGAGAAATTGTCTTTTTGACAATCGTTGCAATCATCTTAAAGTGACGTTTGTCTGTCAAAATTATATTTCTCAAAAACCAGTGGTTTGATTTTATTGGAAGAAAGGCACAATTATAAAATTCTAAATGTTTAAGGTTATTGCCCATGTAATTGTAACAATCGGCTACAAACTCCGTGAGAAATGTTGGATCCTGATCTGATTATTCATATACCAGAGAGCGGGTAATTTTAAAAATTACATTTTTTTTCACTTGTATAACATTTTATCTTTCTCATGTTCCTTCTGTACCGTGGCTGGTAATGGCCCTTAGGACTCGACCATAGTTCCCGCCATTGTTGTTGTAGCGGCAGTCCGGTCATTCAATCTTGAGTGGTTAATCTGTGTGCCTTAGAGGCGGGTCAGAGGTCAGGGATATGACTTACATATACATAACAGAAGAAATTGCAAGCATTTTTTAACACTGTTTGTTACTAAAATATGCCATTGTTTTAAAAGGGGCATGATTGCAAGCAAAGAATTAGTTTTCTTTTATGCATTCCAGTACTTCGTCGAATTATCTTAAATTTCTAGTTCTCGGACTATTTCTCTGCTTTATAAAGTTAACATCACAATTGTCAATCAATCAAACTAAACTACTTTTTACTTGTTTAAGAAATTTCGTTTAAATCATGAAGATTTTATGGTATACTATTAAGAAAATATTGGCATATGACAGCTTTTCTACTTTGAATAAATTTGCATTTCTAATTAATCGTTTCCATCTAAATATTTGATAAATATTTTAAAATTTTAAAATAAGTGTATTTCTACAAATTCTGTAAAAAGAAACATGAAAATTTGTGTTGGCATAGATGAATGTAAGCGAAACATTTTACTAACGGACATTTTTGCATGATGAAGCATAACGTAAAAAAAATTAAAGCCGTACTTTCATAGAATTTGCTACATTGTTCAATAAAATTTTGTATTTGTAAGTGTTTTCAGAAGTGTAATATTTAGGGAAATAAAAATATGTCGTCACTTCTTTTGATTGGGCGTATTTGGTTATGTATGCATGGGTTTGCATATACAGAAAGACATACGCGTATATGTTATGAGACATCTGTGTAAAAAATAGTTTGAACTTTTGGTTCGAAACACCACAGCATAATAATACATTAGGCTAGATTTATCGCAACGCATATATTCATAAATATAGCTACTAAAATAGCGACAAATATTTTTTCAACATGTGTTTAAAAGTATTTTTTAAATTATTAAAACTAGAGAAAACTCTAGAAGTAAAAATAAAATTTTCATCGGAAACCTTTTTAAATTTTGAATTATCTGTTGCTGTTAAAAACTTTTCTACCAAACTCCACATATTTTAAGGGATTTAAATGAAGGCTCATGTTTTCTAATTTCCAAAACCGATCTGATTTCATTTCGATGAAACTCAGAAAGAAAATGGTCAGTCATTAAAACTTCGAAAGCTGAAATATGAAGAAAAAAAAAAAAAACAGAAGCTCCTTTACATTAATCGGATATAATACAACTGTGAAGCGATTCTCCAATATTTTCAGCCACATTAATTATTTTCTTTTCAATTCCTTCGTTAATTTTTAATTATTAAAATTATTCATGATTTGTTAATTTTTTTGCTCTTTCCATCAACAGTTTCATCTAAAGTATTGTAATCTCTTCGTACGTTTTTTGTTTTCTTACAACTAAGAAATTTTGACTAATTTGTGGAAGGAATTTCTAGCTAAAATTCCTTAAAGGACCATCAGTCGATCAATTTAACTTTGACTTTACTCCAATCTTTTCTACCCATTGAAGGTATTGAACAGGCTACTTTTTACTGCGAAAGTTATTTCATTATTGAGAAGAACTTTAAAAAAAAATGGGAATTTTTCCATTTTCCTTCCTTCTGGGGAAGAATGAGATTCGTAAATGTATTTTAACTTCTTATATTTAAAAACATTAAAAATTTTTTAAAACAGAGTCTTCAGACTTCATCAGTTTTTCTCCCGAGAAATTTCTTGGTTTAATGATTGGTAACATTTAATTATATTTGCTAAAAATGCAAGAAATTTGAGATATTGTAGCTAAATGGTTGCTATATCTCAAAACTCCAAAAAACAGCCTTGCAGCCTTGAAATAATAGTCGTTATTAATATATATATCTAGTACAGTTTACATTCAAGTTTCATTAGCTTCATTACATTAAATTTTCGCACTGTAATTATTTAAATTATGGTGAATAAAAAGAATTCAGCACATCAATATAATACAAAGATGGAAGTAGAAATTCCCAATCAAAATCTCTTACATTATTATGGTAAATGTGTGAAATTACCTTTACCACTGAGCACTTTATTATTCACTTTAAGAATGTCAACTGTTAAGCGAACAAGTAATATTACAGAATTTTTTTTTTAAATCAGTTTTACATAGGTCAACAAAGAAATATCTTATTTTGTTACTTTTTATTAAATAATTATTAACAATAATATTATGAATCAAAAAGTTTTGATTTTCGTATGAATTGAACTCGCATTCTTCCCCTTAACTTAAAAGATACTGATATCCGTGTATTTTACCTAATTGAGCTGCTGCCTGCTGATTTTAATTTTCATTGCTCACTGCTAAAACTCTATTTAAAGTATTAAAGATTAATTAAATTTAATTAATGAATTAATATTTGAAACATTAAGTATCATACTGTACAAGTTTGAAATAATGTATTTAAACTTGAGTGAATAAAAAAAAGTATTCTATTTAAGACTTAAAATTTGAACAAAATATATAAATAAATATATATATAGGAAAAATGTGAACTAATAGTAAGAATTGAGAAAAGTTTTTAAATTATTTTAAGCTGAAATATGGAAAAACTGTGTTATTAAAAGATAAATTAAATTATAATTTCAATGTGAAAATGCTCATTGATGAATATAGTTATTTTGTTGTTCAAAACTCATAAGTAATATGTGGTTTTGAAAATTGGTTTATAATTGCTCTTTTGGTTTAAACTCCAAGATAAGCAAAGCTTAGTTAATTGCAAAAACGGCGATTTCTGATTTCAAATCCGAAAATTTTTCAATGTAGCGAAGGTTTTAAATAATAAATTTGATGTCATTAGACAATTAAAATAAAGTATTTAGGAGCAATTAGAATTCAAAATGAGTAATTTTCATAATTTTACCATAAAAATGAACTTTGCCGATATTTCCCCCAAACGTTAGGCTCCTTGCACGAACTGAATATTCATAATTATTTTCTGTTTTTGTCCGTTAATTATCGCTTAAAAACTCAAATTTCAGCTTGATAGAGATCGAAATTTTTTTTTCTTTAATGAGTATACTTACTTGTGCCTCAGGAATATAACAAGTCCCACTAAAAGAGCTATAAATGCGACAATTACCCCGATCGTTATGCCTGTAGGAAGCCAGGACACTTTATCTGAAAAAGAGAATAAAATATAAAAATTTAAAAAAGAAGCAGTTAATATTCATTTTCAAATCAGGGATTAAAAATTCAAGAATCAGAATACCTCAGAATGAATTAGAATCAGAATTCTATTTTATATATATTTTTCAATTTCAATGAATGTATTAATTGCTGATAAAAAAATAAATACCATTCTTTCTATCATTCCGAATTGAACAAGACGGCTTTTTCCAATTATATGAAATAGCTGTTCAAAAAATTATATCCTCTACGGCAACAGAACGCTGGGTACCAGCTTGTGTTTTAGTATTTTTTACTTGCATATAATTGTTGAGTTTCACAATAAACTGTTTTAAAAGACTACAGTCCATTTCTTTTTTAATGAGTCACAGACAAAGGTTACTATGACGTATTTCATACAGTAACCTAATTTATCTTCAGTTAGTGAATGCAGTCAGAAAAGTGGTGATCTTCATCGAACCAACAATATCTAAAATATCCTTCACTCGTTTGGTTTTTCACCCTAGTAATCTGTTCAATTTTAGATTAAATTTTCTTTTTTGAATAACACATAGCGTTGCTTTAGAAACGAACAATTACTCTCAAATTTCTATGAACTGTTTTTAAAGCTTATAAAGATTACAATGTATTTGTGTTAAATTGATAATCCGGGTCTGAGGGGGGTTTTTTTGTAAGTATATTTGAACCTTATACATTTACATGCCCCTTGACAGATTAGAACGAAATTCGATACATATAATTAACTAAATACACATAATTTGGTTCACAGAGTGATACATTTCATTCCTTCTTTTTAAAGAATTATTAAAATGATGCTACATTTACAAAGGCAGAACATGCAACAGTGACATGAAAGCATAATCCCTAAGGGACTATTACAGATACAAATTTTTGATTTTAAATTATTCTGAGATACATTAACAGACATTTTTTCTAGTAACTGCAATAGCTCAGTGGTAATTTCCTTTGATTACGCCCAGAGAAAAGAAAGGTTTTTTTTTTGCTTATTATTTCCTTTTGATAACATCAATCTTAATAATCTATATGAATATACCGTCCAACCTTCTTTGCTAACAATAGTTCCAGGCTATTTGATATTTTGATGAGTAAGTAAATAGGGTTTATATAATTCACAACATACTTTTATTATACTAAACAATTTTCTATTTTAACTATTTTGGACTCTTTAGTTTTGATGCATTTAATTTCATTTCAACTTATTACCAGATGAATCTTCGATTATTTATTCAAAATTAAATACAGGTAGTTATTAAGTTTTAAAACGAATTATTATTGATAATGCATAAGTCCTCAAATTTTCGATTCTCTATATCACTAGTAATTGAACAGGAAATCGATTGTAAAGCTCAATCTTTACCAACCTTTATAATCAATTTTTTTAAAAAAAAGTTATGATTTAAAACCTTTCTATGCATTTAAAGAGGTTTGGCATTAACAACTTCATCAAAATATTAAGAATTTTAGAGGGGCCGGGATAACATGGTTGTTACGGCGTTGAACTCGTGTTCGTTTGGTTACGAGTTCAAACCCTCCAACCGAAGATTCCCCGTGTGTGGTGACGACTGGCGAAAGTATAAATCGAGAGTAATGCCACTGGGGATACTGGTTCAGATTTGAGCATACTCTGATTCAGGTCTAAATGATGATCTGTGAATGAAAATGCATGAATGAAATTCGCCCGGTAAAAACGGTTGTGATGCGTGAGTGCCAAAGTCGTCTCTTGGTCCTATATGGCGCTACTGAAAAAAAAAATCAAAAGTCGCACCCCGTCGAATTAAATCGCTGTCTTCGTAACAATGGGCTTGTTCAATGGCAAGTGCCATAAGAAACAACAGAATTTTAGAGCAGTAATCATTTTAAAGCCGAATGAATCAAAATATAAATGAATTATAGAAATCAAAATCTAAAAATTAATATTTCCTTTCGCATTTCTGTCAACATGATAATTATCTAATTGGAATTTAAAAGAAGCAAAGACACTTACACTTTTCACATGTAATATGACCCTCAGTCCCACTGACTGGTTGGTAGCCTGTACCGCACTGACACATATAGGAACCAGGGAAATTTATACATTTCTGATTATTGCTCAACGGACAGGTTGCTTCATTATCACATTCGTTTATATCTACAAATAAAAGCATATTTATCAGCAGCATTTAAAGGATAGACATGCAGCCGAATTGCTGCTTTAATTATTAATGATTTATTATAAAATAATTTAAGCATATAAAAAAGTCCTTTTCTTATATATAAGTCTGATGAATCTCATCTGGTGAAAAAAAATTAAATAATTCTGAGAAAAGGATTCCTCCATTTAACGAACGAAATTATTTTGTGTCCGCCAAGGGACTTTCAGCCAAATGTCTACGTTATGTCAGTTGCCAAAGAAAACAATTATTGTAGGAAGAGTTCATTTCACGGAGGTAGTAAGTAGTTCATTCATATTTCTTACATCGTTATGTTTAGCGCCAAATTAATGTTATTTGATATTATTATTGCTATAAATATACCTATACATGCTTCCCCAGGATTTGGAGGATCGTTAAATTCCCCTCGGTATCCATCTTCGCATGCGCAAGAGAAATCATCAGCTGTCTCGATACACTTTGCCGTGGAATGACAAGTGCAGTTATCTACAAAATAAATTAAATACACGTAATTAAAGTAACATAATGTTTTACATAATGTCAAAAATTGTGTTCAAATTCAATAGACAATTTAAATACCATTATACAAAATGTACAAAATTATGTTCAAATTCAATGGATAATTAAGGTAACATAACATTTTATATAATGTCAAGAATTGTGTTCAAATTCTATAAATTACAAAATATGAATATCAGCTTTAATCAAACCTTGCAATTCTGACATAGGAAAAAGAATCTAAATTAATAATAAGTGCATGAAAATTTTGATTACGCAAAAGTAACCAACATTATCAACAAATTTTGAAAAAATTAGCAAAAAAAATCGTAAGAATTCTATCAGATTTTTGATTTTTATTAGCAAATAGAAAACTTAATCTGTGCTATTTTGAATGTAAATTTTAAGACTCACTGAATCAAATATCTGAAAACTATCAAAATTGTTTATCGATTTTAGATTAATATTGTTTTTATATTTATACTATTGCACTTGATGTAACAGTTCTGGTTTAAAAAAGCTATGTTTTGAATTTTTTTGAAAACAAAAATTTTGAATATAAGATGTTTTATATTGTAAATCTTGAATACAACAATTTGAACACTATGATCAGATTTTTATAAAAACATTCAATGCTTTGTTGATATCAGCACAAAACCTCAATAGAATTTTTTTTTCATACTTAGCACTGCATAGTATTTTTCTAATATAGTATACTTCCGAGTATTAAGTTCGTGATTATCCAGCCTTTTTTTTTATCGTATTTGAAAAAAAATAAGAAAGCCAAAGCGTCACATTAGCAGTATTGCCAATCTTAAAGCCGTAAGTTTTGACTCTTACCTTAGGGTTAACTCCGTATGTGTCGGCGACCTAGCTTAAGTTTAGCGCGTCTTTTCATGTGATCTGGATGTACAGGGTTCGAGTCCTGGTTCGAGCATGGTTGTTCTTCTTTTGTGTTCTAACTATGAGATGTGTGAATGAGCCTCCCCTCTTTAAAAATTAGTTGTGTAAGTGAATGTGTATGCCACCTTCATCTGAGCTAGAAGTTAAACTTCTACATTTGGGTGCGCAGGGGACTTTAACCTCAGAATTCACTGCATCCCCTTTCCGTGTTAACACGGACAAGGCATCATCAACTCTTTATACCTGTGTAATCATTTAATCGTGAAAAATAATATCAGATTTGTCAATTTTTCTTAAGAATTTGGTCTACGATTTACTTTAATATTTTATATTTCCTGCATTTAAGTTAGGAATTGCAGAATTTATGTTAAAATATGAAGAGTTCATATACTTTAGCTTACTTTTTCATTAATATATTCTTGATACGTGCATGGGCTTGTAAATTAAACAATTTTTATTGATCAGTGTTTTAATTATATTTTAATCACTTAAATTCGCATTTCAACTTCTGAGTTTTTCGAGTTATCATACTGAGTTTATATGCCTGAAACCAAAGTGCTATCTCAACTAAATCCCCGTATAAAGTTCTGAAAGATTTCTTATGAACTTGCTCCCTGATATTTTTTCCTTCCTATTCCGAGTGTGCATTATCCTTCTTATGTTTCTAACAAAGGAATTTTACTAACAATCCTTTCAGAAATCATGAAAAAAATAAAAGAAACAATTTTATGCAACACGAATAAATTTATATATTTTCAAAAAGATTTATTTACGTGCATTCAATTTCTTGTTTAAATAATAAATTATTCTGTTTCTAATAAATTATTTTCTACATTTGCTTATAAATAACTTCAGCAGAGAACAAAGTAATTTTAAAGTTTTATTCAGACATGGAAATAGAGTTAATGAAAAAGCATCTAAACTGCATATTAAAAATAAGAGTCCATGACTTTCCCAGTGCATATAACGAAAAATAAAAGAAATGTTTCGGAAACATGTTTTATTTGTATATTAATCAGAAAACGCTTTTTGTAGTTCAAGGAAAAACTCTTAAAAGCGTTAAGTACTAATACAGAAATTTGATTGCATTGTAAGTGAATAGGAATATTAATTTTATTGATTACTATACTTATTATCAGGAACATAAAATTTTAAAGTTTACAAATTAAGTTATCAGATGCGTGGCTAAAATGTATAATATTACATCATCAGAACCATTAAATTCGACAACTTAAAGATATTTCCTTTACCTTTCTGTTTTTCACATCGACCGAAATTATCTCCAAATCCTTCCGGGCAATTACATAACTTTCTGTTAACATTGTCTAAGCTACAGGTAGCTTTTTCATGTCCACATTCACATACTGTAAAAGAAAAGTAGGAGTTTTCATCGATAGGAAATTTCTCAATAAGGAGTTTACATCGATTTCAGTGAAATAAGTTAATACTTTTTTCACTGAAATTTGTGTGTGTGCTCTTAGTTAAAGCTAGATGTTTAAAATAATTTAACAGTGGAATTTCCAAGTTCAAGTATAGCTATGTGTTATCTATATGTTTACTTTCGATTTCTCCTTTTGAAAATGTAATCTTTTTTTAAGACTCTTAGAATAAGCCATTAAGATTTTAAGATTAAGCCATTCGGAAAGTAAATCCTTTTTATTGCTTGTCATGTTTTTTTCTGCCTTTTTTTCGATAATGCTGAGGGTTTTGTGTGTATGTGTGTGCGTTTGTGTACTCTGTTCATGGATTAAAAATGTAAAGTTACGATAGTTGGATTCCTTCAATTTTTGCTGAATGATTTCTTTTTTAATTTCAAATCAATTTGTAAAGAAATATGTCGTGTTATTCTTTTACAATTTTTGAAGGAAGTTTTCATTTACGTGAGGTGTATACAGAAGTTTTTATAACATTTTTGAATAACAGAGATATTTTACTTTTGAATAATTATATGCATATTTTATACACATATTCAATTCATAAACATATGTATATGTATTATATGTATCTATTACATATAAAACATATGTATATTTTTATACATTTGATACATATTTTCGAATAACAGCATTTTTTATTTATTTCAGTTCGTAATAAAAGAGTACTTAGCAAATTTTCAAGTTCTAATAAAAGTGGAATAATCTTTCAACAAGTATAAATTGGAAATGCAAATTAAAGTTTAAAAATATTTTTTCAAAATTAATTTTGATATTTTTCCTGAGTCTTAAAGATGCGGTGTCTTCTTGAAAACACTTCGGCTTCGAAACCAGAAATTTTCGTGGAATGATTATATCAAAAAACAGGTCAAGGGTAAACATCCGCCCATGGGTGTGGTGGGGAAACTTGGAGGCGGGGGGTGGTATTCTCGTTATTTAACCTTGTTTCAAAATTTCGAGGTCCGTCCCCAAATAGCCCTAGTAGTGCATGAAAACGGGACATTAATATAACTGAAATGAACATGTCCTGTTAATCATAATTTTGAAAACAATAATCAGAAACGAATTGTTTATAAAATTTTTAAAAATAAGGATAAATTAATTAGAATACTTTTAAATTATAAACTAAATATAAATTTAGTAAAGTGATGTTTATTTAAAACGTTAAATTAATTAGAAAAGTCATCGCAAAGATTTTCATGTAAACATTTTTATATGTGATCAGATGTGATCATTCCCCTTCTGATGGACAATTATGGAACAGGGAAATCTGTCACAATCTGAAATACAAAACATTTTGCTGATTGCAGTATTTTTATGTCATTTGAAAGAAAAATGTTTTTTATTTAATTAATATTTATTAGCTTTATTGATTAGAAATGATTTATTTAATTTTTTACTTCATAATAATTGCAATATTTTTTTTCATTTGAAAGAAAGCTTTTGAAGATCACAATATTTTTTCATTTGAAAGAAATTTTTGGGGTGATTTCAATACTTTTTGTCAATGAAAGAAAAATGTTTTTGTTAACTGCAATCATTATGAAGAGAAAACGTTATAACATTTTCAATTGCTTTGAGAATTTTTTTTTCATTGATTTATTCATTATTTTACTTCATGTTGACGAAAGTGAATGAAAAATTGTGAGCTCACGTAAACAAACTCCTTCTCTGGCAAAAAACCCTTCTTGGCACTGGCATTGCTTTTCTCCACTTGTGAGTATCTTGCAACTATGACCAGGACCACAGTCGCACTCTGAAATTTTACAGAAAGCTTTCAAAATGAAGGATCAAAATAAGTATCAAGAGAAAAAGTGCATTTATTGAGAGGAAATTATTCTTTGTAAAAGAGCCTTTGCATAACATTTAACTGATTTAGTCAATTAAAATTCTTCTCATGAATTTGGGAATTAATCTACCAAGATATGAACTGAAGAACTAGTATTTCCTTTTCTAAGGATTTAATCATGTAATTAGTAGCAATCAAATGACTTGATCGGTTGACATTCTTTCAAGACCTAGAAAATTAATCTGACGAGAATATGAAATTAGGGCTATTATTTCTTTTAATATAGCATTTATCAAGTAATTAGTAATAATCAACTGACTTAATAGGTGAGCATTCATATTATGACCTTGAAAATTAATCGCACCATTAATAAACGAAGGACTAGTAATTCCTTTCTTACAATATTTGTCACGTAATTATTTGATAAATGAAGAGATATTTCAAAACTATAAAAAATATAATAATATAAAACACATTATAACAATAATTAACTTCTATAGCAATAATTAGACGACTTCTACATTTTTCTCGTTGACCTGAAAGAATAATTTTTAACATTAATTAACAGAACCTTTTTTTAATTAAAGTTCTTTTGGATATCTTTGATGAAAACTCGGGGATAACTTTATAATTAAGATATAGGAATCGCATTCTTAATCCTATTCGCTCAATTATGGAGTTTTTAATTATCATTTTCACACACACTTGAGTCAGCAAACAAACAGTTTACCCTTTGATGCCAATCATTGAAAACTTAATACAGATTTACATTATTGGTGGGAATACCACTTATAGAATCCTATGCATCCAACTTATTACATGCTTCAGTTATTAAGTTCATATACATATAGGATTACAATAAATGTCTTCAACAGACTTCTCTCTTTAATTCGATTCAGAGCAAACGAATAGTGTATATTTGTAAAATAATATATGAAACTTAGCATAAACATCAATGCGTATGTGATATAAATTTATTCAGAAATGTATGAATGAGCTAAATAACATAAATAAATTGATAGAAAAGTAACTCAGAAGAGTTTAAATCATAAATTCTTTGATTTTATCACTTTCTGAATAAATTTAAATCGCATTATTATCTTGTAGAAACATGGTGCTTTACACAATTTTTTTAATATTTAAAAAAAGTGTAATGTTTAAAAAAAGTATTTTAAGGTAATATTATTGACTTAGCACTTTTTTAACGGAAAAATAATGCCCTAATTTGATACTATCTAATGGTGATTTCTAATAAATGAAATTTAGCTTTTTACCCTTCTCTATCAAAATACTAAAATATGAATTGAAACCTTTATTAAGTATCTCTCATGGTCAACGTTGCATGCATCGATTTCTTTCTACGCAATTCTGCATGATTTACTCATACAGTTTCACTATAAACGAATGAAAAGCGTTTACCATTCATATTTCTAGTACATCTCCACAATACAACTATTTTTCTATTTGGTAGAAACAAATAAATAGATTTAATTTTCGAACAGTACCTCTCCCGTCAGATAAATTTAGTCGAAAATTTCGTACGGATTTAAATTCTGGTGGTCAATTTCATAATTTATCTTGAAAGGTTTTTGAGACATAGACATAAATATGCACAGTTGGATAAGATTTCCATTAGTAGATTTTATCTAACACATAATTAACATCTTCAGCATTAAATTAAAAATCAAATTCCAATTTTTTATCTCGTATTTCCTCAGATGATTTAGGGAAAAAAATTCTGGTTGGGAAACTAAATCATTTTTTGGGACAATTGTTTTTGAGGAATCATATATTGCGAAAATTTGTTTAGTTTTCAACCGTAATGGTATGCGACGGGGAGAAGACATATCTAATATTTCAGCAGCACCAAAATTTTTGGATTTAAATATAATTCGACAACTTATTTTTGAAATGAAATAAATAGCTTTATAATTTAAAACTTCTCCTAAAACCCAATTAAAACTTATAAAAAAATATAATCAATTAAATATGGAATTTTAAATTGTTATTTCTGGCGTTTTATTTTAAATAATGAAGAAAGTCTATACATATAGTATTGGGAACATTTTTCCACCGACACAGGCAAATTTTGATTTCTCTAAATCACGGCAAACTTACTTCTGCACTGTTTCTCGAATTCTTGATATCCTTCTTTGCATTTACACTTTAATCTGTGATATTTGAATGTACATTCTCCTTCACCACATGGACAAGCTAAAAGAAAAAAAAATCATTTAAGAATAAAACTGAAATAATATTTGACTGCGAAAATGATTACAGAGATAAACCAATATAAACCAATTCGGATGCTAAGTTAATAATTTGTAAAAAATATACACTCAAACATATTAAATAAGACATACAGTACGAAAATAATGCTATTTGATCAAAAAATATCGAAACGGAACCTGATTATTTTTCATCTTGACATGATAATTTATTAACAACATAGTTATGCTAAATAAATGTTGTATTATAATAAATTGCCTGACATAATAAAATGACACAAAATAAATAGTTTTCAATTAAACATTTGTAAAGTGTTGATAAACATTGTTAGACGTAGCAGCTCACAAATTTTCAGTGTGCCGTCATTTATCCATAATTTCTCATGTCAGATTAAAAATATACTTTTTCACTGCGCTAGCTAACATTTATGTTTCTGATGTTTCACAATATCATTTGCATTTGTTCTTAAATATGTGAACGCTACAGTTTCTGAATGGAAAAATAAAACAATTAAGCAAAATAAATCAGAAATTAAAATTATTTATGTATTTATTTTTTTCATGCACGGATTTTTGCCAAATTTGATATTATAATTTACGAAAAAACATTCATAAACTAACTTTCTTTTGACATTCTTTCTGAAGCAGAATTTTCACTTTCGTTTTTATTACCTAACTACCTCCTACCCCATGGGAGGGAGTCTCCTCCCAAATGACAATGAGAAACTTCCGATGGAGTAGTAGGTTTGTTCACCCTTGTGGGTACAGAAATGGTGGGGGTCGATTATCTCCTATCGATGATGGGACGGGCTTCTCAGGGGAAGAGTTTTACCATGGCTGATGAGAACCCTAAGGACTCAGCCTTAGTGCTTGCCAATGTTGTTATTGCGATTGTCTGATCAATCAGATTTATCCCTGTGCCATATTGACGAGTTGTATTAGCCGTTTGTGGTAATGGTTTATTCGTTTATTTACACATAAAACATGGTTAGGATTTATTCACACATTATTATTTGGAGGCTGACATTTATTATGTAAATGGGGACGGATTTAGAAAATTTTCAGTCTGCTGTACATGTTTTAAGATTCCATTTTTAATAAAATGCTTTCTCAGTTTAAAACAGTCCGAATTTAATTATATATTAATAATTAATTTAAGTTATTTTTTATTTAATTAGTTTTGCAAAAATGTATATTTTATTAATAAGTATAATAGGGAGTACGTAAGACGTTGCATGGAAGTAAAAAATTTTATAATATTTTCAAAATAAAAACTTTTATATAAAATAATATAATATACAAAATAATTTAATAGCAGACTTTTTGTTAAAATTTGAATATCAATCAACGTTGTCGATTTTTAAAAACTATTTAAAGTTAATTTTCTCCATAAATTATTATTCTTTATATTAGAATTCCAAATATTTTTTACAAACGAAGAAAAAAGATTGTCTTTGTTTGAGGAATTGACTTAAGTTTAGTTTTAGTACAGTTAAATTTGTGCATTAGAATCAAGAGAAGTCTTTCGAAAAAAATATTTTAAATGAAAAGAAACATTAAAAAAATGGTAGAGTACAAAATTTCCGAATTTTATAAAGAGAACTCGTAAATATATGTTAACACAAAGTTGGTGTAGGATCAAACACAAATTAAAACGCAAATATTTACAGCTTCAGTGTAAATGACGCAATGCAGGAATGCATCATAAGCAAATATAATATTCTTTAGATCTTTAGTTTTAAATACAAATTTTAAAATCTGTGCTACCTAAAACTTACTTTAAAATTTTATATCATGAATTACAGAATATAACTTAAAAATAGCACAATCAATGAACTGGGGGAAAAAAACTTAGATATGTTTGCACATGCAAATGCATACCTAAGGATTTTTTTTGCGGGGTCCTTTAAGTACAGCGATTTATTTGTCTCCTCTTTCAAGTATAGCAGAATTGCAACAATGCATTTTAGCGGGATGTCGTCCAAGAACTTGGCAGAGTGTACAGAATTGTCATCAGATGAATGCAGCTCCGTATTTACATAAATGGAAAACATTTTGAGTAAGTTATGTAACCGTTCCTTTAAGATATTATTTCTACAAAATTTTAGTATTTTTGAACCAATAAATAGCTAAATTATTTTTTTATTGAATCATTATTTTCTTTGTTAATTTGTTTACGACCCCTGAAACGAGAAACATCCCCCATGGCTTTTTTTTTTCTCATTTCAAATTCATATCCAGGTATTGAAAAGTGGTTGGAGCTTGCATTTATGTAGTTTTATATTTTTTTGTGGTAAAATGCTAAAATTTTGCACATAATCTTATTAAAGGATGAGATGAGGCACATGCAATCCTTTTGTCTTTTTTTTAGTTTAACCCCCTGAAAATTTTAGTCGATTTCATAACATTTTGCACCTATTTTTACCCAAATTTTTAATTTACAGTATATGCCTATGATCAATATTTAAGAATAAAAGCCGCTGGCGTTCTGACATAGGGTAGCGGGTCTTCCTCGTGATCGGTGGGTCCCGGTTCGGGCTTGGTTGTTCTTCTGCATTCTATTTGTGAGTTGTATGAATGTGCCCCCTCCATGTAAAAAGGGGTTCTGAAAGCGAATATGAAGCATGAAGGGGTCAAATCGTACTCTTGGCCCTAGTTGGTGCTACTGAACAAACAAGGGAAGCACATTTTGGCTTAAATCGCGGACAGCTTTCTGTCAACGGGCTTGTTAAGTGCCCTAAGTAACAACAACACGAATAAACGCCGCGGTGAAGGGTTTTGAGACACCTTGTATGTATGTGTGTTTAAGTGCGTGTCATAATGGCATTTTTTTATATTATTAGATGACTTGTACTGCATAACAGACAGCTTTACACCATTACTTAGGTAAATGCTCAATATTTATAAATATTACTATAAATAAGTGAAACATAAAAGTGTCGATAGAAATTTAATCATAAAATGCATATATTTAAAATATATGTATTTATGTGAATAAATTTTTATCTGACTTAATATATAAATTTTTGTATATAAATAAATTTACTTATTTAACAATCACTCTAACATTTTTAAAAATCAATCCACCTATAGTCTCTCAAGCCTAGAAGTATTAGGTATATTCCTGGATAATCCGCCATTAAAATGTGCGTGTGTTTTCTATATATGTGACAGGAATTATCATACAAAGTATTGAACGTCAGCATGAGAATAAAAATGTAAAAGTTATCATATACATATATTCATTTGTACATTAAGCTTTTACCGCAATCATTTAAGTTTTTTTTTAAAGTAATTTTATGAAATATTATTGTGCATTTATTATACTTACGTTTGCAGACCCGTTCCTCGTAATCAAATACAAGGGACCTGTTCTTGCACAGACATGCATATGTTTCTTCCTTTTGATTGTAGACACAATCCACAATCAGCCTCGGCCTGCACTCGTAAGCGCAGTGGAAGATGCGTTCGCAAAACGGTCCATGCGTACTCAGCATGCACTTACACCTTCCGTTCAGGCACGTTCCCCCGTTTTGGCAGGGTCGATTCTTACTGCAAAAAACTAGAAGACGAAAAAGTGTTTAATTTTAATAAAGGAAAATATTTTTCATTTTATTACGCTACAGATAAACATCAAAATAATGAAAACACCTGTGAATAAAAATGAGATTTTCGAATGCCCTAAGTAAGCATTAAAATATAATACTAGGCACAATATTTTTTATAAATAACAATGTATATATTCTGGTAGTATGTATTAGCTTTATTGAAGCTCTGTAATTCTTTGATTCTTTTCAAAAGCGTAACATGTCGGACCTCTTAGATTTTCAAAGGGGCCAAAATGTAGGTCGCGTCTAGCTGGAGAAAGTGTGACCGAAACATCTCAACATTTAGGCGTTTCTGGAAATACAGTTTCTAAAGTCACTCATAAATTTCGACTTAACTGATATATAATTTTATGTAATATATATACATTATACATACATCAAATATCTTCAAAAAACATTTTCAAAATGCAATTTATTATTTAAAAATTTAAAAATATATATATTGTTTTAATTAATATTATATATATTTAAATTTTAAATTTCAAAATATTCCAGGTGAGTTTTTTTTTTTACTTTCTTTTCCTTATTATACTATACTAGCTAGTGCCCGGTGTGCTGCTGCCGCAGAAGCAATAACCTTGGAAATATCGATTGGAATTTGAAATGTTTAATTAAGAATAATATTTATTTTCTTGTCGGCAATGAATACATTCATTGAAATTGAAGTATATACAAAGGAGAAGCATTAATAGTATTTATTGTATTTTTATTAATATGTTCTACAAATAAATATTCATTTTTATGTATTAGATTTGTAAAATCTTTTAGAATTGTAACGCTCGGTGTCCTTTCATAATGGTAATGAAAGAAACTATTTATTGTATCTCGTGGTTCGTGTAATACTTGTTTCGAATTTTCAATTTTAATGTTAAAAAATGTGATTAAAATATTTTCTTTTAAAATTGATTAAACATAGAATATATATTTATACAGTAACATTTTAATATAGTTGAAAAAATACTTTTTGAAAACTAAGATGGTGCAAAACTATTGGTACTATAATATTTTTGGAAGTTACTGCTGAAAACGCTTAAATTTTATTAAATGCTTACTTGAAATTTAAAAATTATAGGATTAGTTCCCTTAAAACTTTCTCTCACACACTCTAATAAAACTATTACCTCAGAGAAAAACTTTCATTGCATTAGCATACATTAGCTACAACGCTCCCATCTCTCAATGAGGAAGGTTTCAAACTGGCCCGGACAAAGGTTACGTGCTGTCAGAGGGGATGAGACGCTGCTAAAAGGGACCAAAGGGGAAAGACGAAGGGAGAGATAAGAACGAGAGACGCTGGAGGAAGGTCGTGCCGTTCGCCAGGGGCGGAATTGATATATCCGAATATATATATTATATAAATATATATATTCTGTAAATACTGAACTAATACAATAGTCAAGAATATGATTTGTTCGTGTACTCATTTCTATACAAAGTACACTATAGGAATAGACGATTAACAAGATCAGGATGGATTTAGAAATTGCCAAAAGATAAACGGATTAAACGCGGCACCAGCCATCTAGAAAGTAACGCGAAGGGTATACCCTACACGTGCAGAGAGAGTAGAGGAACTTTATTTTGGAGCACGTATAAGTCTGTTGTGGTCACAAAGTCTTCCAAGTCGGGTGTAATACCACCGAGGGTACTGGTTCAGAGGTGATCGTTCTCTGATTCAGGTCTAAATTACAATCTGTGGATGAGTGATTAAAATGTATGAATGAAGTTTTTCTCGTAAAAAGGGTTGTGATGCGTCAGTAACGAACTCGTATTCTTGGCTCTTGTTGTTGCTACTGAATAGAACAAGAGCTGCTCACTTGGCTCAAATCATCGATAGATAATTGTCAGCGAGCTTGTAAAGTGCCTTAAAACGAAACACAGCAATTAAATGTAAATTATTTAGAAATATCTTTATGAATATGCACTGATTTTTCAGCAGAATTTTATATATTCCTGAACTAAAAGTTAAAAAAAATTTGGAACAAGAAATGTACACACAGTTTTCCTTTAATGCTGCACCCAAACAGTCATTAATAATTGTATTTAATTTTCTTAAACCTTAAGTTACATGAGGCATTTAAAGATATTTAAATGCTTAGAACACAGTTTTCAGAAAAATCATTAAAATGTACTATTTTTTCGAAGCCTTTTAAATATTAAATTTATTGAATAATATACGAGAGATGATCCAAAAAAGTTTACAAGCAGCAGTATCGGAAAAAAAGAGAAATTGTGGACGGGAATAATGGTATCCAGAGTGGAGACACATGCCACTATTTGTCTTAGACTGATCATTCGAAGAGTAATATAAATACTTTCACGACAAATCCCGTCGATATTGCTACGTTCAGTGGTTGCGGGGTGGTTGGCTGTATACAAGAAGGATGAATACTTAGACCTGAAATAGCGACAATAAAGGCAAGAAGTCTAAAAAAATCGTCTCGCACAGAAGTGCGAACCGTGATACGATTTTGACGGGACAAGAATGTGTTTCCTTTGGACATTCACAGATAAATCGTTGAATTGTACAGAGGCAAAACAATGAGTATAAAGATGTAGAGAATTTTTTGAAGCAGGCAGAGAGATGCTGGAAACGTTTAGACGGGAAATCTAGAGCCACCCCCCGCCCACACTGCCTGATTTTACTCCCAGTTTGTAATTTCTTTTCCCGGCGTTGAAGAAATAGTTATCCAAAAAAGGTTCATATCAGACGGTGATGTTCAAAAAGGTGCAGAGAACTGGCTCATTAGCCAAGACCTGAAACGGCAAGACCAATTTGCTTAATCAAGGTTGGTAAAACAAATTGGTCCGGTTGTGTGATAAATGCCTCAGCAGGTTTAGTGATTATGTACAGAAATGACCGCCACATGTGCAAATTATTAACATTTATATCCTTTGTCTATTGTTGATAAAACATTTTTCCTTTCCTTACAAAATTTTTGGGATTATCCCTCTTATTTTATAATGTTATTTTATTTAAATATAAGCATATATTTTATTGATGAAAAATAAAAAACAACATTTTATATTTTCGTCCATTTGTGCTTATTTGAAAGTCCACTGACCCCATAGTTCATTGTATAATTTTGAAGTTTCCATGCATATTACGTAAGTGACACAAACTAACAAGAACTAATAAACATTAATTAGACACGGAATAACGCTATGTTAGGCTGACAATTACAAAAAGCATGCAAATAATAAATTTATTGATTGTATATAAATAAAATTTCTTTTTCCATATATATTCCGTTCGTGATCCTAAATAATAAAAACTGGATAGATATTGATTAGATACGCAATAAATGTGTTAAGCCAAACATCACAAAAAGCCTACAAATAATAATTTTATTGATTGTATGTAAATAAAATTTCTTACGTGCACATTCTCCAGTATAATCATAGTAACCATCGGGACAGGAGCATTTCCTGATATCACCACGGCTTTCTCTGTCGATCGTGCAATTAAAACCTCTTCCACAGCCACAATCTGAAAAATTTCGACTTTTAAAAATGTTCCAAATGTTTCATTGATGCAATTCTATAGTTCGAAACAGAATTTCTATTATATTATATTTCATGATTACATGTCATTACATAAAGACATAAAAGTGATTCCAAGTAACATAGTATAATGCTGTATTAAATTTGATTTTTTATCCTTGTTTTATGATTATAAGTAGATCTTCATTATAGTAATAACAACATGGATGCAAATATGGCGCGTGAGTATAAATCCAATTATTAAAACAAGGAAAAATATTACTTAAAAGTATATATAAAATTAAACTCTTAAAAATGAAATGGACTAAGTAAGTTACAAAAGTTACAAGTAAGATTTGGAACTAAGTTAAAATTGAGTGCACTAAAAACCTTACCTTCAAATTTAAAATGGCACGAATATATGTTTCGAAGTTATTGTGGCAAATGTAAAATTTCAATAACTTTTCATTAAAAATTCAACTAAAAGTTTTTTATCCTTTACTTATTAAACATTTGTTGCAGAAGTTCTAGATCTAACAGTTTGCTATGAAGAACATCTTGAACGATATTTTGTATAAGCCGGAATAAAATTTATATATGGCTATAAATGTTAAAACGTATGTATTCTTTGAACATGTTACTAAAATAATGTACTATGATTATAAACATTATTTTGTTAATAAACAGAAAAATTTGCATTGTTTTACTCTTGTATTTCGAGTTATTAATTTTATAGAATAACAAAGTGTTTTAAATTTAATATTACTAACTACATAGTAAAATCTATTAAAAATATTTTGCATTCAATAATGGTCGATACATGAAATTCCATCTGATTCTGAATAAAGGATATTTGAAAAATATCAGCGTGTAAATTAGTCAGATAATATGGTATTAAAGTAAACTTATTTTTTCTTCATGAAATATTCGTCAGAAAAAGACTTCTTTAGCGAAAGTCGCAAAAAATTACAAAAAGTGAAAGAAACACTGAAAATGGAAATTTAATTTAAAAAAAATTGTTAAATGAGCACTTTTTTACAATAAATGCTCAAACCAACGACAGTTAACACCAGCACACGGCTCACCCTTGTAGCGCGAAATAAGTTTTAAGATGCCAAGTACAGAGTGATCAAAAAATAATAGGACGTGTTCGGAGCCTTGTAGCGTGTTATGCACTGAACGAGATTTAACAAAATTTGACCACCATACACATTAAAATATGCTGTTCCGATTTATGAAAACAAAAATTAGTACCAAAAACCGCCAATAGGGAAGATCCTGGCGTTGCAAGCTCATTATCTGTGGTCTGTTATCTGTTATATCTCATCACATAACTGCCAATGAAAACAATAAAGAGCAACAAACCAATCAAAAACTTTTTAAGTGAACCAGAACTGTCTCACAATCAGAAATTGCCAAGATTCAGGTCAGTGTCATCAGTCAATGGGTGTTATCTTATAAGGATAAAATTGCTGGATCTTACGCAACACCCACTGCATTATTAAAACGAATACCGCTCTGTCGTGATGCGGAACGTGCACTGCTGGTTGCAGTGCACGTACTTACTAGCTCTGCCTTAATCCCTAACGGCAGCTGCAACTTATCCTGTTTGATAACATACAACATCAAGCACATCAAGAATTCCTGTTGCTCAAATATTTTAACCATTCTTCGTATGTTAGTAATTGTCATCGACCCTCTACGTCACTGTTTTAATTGTCGGTATTCACGAAAGGCAGCACTGACATTTTCATTTCGCTGATAAAACAGCTTGACTATAAAGCGAGTTCACGCAGACACAATGCAGAATGACTGCAGTCCAGAAACAATCTCTTTTATCTTCGATGCCATGTCACAAAAACAAATAATATAAACAAATTTGTCATATAAACAAATTACATAATAAAGTTTTCGATCGCAGGGCCAAAAATTCCTCTATCGGCGGTTTTCGTGATTAATTTTCTGATAAATAGAAACCGCATACTTTAATGTGTATGGTAGTCAAATTTTGTTATATTCCACCCTTTACATAATACTCTACAGGTCTCCAAATATCTCCTATTATTTCTTAATCACCCTGTATATTAACCTTAACACCAACATTAATTGACAAACAGTCTTGGAATAACTAATTTAGCTTGGAAATAACTGTTGCAGATTGATAAAAGATAATGAAATATTTAAAAAATTATAAAATCTCATAAATTCCAGCGATTAGATGTAAAACTAAATTCCTGACAAAAATGTACTATAAAAGCTTTTTATATGTAAATCTGAGTACTATGTATACTTTAAGTATTTTGTTTAGGAAGAATCGGATAAAATGTATATATTGTAAGCATGAAGCATAGGGTGGTAATAAATAAACTCCTATAAATAGCATCCAACAATGAAAAGGGATGAATGAAATTGCAGCGAAATTCGCTATGTAGGCTTTGCACAAGACGCGCTCACGGAATTTCGAAAAAAAAAAATTATTTCCAAAATATCCACCAGAGGGCACATTTTCCGGGAAACATTAAATTCAACACAATAAATGCCCAAAGCGGAATACAGAAACAGTATTAACAATCCAGTACAGGAATTATGAGTAATAAAATGTAAAACCGGGAAACGCTTTCAGTTCTAGGGGAAAAAAATTCGAAATTTGCATACTTGCCAAGAAGAGGAAGTTTTATGCAAAACAGGTTAGAGTAAGAAACGTTTGTAGATGTTGGCATTTTTTTCCCCAGCTGTAATGATGACGGTATTTTGTTGAGACAGAGAACGACTTAATAACGCTTTATATGCGAAGCATCACAACTGATCAATTACGATCTACTGTTGAACACACTATGACATAAAATTTATCTGGTAAATGAGGATGGTCATATGCAACAATTTTTCCTAAATCATACAGGACATGATTAATAATTGCTCCTCTTGTGGAATTTTTTCCTAATTTGTTCTTGTTTCTGCAAACTGAATGTTTTAATCTCAAACCGCGTAATGCTATTTTTTCCTTACCTTTACTAAATATGGTTCAATGGCAAGGTGATTAGAGTAATAAATGTTAATACTGTTTTTGTATTCCGTTTTGGTAGTTTATTGTGCTAAATTTAGAGTTTTTCCGGAAAAGGAGGCCTTTGGTGGATATTTTGGAACTAAATAAAATTTTCGAAATTCTATGAGTGCATTTCATGTATAGACCATATTCCAAATTTCGGTGCAGTCTGTTCACCCGTTTTGAGTTGTATGATGCAGTTCATAAGGAACTGTAATAACAACCATCCTTGTATTGTTTATTTTCATAACTTAATATTTTAGCATAACATAAACAAATTAATGTGACAGTCAAATAGTCTCCAGTTTTCTGCGTTGCTAAAACTCAAATTGAGATTTACACATTCACCATTGACTCAAATCAAAAGGACGGGGATATTTTGGACTCATACCTGCAATACAGACTGTTTTGGCCATTTATATTATAGAAAATTGATAAAAGTGATAAATCATTATTATGGCTCCTTATTATTCATAATTAACTGTTATTATTAACAATAAATGCTATTAATAAGAAGTCTAGTTATTATTAATAATAACCAATTAAGCATATTGACCGTAATCTTTTACATGTTTATAGTCACAGGAAGAAGTAAACTTCCAGCTAATGGGTTTGATCTAAAATTTCATATAATCGACGATATAAGTGTGAATTTTTCATAATTTTATTAGTTAGGCTTTTTATATTTTTTCAATTACATACAAAATGGTAGAACAATTCGGGATAAAATTTCAATACTGTAGTTTTTATGCGCAGTGAGATCTTAAATGTGTAGATTAAATAAACGCTCGGAGCTAGATGATTTCTAATTCTATTTTTCTTCCTATTCTAATAATTATAATACCTTCACTTTATATATTTGTCATAGAGGGAAGATATAAGAAAAATATTAATAATGATAATTACAATTGCATGTATGATCGCCATAAGAAGAAAATTTTAATAAAAAACATAATTACAATTGCATGTATGATAGTCATTAGAAAAAAAATCGCAATAAAATAATCATACTTACGATTCCATGTATGTTCAGCATAAGAAAAAAATTATAATAAAAAAATCGTAATTACAAATGCATGTATGATCTTTATAGTAAGAAAATTAGAATAAAAAAATATAATTACAAATGCATGTATGATCGTCAAATTTTCCAAATTCTGGATCACACACACAGACTTGTTTAGTTTCGAGGCAGGCACCATCTTTCCATACGGCACATTGCACTTCACATCTTCCGTTTTCACATTTGCATTCTGAATGAAAAAAAACATACACAATTAGACTGCAAAAACAGAGACTGACCATTGAAAACAAAATTATTGAAAAACTGATTTTTATTTGAAAAAAATAATAAAAAGCAAGTATAAGAAATGAAACTAATCTAAAAAAAGATAAATTTGTTAATAAATTGATTGATTATAATTACGAAAAACTAATAGTAAGCGTTTTTGAAACAATAATTTAAAACATATAGAACAGTAGATCATCGTTAATTCATAGCAGATGAAAGTGCAATTAAAAATTAGAATTAAAAAATTACTAAAAAGGAATACAATAGGATAAAATGAAGTTTTTAAAATAACAGTAAAGATGCATTTTTGAAATTCAACACAAATTGTAAATACTATGACTATAATAATATATAATTCATCAAGTAATATTAATAAATACAGTAATAAAAATAGTAATTTAAAAACTATATGTAATCAATGTTTAATCTTAAAAAATACTTTATATACCATCTTAAATATTATGAATACAAGATAAATCTTCGGATTTGATTGAAAAGTTTACATCTATAAATTATATGTAATAATGCCTTCAAACTTTTTGAATAAAATATTTTTACTATATTTTTGATTGAATAAATTAGAGAAATTTCGTCGAGTGAAATAAGATTCTTTAAAAAATACTCCTGAAAAATGGTTAAGAACATTAAGTGTAATGTTCGCGTATCTTACGAACCAAATTCGAACTAAGAACATAATTTCTCTTTTTATTTATTTTTTAGTTTTTACTTTGAGTTAACCAAATTATATGCAGCATGTTAATGGAATTTTGACATCCTGCTCTATGCAAACTCAGTCAACCAGAAAAAATAATGTAACTATCACGAATTCGCATTAAAAAATTCAAATAAGGCATGTTTCTTTTTTACCAATAAAATAAGAAATACTTGTATTTTAAACGTACATGAGTGCGAATTGAAAGATTTATATTAAGCTGGTTGATTTTTAATAATTTATAATCTGAATAAGGTTTCATGTATTTTTTCAACCGCGGTTGGTTTCAGTATGATAACACGTGTTTTCGATTAAATTGCCTTTATTTTGTTGTCAAAACATTACTGTCCAGTGCAAATATGTATCAATTATTTCACTTCGAAATTTTTATATCTAAATATTTATTTATGATCTGCAAGCATGAATAAATATTATTCCTTTTATTCGTTTATTAAACATATATTTTTTTATACAAGAATAATCGTTTGCAGTGTCGTTTGAAAGAAAATCGTTTGTAAGTATATCAATCTGACCAGCAATATAACTGAAAAGTAAATGTCAATGTAAATGATTTAACATAATAATTTATATAACGGATTTAAACAATAAAAATCTTGCTCAATGAATAAATGAAAATAAAACGCATTTCGTCAAAAAATCAATTCAATTGTAGTTCATATATCTCGAACATCTTAAATTAAAGTTTATAAACAATTTATAATGAAGTTAAAATGAAGACAAAAAAGAAAAAAAGCGCATTTAAAAGAAAAAGGCAAGTTTTTGTTAATTAAATTGCTTTGTGCATGTGACTAGATACAGGTAAAGTGACCGAATGTCTTCATCGATTTTAAACAATAAAGAATATTAAAGGAATACAAAATGCATGTAATTAATTTTTACATAACTTCTAACCTTTTTGTAATAAGAGTTGCCATTATTGAGTTACATTCATTCAAATATTTATCATTTTATTTCATGACTAGCATACTTTCTGAATTCTTTTTTTTTTATCATTGTTAATATTAAGGAAGAAAATGTCTTTTGACTAGTTTTATTTAGAGTTACAAACTTTAGTACAAATGAGTTTCGGGATTATGAATGTACACCTCAGATAATTAAAAAATGTTAATGAATTAAAAATTGTTAAGTTAACAGTAAAGATGCATTTTGCGTAACAGTATAACATTTTGGTATCATTTTGTTCTTCATCTTTAATGTCTTCCAAGAATTTCATGCACTAAAATTATATGTATAACATTTTAAAATTCAATAATTTTCTTTAAGGATGCCAGTTTTCTGACCTTGAAATTTTCCTGCATTTTAATGATTTTTTAAAAATATTTTCCCGATTAATTTTTAATAATTTATTTCTTTTTTTCGATGAATTCCAAGACATTTTCTCTAAAAATTTTAATGAATCCTTATTTTATCTGGTAAGTTACTAAAGATAATATTTTTATTAGAACTGTATATATAAAATTAAAAAATGAAGCTAAAAAGCAATGAAAGGCAATATGGAATTATAAGATAGATTTCCTCAACAATAAGTTTTTTAATGACTTTGTAATGTCTTAGAACTTGACAATATGAAGAATAATCATATATACAATGCGGTCTTACCTAATTTCTTTCCTTAATGCAGCTATTAATTATCGCTTAGAGGTTTCACCTCTTCAAATATATTTTAATTGTGGTAAATCACTGTTTATTTTTCAAGATATTCGTTTTAAAAGACATCTCCAATATTTACCAATTTATTGCAATTTTTTAAAAATAGTACAAATATATAACTGTATAGTATTAAAAACAACTGTTAAATTTTGGAATTAAACATGTATCTTAAAAGAGAGAAAAATCACATTTTTACAAATTATTTTGATTACAAATTATTTGTACAAATTATGCTCATTAATTTTTTATATATATTTGCGTACATACAGGTAGGCGTTTAATTAAAAAAATCTTTAATTATCATCTGATATGTTGGTGAATATTAAATATAACGTTTTGAATCGTGTAAATATATTAAAATATTTTTACTAACAATTTTACAAACAATGTTTAATTGTAATCCAAGTCGCCTTTGAAAGAAAGTTTATGACTTGCCAATATTCTTTATCTTCGTATAGATGAGTGCCATATAATTCATCTTATTTCACTTTATCAATTGTCAATTATTCCGAAATTATGACATCTTTATCAGAATTAATTTACTTATTGAATATTATATTTGCTGTCAGAAATTCCAATTTCCTTCAACACTAGAAAGGATTTATAGTCAGAGCTCTGCATTATATAAACCAAATACCTGAATATTACAGTGTTTACAAGTAAGTCAGAACTAAGACTTACAAATGCGATTCATATAAAATGAGCTTTAGCGTATCTTTTATTTATATTATTATTACATGTTACCTTTATCACAACAATTACGACAGTGAATTTTTCACAAATTTCTATTGAATTTCTTTGACGTCATGCAATGAAAAGACAAACTCATTATGAAAGATAAGATTTATTATCAGTCATATAGATTTTATATTATTGCATCATTTCTTATAGATAAAAAAGTACAAATTACGTTTATTTAAAAAGTGAGAAAATTAATACTGTACCGAATAATCTGTTTCGTGAACAGCCCTGTACTTAATATGTTCATGTGACATAAATTGTCACTATTGTTTGCGTTAAAATTAATTCCAGTACCCTTCTTCTTACGTAAAAAGCAAACTAAAATATCTTTTATAAAAATATATATAATCTGCTATAATCGTAAAAAATTGCTGTAAATGTTTACATTTGCAGCCTTTTTATTATTGTACAGTATTATTTATTCGTAGAGTTTGCACGAGGAATAAGTACAGGAATTCGAATGCCATAAAACTAACGGATCACAATCAACAAGTAATATGAAAAATTGTAAAATTCACTTCTTATTTTAGTTAAAAAAGAAAAATCTCAGAACTTGGTGACAAAATAGAAATTCCCGGAAAAATTTAATTAATGAATTAATATTTGAAAAAAAAAAAATTGTATTAACATCAAGCATCAACCACTACAAGTTTTAAAAAATGTATTTGAACTTAATTAAATGTATTTTATTAAAGATTGAAAATTTGAACAAGATATATAAATGGAGAGTATAAACTAATAGTAGGAATTGAAAAATTGGCAGAAAGTATAAAGTCACGAGGTTTTATTTCATCAAAACGTTCATTACATAATAAAAAGAACAGATTTTTCTCACAATAAACAGTAGAGAATGACCTATAAAAATTTGGTGGTTTATAAATTACTCAAGGAATTATGAAGCTTCAGTTTTTAATGAGATGTTTAAAAAAATGTATCCCGTCCGATGTTCCCTGTGAACCAGATGGTCATCAAATGTGTCTAGAACTAAACAAATTCATAAAGTCTTAACAATTGTATATTAAGATCAGTGTTAGTTTTTAAATTCATAATGAAATATAAATAATAGCAAATTCAGATTCATTCTTCAAACTTGTATCTTCACTTCACTGTTTATCATTTCAACTGATTCACTAATCTTCTGACTCCTTTATGCAGTTAAAATGTGGGTGATGTTTTTTGTTGACATTTAGTTTTGTTTACGTGATGTTTGCGGAGTGGTGAAGTAGAATCGTCCTCTTGATCAACTCACCAAATTCATTAATATTAAATCTTTTTGATAAACATTTCTCCTCCAAATAGATCCTTAGTTATAAATCCCACCTCCCTCGTTTAATTTATAGCCTGGTCCAAAATCAGTCCACCAGTATAGAAGCAACAGAGCAGGATTGGGCTGATAAAGTAATAAAAAGGGTTAAGCGGTTTGATATTTGACTGCTTTCTTTTGCAAGAAATTTATATCTTGAATTAAGATATTATTACTTTTAGATGTCAAAAACAATTTTTTAAAGCTTTTATGATAATTATTGTCAATTTATCGTTAAGTATTGTAATTAGTTCCAAAATATTTTATCGCGTTCAGGATATAAGCAAATCTTGTCAAAAAAGTTTTTGTAAGACGCAATAATATTTTTTTCTATATATAGTGATAAGCCTTTCTGAAAATGTCCGAATTATCTGAATCGGTGTTTTCAATAAAATCTTATTTGCATTTTTCGTTTATTTAAATTAGATTAAAAGCATTATTTGCTTTTCATAAAACCTCGTTCTGATGTGTGATCTAAACTTATTTTTTTCAGTGAAAATCATATGTTGACAACCGATAAACTAAGTATGTTTTTCAAAACGATTACATTTTCAACTAAATATTCAGTAGAACTGAGCAAGCTAATTTTTTTTTAGTATTTACATCTCATGTGTTAAGACCGAGAGGGACATTACATACAAAAGCAATAATTGATATATACAGTAATATTTTGAAATAAAAACAATTTACTTCATAAATTCAAGAACTATTAAGATTGATTTTGAATAAATAATCATAAGAAAATCGACTTTTATGAATTATAATCAACACTTTGAGTCATATGGGATCATATTAAATTTTGATAAATAATCCTAAGAAAGTCTGCTGTATTTATTAGATACAAGCTACCCTTTGAGTCAAATGTGATATTTCTAGAATTTTCTCCGAATGAAAAGTAATAAAAAAATCAACAAACAACTTACCTTCCTCGAACTCATCCCAATCGGTATTGTCATCTACACTTAACGTCATATCCTCGTTGTTCTTCCGGAAAAAACTTTCTGAAACTGAACTGAATCCCACAAAATTATTTTCTAAGATATCATTAACTCCTGCTTCGCAATAACAAGTCGGATAAACCAATATAATGAAAGAAATACTTAATAAATACTTTTCAAAATACATTTTGAAGCAAATTTGTTTCAACTGTCTCTAAAATAGGAAAAAAAGCAAAATCAATCAACGGTCATGTTTATAAAATTCCTTTTTCTTTAAAAAAGGGCAATTCATAGTACTAAAGTCGTAAAATAAAAAGAAAAATAAAGGATATATCTCTACCAAAAGCCTTCACTGACTATTGATAAGATTCAATTTTTTCCAACTTATCTGATAATTCTTATCTCTGACTCCTACTACAACATCGCGTTTCATTTGCGGTTGAAAACTTTCAGGTAAGAGAAAAAAAATTGGCCCTATTTTCTTGGTTTTTATTTTTAGCAGTCGTTTATCAATTATATATTTAGACGAAAAAAACAATTCCCGTAGAAATATCTTCTGCATGATTAGGGTTAGTTACAAAATAGACAGACAATTCCTCATTATGATTGATTATATAATAAACTGATTAAGATGATTAATAATGCGCAATCATAGAGCAAAATATCAACTAGCTTAAAAATGTAAAATTGTGTAAATATTTGGTATTATCTTTTTATTACAATTCACTAAAAGATATAAAATATTTTCTAATTCAAAATATGAAGTTGAAAACAAAAATCGCATAATTCTGAATCATTGATAGAAATACTTCAAGAATATTTAATGTGTTAACAGAAATATTCCATTTTATAGTAATCAATGTGGGTTGATTTTTTTAGACTATTGTTTCTGACATTTCACACTCTTATGTTGACCTCCGTATTTGTAAAAATTTTCTGTTCTTAATAAGAAAAAATGTGTCTATTTAGAAGTCTGTAAGAAAAGATTTCTAAATTTATTATTGCCATTTTTTTACTTGTTGGTCAACAAGGACTGTCAAAAAAGTATCTGAACTGAAATATACACTGATGGAAAAAAATTCCCAACACTAGGAAGGAGCTGTGCTAGATAAACGAAATTTGGTAGGCGTGTTTATACATCTCAAATATTACGTCGATTCAAATTTCGAGCTACGCGCGTAAGTGTGGCGCTAGTAGCGACACTATGAACATGCAAATGAGGTTTGCTTTAAATAAGCGCTGTAGGGTTCGTGATCATTATTTACAGTTGAGATTTGACGTAGTGGGTTAATGTTATTCAAGGATGTCTCTGAGAAGACGAAGAAGCCATTATCAACAGCTCACTGAGTTTGAACGAGGTCGTGTTGTAGGGCTACGAGAAGGTGGGTTTTCTTTCCGCGATATGACTGAAAGACTTGGCAGGAATGTATCCACTGTGCATGGGTATTGGCGGCAGTGGTCAAGGGAAGGTACTGCCTCAAGAAGACCAGGTTCCGGGCGGCCGCGTGGTACTACTGAGAGGGAAGACCGTCGTATTCGGCGTATGGCTGTGGCTAATCGTACTGCGTCTGCAGCTGAAATTCGAGCTGCAGTTGGCACCACAGTGACACAACGAACTGTTACAAATTGGTTAGTTCAAGGACAGCTCCGAGCCAGACGCCCTGTACAGTGCATTCCACTGACTCCAAACCACTGCCGTTTGCGACGTGAGGGATGTCAAGTTAGAGCTCATTGGAGGACGGAGTGGAGATCTGTTGTGTTTTCTGATGAAAGCCGGTTCTGCCTTGGTCGCAGTGATAGCCGTTTGTTGGTTAGAAGGAGGCCAGGTGAACGCCTGCTAGTGACCCGGCTGCGGTCTAGACACACAGGGTCTACTCCTGGAGTTATGGTTTGTTGAGCAATTTCGTATGATAGCAGGAGCCCTCTCGTGGTTAACCCACGCACTCTAACTGCAAATTTGTACGTCAGTCTAGTGATACAACCTGTTGTGCTGCCTTTCATGAACAATATTCAAGAGGGTGTTTTCCAAAAGGATAACACTCGCCCTCATACCGCTGTTGTAACCCAACATGCTCTACAGAGTGTCGACATGTTGCCTTGGCCTGCTAGATCACCAGATCTTTCTCCAATCAAGCACGTATAGGTCATCATTGGACGACAACTCCAGAGTCATCCACAACCAGCATTAACCGTCCCTGCATTGACCACCCAAGGGCAACAGGCATGGAACTCCATCCCACAAACTGATATCCGACACCTGTACGACACAATGCATGCACGTTTGCATGCTTGATTCAAAATTCTAGCGGTTACACCGGTTACTAATGTACCAACATTTCACATTTGTAATGGCTCTACCTGTGATCTTGAAACTTTAATCAATTAAATATGTTACCTAGACAAAGATATTCCTAAAATTTCATTACTGTACAATAATTTTTTCTTGGTGTTGGGATTTTTTTTATATCAGTGTATATTACTTATGGGACAAAATAGGAATTCAATCCCCTTCAAAGTAGATCCCTTGAGCCTCCACACACATAGTCCAGATATTCTTCCATTGCTAAAAACAATCTTGGAAGGCTCCTTTCGAAACGATGTTTACCACCGTTTCCAACATTTTCATTATCTCTTCTCGACTCTCAAAATGGGAATCTTTCCAGTACATGTTCGATGTAGGAAACAACCCGAAGTCGCAAGGATCCATATCAAGAAAGTTGGGAGGTTGAAAAATGACAGGAATTACCTGTTTCGCATATTAAGTCTGAATCTCATGTGACGAATGAGCTGAAGTATTGCCGTGATGGAATTCCCAGTTTTTTATAGTCCAAAGGTCTTGTTTTTTGTGCCTCTTTGCATCTCTGATTCGGCATAGAACTTGTTCGTAGTACTCTTTTATCAGTGTTTTTCTTTCCGGCGCATATTCTTGAAGGTCACCACCGATATGTGGTGAAATTTGAATCGAGGGTGAACCACTTCTTCACTTGTGTTACCCGCATATCATAATCTCCGAACAATTGCTGAATCCTACGAATTATTTCGTTTTGAGAATCATTAAATGTTTGATAAAATTTGATACAGCACAACTTATTCAGTCATCTTGAAATAAATCAAAAATCCGACTAACAGTTATGATAGCACCTTACTCAATGTCCATCAAGTAGAGACTGAAGCACTAGAATAAGAAGAAAAAATTCAAGCATTAGCATTAAGCTGTCTTCTTCCACTGTGCACAGTGGCACAGCACTAGCATCCCTTGTATTTCATTATTAGTCGGATTTGTCGACCAGCTAGCTCGTCGAAGAAATTGGTTATACTAAATTTCAGTTAAGTAACTACTGGTTAGAATGCTATTTTAGCAACAACAAAAAAATCGTGAGTCAATGGAATTTTGCTTGGCTAACAAGAAAGAAAATTCTTCCAAAATGTGTCAATAGATGGCACTGTTAGGGGAAAAAAAACCAAAAGTGGATTCAGGGATTTTCTAAAAACTTATTAGCGTTAAGACAGAATAGAACTTTATATAA
Source organism: Argiope trifasciata (assembly GCA_026543055.1). NCBI lineage: Eukaryota > Metazoa > Arthropoda > Arachnida > Araneae > Araneidae > Argiope > Argiope trifasciata. Next base: position 624,407 of record JAPMOQ010012849.1, read on the forward strand.
CAAACACGTTACTTATGGGTGGTTAAGACATATAGTTGTTCGATATGCTCTCCGCCTTATTCATCTAGTAATTGGCATGATCCAAAACGGTATGCTCGACAACAGATTAGAGGGTATCTGTGATGTTTGTCTTCAAGTCTGATAGATTTTCAAACCTCCCACTATAAGATAAAGGTAATTTTTTAGGTATCCTCAAAGCCAAGAATCACATTGATATAAGTCGGAGGAACGTGGCGGACATGTTGTTGGAAAATGGCGGATTATGTTCCTATCGTCTCCGAAAAGAGCATTCAGCGGCTTTTTTGCAGTAATATAATGCAAGAGTGCCATCTTGCATGAATATTGTCAAAATCTACACACTGACGCTGCCGGAAATAATGGTTAAGCAAAAGTGCTTCTCACCGCTAGCTAGTAATGTACAGTAAAGGTAACGGGATCCGCGGATATGATATCAATGAAGAAAAATGGACCGATGATAAAGGCTGCCGTTATCCCAAACTAGACAATATTTTCAGTCTGAAGAGGTAATGATTGTAGCTAGAACGGTGTGGTGATGCACATTCTCGTCTGATACCAGCATCCTTATGTGGGGGACAACAAAGGCTGAAAAGCAACAAAGATGATCATTTGTTGAGCACATTATGCAAAAAGATTGATCTATTATATAGAAAGATTGAGTCTTCAGTCTCTATTTTTCTTTAGTGTGGTAAGTTTACTGTTGTTTGGTGGGGATGAAATAGACACAGAAAATAATTCGTCCTGTGAAACTTTGTTTATATTAAACAGATATTACAGCAATGAGTAAAATTCATCTAAATAATTTTTGTACAGTTTTCATCAATTAAGTTAAAAAATATTTGTTAAGACAGTATTCAGCCATCCTCTTACGTTAAATGGACGTCTCACCACTTCATTCGTAGATTCCTTATCCAGATATTTCAAATTGTAGAGTTGAGATAAATGAAATGTATTCTTGATTCAAAATTAACAGTTTTGCACTTATTATCGACTAATAAACTTCCTCTAATTGAAAAAATAGTGGTGGATTTACTCTATTTAAATAACAGCATACATTTATATTTTTAAATTAAAATATCTTGGAATCCTTATCATGAACGTTAATCCATATTAACGGAAATCTCACTAATGAACAGCAAAATGCTAAGGGATGGAATTTCAAATAAAAAAATCATACTGAATGGCTTGGACAAGGTTTAAAATATAACAAAGCCTTTAAAGGCATGTTGTGATATAAACATTTCATTTGCAACAGAAAAAGCCAGGTATAGTTTTCTGCATAAAACTGAATTTATTGTACAATATTTAATGTCCAATCCAAGTAATGTTTAATCCAAGTAACATATAATCTAAATATCTTTCAAAGAAAAGCTCTGAATTCTACTTTTTATAGCACATAATCTTAAAATGTCGTGGCGCATGGAGAAAAATCTGTACTATTTTTTTAAAGTAGCAAGCAAAATTCCATAGGTCAACAAAGCACCGATGTTGAGCAACACGTGGTGATTATTCAACACATAGATCTTCCACAAATTCAGACAGCTCTCATTTGCATTAATATTCAGTCTTCGTTTCTCCGAGAGACTAATAGTATAGCACTTATTCAGCGATTCTTGAAAAACTTTTTTGGTTTAGATGATTGATTCATTTGTCAAATAAAGTGACATCATGAGTATCAGTAAAGTAGAAAAATGAAGTTATAATGTATACTATTTTTAATCTTTGCGATAATGTAGGGTAGAATATCAACCTGTATCCTGAGGTAAATAAGCCAATCATTTCCAGAAAAGTAGAAAGGAATGGAGTAAGCGAAAATCCTTCATAGAAGGTGATCAAGTATCTCTATATCGTTTCGTAGAACGCAAGATATTTATCTAGATCGTAGAGAGAACAAAGATTTTGAAGTTGGTTACACAGGTTGCTGGAAATAGAACCTGGGTAACCAATAGATATGACTGCAAATCAAACTGTTGTAAATAATAAAGATTGAGTGAGAGTTTCCAACTAGTATGTAAAAGAATATTGCAAAAACTTTTATTATAAAAATAAACAGCGGCCGAAGATTCTCAAGAAATTTGACAGAAGATAATATTTGCAAAAAATATGCCCGAGTTCTTAGTAATTCAACAGTCCACATTATTTTTAATAGTCATTACTAGTCATTGTCATTTAATAGTAATTCAACAGTCCACATCAATTAATAGTCATTACTTAATGTTCTTTTCAATAATTTTGGTGGTGATACTTTTTCAAATATCATTCGAAGGGGAATTTTTAATTGTTTGAGTGTTAATGAGTGTTACTCCACAATTCCAACAAGATTAATTTTCCGTTGTTGTTTCAAGTAAATGATCTTGCTTACTTTTTTAAATGAGTAAAAGAATAAACAAGAGTTTATTCGGGTATCAATTAATACCCATTAGTAAATATTCTTTCTTATACTTATGGAGGGAATACTTTTAAGAAAAAAATTTGCTTTATTTTTATGCTGATATTTTAATGGTTTGACTTATTAACGTGTGACTTCACAGCTTCAACAATATTATTTATTGTTTTTACAGATAAACTCTCTTATCCATATTTTTTAAACGAATAAAAGAATACACAAGGATTTATTCGCGCATCTATTGATAGTAGTTATTTTATGTTCTTTCTAATATGGCGGCAATACTTTTTCCAACATAATTTTGATTTTTTTCTCGATGTTGATATTTTAACGGTTTGGAAATATTACGTGTGTGATTCCAACACGTTAATAAATTCTTCATTGTTCTTACAGATAAATGATGTTATTTACATTTTTAAATGATTAAATATGATAAATAACGGCGAAGCAGCGTTTCGTCTTAGTGTATTAAGACAAGCCCAATAAAAATATAGAAAAACCGATAGAAGGTACAAATATACTAGATTATAAGCCTTTGTCAAGTATGATTAATTAAGGTAAGTGCTTTTTAAAATATTTTCCAAGTACTTTAAATTCGTTTAAAAATGCTACTTTTGTTTTTCTTCTTCAGTTTTGTTTCCGAATAATGAGTGCCATTGCATTTTCAATAATAAATAAACTGAAAATAGTAAGATTTTATTGGATTTGTTGCTAAGAATATATTAGATTTTTTTCCCATTTCACTGTTAAATTTTTAAAAAACCACAAGTTTCTCATCTAACAATCTTTTCACTTGATATCACATTGAATAAAAAAAATGTGGAATGGAAATAAATGGTTAATGGAAATTAAACTAGAAATTGCTGATTTTCAATAAATGTCTACATGAAATGAAATATATTTTTCTAAAAAATAGTAGCAAGAAAAACATTCCTGACTTTCTGACTGTATCAGTATTATTAATTCTATAAATGAATTTTATTCAAGGCAAAGATGGGTATAATATATATAGGATATCCATTCTAATGAGTGCTCAATAACTACTTTGTAAACCTGTAATAATAGACATATTCTAAATGAAATAAATAATTATATTTTTTTATGTAATTTGAGTCAATAAATACTCTAATGAATTAAGACTTTTAAATATTTTACATTGATCATCTGTCTGGTGAGTCATATTTAACAAAATATTCTGGAAAATCTAATATTTAAAATAAAAAGAGTTGAACTCCAATCAACTAAATCAGTCATAAAAAATGACTGACTGACGAAAATCTGATAATCACTATTTTAAAAACTGGCGATTTTAAATCATTTCATCGATCGTCTGAAAGATGATTATGCCAATCATCTCCCAGTGTTTCTTAAGAATGATTGGCTAAAGATTGCAAAAATGTTGATTATTCTAAAATTGAAGGGTTTGCTGCAAAAAAGAATGTAGCTTCAATCAGGGGAATTTGGAGTTATATGTAGTATGCTCTAAAATAAAAACTTGTTCGTTTAGTGCCGGAAAGATATAGCTCCAAACGTTAGTTATCGTGTTAACTCAAGCGATGGAGCTGTTTGTTTCACTAGTTTATTTCAATATAGAGGTATCTCCTGGGGCTACAGCCAGTTTTCTTAAAACTTGAATAATTGGAGCTACCTCATTTGCAACAAATCCATCAATTGTAATATTTGAACTTCATAAATCAACCAGATTTGATCGCAGAAAATAGAAATGCTTATTTAGTTTTTAAAAAATTAGAATGCCAAGAATATTTCGCAGAATATAATACCTTAGGATGAAGGACAGTCTAAAGAATTAAACTACATAATTTTTTGAAGTATATTTATCGACCGAAACAAACTAAATATTATTATTGATACCATTTAAATCCTTGCGGGAATAAACCTAAAAACTGAATTTTATGATGAATTAGATAAATTCTTCTTTGAGATAATATATAAATTATAAAACTCATTCTGTAGTGCACATAAAATTTCAGTGTCAAACGATTCTGATTACAATCATATATTTTTTTTTTAAAGTATGTTTGGTATTAGTAAAAAAATGCTCCCATATTAATTTCAGTTTAATATTTTCCTTTTAATTTAAAATCCAAATTTTACGAGTAATGACAAAAAGTATAGAGTTGCGTAGTAAAAATAACAGACAAGTTTGTGGCCTGTGTAATAATAGAACGACTGAATTATATGGCTATCAAAGTTTGAAGCTTAAAAATGGATTGTTGAAGAAGTTATTAAAAGAGCAAATTGCATAGAACATTCGATTGAAAATTGTAGTGAGCATTAATACTGGCCAACCGGCTAGTTGACAAAGGCTGCTAGTTACTTAATATAAATTTATTTGGAACAAAATTGGGAATGTTTTTTATTCCAATTAAATGCTAATTTTTTTAGAAATATTTTTATACATAGTGAATTTCATTGGAGTTTTATGGTTTTCTGAACTAAAATTTCCTTTTAACTATCTTAAAAAAACTCAAAATATAAAATGCATGCATCTTTTTCTTTTAATGTTTAACTGAAATCTTTATTATCAATTCCATTTCATTTATTCAAAAATTAAGAAACCAGGAACATTCCAAAGAAGTTTAAATATAAATATAATACCATTTTGATAAAAGTCATTAAACTGTACATTTTTTTCTCCATGCCCTTCAAATATTTATTTTATTAAACAATACACTTCATAGCTTTATTTTAGTTGAATATAAATATATATTTTGGTAATGAAAAGAGGAAAAGAAAATTTTATGTTTTCGTCCATTTTTGTTTATTTCAAATTCTATTGTCTTCTTAAGAAAAATGCTCCTCTCTCAGTTAACTTTTTCAGGTGTCATTCTAGTCATCTGACAGCAATTCAAAATGAAGAGGTCCGTCCCAAAATAGCCTTAGTATTGCTTTACAACGGATCGTTAATATAATTCAACTAAATAAACTCCATTAACTTTTCAGATTAAAAAAAAATGAACTTTTTAATTCTCAGTTTCCTGTAGTCAAACACGCACTTAATTGAAATTTTGAAAGTTGATAATTTTTTCTCTTATTCTGCTTAATTTCAGTTGACTAATTATTCCAATGAATAACACAAAGTCATATTAGAGTCTTCCATAACTTTCTTTCCTATTTCTAATATGAAATGATTACACAATTTTTACCGTTTGAAGTATTATTTATTTTGTTATATAAGCATTTTTTTGCTCTATCGCCTTCTCCCATCTCTCACGAAGCCTCCTTCCAAAATTGTTGCGTTTTGCACACGAAATAATTCCAGAAGTGCGCTTTTATTTCGCTGATGTATTTAAAGCGCGCATCGCGGAGAGAATTTTTTACGAAAGCAAGATGTTATAACCAGATAGAGTGAGATCTGTAGCGAATGCAGAATGCTACAAACTGTAAGAGCTTTTCTCTTAAGATTAATGCGATATACGGTCTCGCGTTTTCCTGTTGAAAATCAACGCCTCATCTGCTCATTGATTTTTTTTCTTGTTTTTTTTTCGCAGCTTTTAATCAATTCAGTTGATGATAGTATTTCGTTGAATTTATTGTCTCACCTTGGGGAAGAAGCTAGTAGAAAATTCCTCCTGTTCAATCACACCAAATGAATAAAATAACTTTTTGGGGGTGTGGTAGAGCACTGGTGAGATCGAAAGCGATGACATAGATGGCATGCAAGTTTGCACAAGCACAGTCAGATAAGGCCGTTCACTGCACGATGCGAAAGGAACTTTTGGGACAGCCTAATGTATTATGTCTGATTCTCAACATTGTTGGAGCACAAATTAAAAAACCTGATATTTGCTTCCAATAAGATGTGATTTATGCGTCTCTAACCTCCCCCCCCCCTAAAAAACCTGCAAAACTGCAAAAATATGTTTATATATGTTCTTACTTTGTTTCAGTTAGCCTAGTGATTTTTTATCATTTGTGAACATAATGTTATTTAGATTTGTTATATTTGAAGCCTCAAAATGCAGGGTAAAAAATTGGCAATTCTTTGCATTTGAGGCATCAATTTTTCACTTTTAGAGCTATTTGAAAATGATAAATAAGGTTGTCACATTTGGGGACTTATTAACAAAAAATTAATGTTTGCCTCAATGTTAGCCGTGTACCTTTCTGGCCAATAAAAGGCAGAGTATATTATATAATTCTTTTTTCTTATTTCCAACTTTTCTACTTGGCAAAAAAAAAGTTTTGGAGCTCAAGTACGATTTTGAGATGGAAAGAAAAGGGCATAGCTTTTACAAAAGCTGACGATTGGGCAGTACAATAACCGCATGATCATTCTAAACCAGTTGAAGCTGGTTTTTCAAGGAAAAAAAAAATCTTGTCTTCGGAAAAAGAATTTTCGAATTCAATTAATTTTTGAGATAATAAAAAAAAAAAACATCGCTCTTTTTAAATGTTAGTGTTTGCGAAATATTAATCATGTGAGATGGTTTTTTGGTTTTTATGGTTTTGTTTTCCTGTCAAATTGATAAAATTTTAAATAAAAAATAGCGTTATTACCTTGATAACTTGAAATTTTCGATAACAGATTACAATTTTTTAAATTTTTTATCATGTGAGAACATTGTTTTGGTTAGGGGGTTTTGAAGATTGAAATTGCGTAGGCAATGAATAAAGCATAAATGACACTTTTCATCGTCATCTTTTAACAGCATGTATTTTTTTATCTGTTTTTACCAGTATTGCTGTATTTTTATATATGCTTCTTTGAAAGCAGATGGGTTTTTAAAAGTCTAACTCCTGCTTTTACCAGTATTGCTTTATTGTTACTTAGGCTTTTTTGACAATTAATGGGTTTTCAAAACGTTGAAATATGACAATATAGCTGTTATTTTCATGGAATGTAATTTTTTTCAAAGGAAATTAAATGATTTAATTTTTATAACATGTTCAATAAAACTTCACTCGCTTTTAATAACAACTTTGATAAAAGAAATATTTTCTCTTTCTTCCAATAGGGAAATATCACTTCTTTCATTCTTAAGTGTGAAACGTTGAAGGATTTGACCCCTGATCTAAGATTAATCCATTTTGTAATTTCTTTATGATCTCATAAATTAGAAAATAGCAGTTTGTTTATATTAAAATAATGTTTTTATAACAATTCTATTTAAAAATTTATCGGTAAATAATTTATCATTTGTAAATCGCATTGCAACGGAAACGCTTATTATTCTGCATTCAAATGTGGCATTTTTTTTAATGAAAATATGATGTTGTTTTGGTTAGAGGGTATTGAAACTCGAAATCATGTAGGCAATTAATAAGGCATAAATGGCGATTTTCCTTTTTCTCTTGGTTGGCAAAGAAGTTTCAAAGCTCTCGTCAATCTCGAACGAAAAAAAGTAACATATTTTTTATGCGCATTAATGTAATCTAGTGATCAAAAAAACTCTCAGGTGATAACTTGAAATTTACCTCATAGATTTCCTTTTTTCAACTTTATTATTCTTTTTTTCATTTATTTAATTTTAATTTCATTCTTTGAATCGCTATATTGTTCATACAAATTACTTTTAGTTATTCATAGTGTTTGCCTTTGCAATAAGAATAGCTCATTATATATATAAGTACATATGTATGTATATATATGTAAACATAATTTTTGAATGAAGAGTTGTGGCAGAAATGGCACTTTGAATTTTTAAATTAGTTTTATTTTCATCCCGGGAGGCGCAATCCCGGGTAAAACATGTCTTTTCACGATGCGATACAAAAGCAGATTAGCTTAAAAAAGAGAAAGAAAATATTTTTCCCAGTGCTTATGTAGTATAAGATTCTAATAGAGATTTCTCATAAAATTCCGATTTCGATGAGGGTAACATAGGTATCTTTTAAACGAATGTGCCTGTTGGACAGTTTCTTAATGAAAGTGCAAATTTAAGCATTTTTAAAAAGCTTCTCTTGAATTATTTAAATGGAAAAGGTGGAATGGAATCAGGAAATAATAGAATCTCTTAGAATAAAATTAATATTAGCTAAATTGAGCTAAAAATTGCGAAATTAATTAAGTATAAATTAAATTTTAAAACATCATTACATGTGTGTATATACATATGCATTAAAAATCTAGTTTTATTGCATAATCGTAATAGATATAGATATATATATAAAGATATGATAGATATGGCAGATGATAGGTATATAATGGAATAAATCAATTTAACAAGCGTTACATACACGGCAAGATACATTAAAGTGTAATAAATCGATTATTATTAATAGCAGTTAATTAATCAAATTGTTCGTATCATATTTCAAGTATGCGAAAGCAATAGACATCTTTAATTGTAATTAAATAGTATTTAAATGTTCGTCTTTTGTAGAAATAATTCTTAGCAACCACTTTCTATTATTTTTGAAATAATTTCTTTCGTAAATCATCCGATGCAATGTCCACAGGCGAACTCTTGTAACTCGAATTTTGACTGCTGGGTATTTCCAAAGACAGCCAAGTCTTTTTTTTTTTCTACTTTGCAGAGATTGTATCAGGTAGAATTACAATAGTCAGGTTTGCTAACACAAATATAGATAAAATAAACTTTTTAGAAGCGTTTTTCTTAGGAATTTGTGTTAAAGAATTCATTTAGTGTTTCAAGAAAAATGAATAAATTCATTTTCTTGTAATACCAAATTCTATTCTATAATTCAGTAGGAGAACGTTAATACACAATTTCGAAAAATAGTGCTATGCGAAGTAGTTTTCTTAAAAGCCAATTTTCCGTTTAATTTCGCGTATACAGCGTCTGCAAGAAATTGAATTGTTACACAATGTTTAATATCCTGAAAAACCCGTAAAAACAAAGAATCAATTTAGCTTGAAAATAGAATAGCCATAAAATAAACTATAAAAATGTGATACTTGAAAGCGGGCACATTTAAACTACAGAAGTTTCTCTGGGTAAGAGAAAGGTACGCGTTCTATTTTCCTAAAGTGGCAAACAAAATTCCATAAGTGACTAAAGTGCCGATACTGGACATTGCAAGTTGTCTGTCCAATACATAAATCTTCCACAAAGTCAAATTGCTTTCTTCAGTATTTATGCATAATCTTCTTTTTTCCGAGTCACTGGGAGAGAGCTTGTTCAGCGATTCATGAAGAGCGTTTTCGGTTTCTTTCAATGATTCATTTGCGAGAGAAGCTGTTATCATGGGTACAAGTTGAGTTGATAAGTAGAAAGTTAAAGAAATAATGTAGTAAATACCCGCTGTTCGCGATAAATCGGGAGAAAATGCCAAGGAGTATCCGGCGGAAAACGAACAATCCATTGATATAAGAGCAGTAAGTAAAGCACCCAGGGAAAAGTGCTTATCGAATGTTCTCATGTCTTCCACTGTCTTTTCATACACTGCAAGATATTTATCAAACGCCTGGGGAGAACACTTATTTTGAAGTTGATCATGTAGGGTGCATAAAAGAATTTCAAAATTTTTACACACGAAACTATAGTAAGTAACAAAGACAGACTGGGCAAGGCCACCAACAAAATAAAAATATATAGCCAATATTTCTGCAGTAAGAGCACAAAATGACGGAAGACTTTCAAAAAATTTTAGATTGGAGATTATTTTTTTCTTAAATCCCCGATTTACAATGTAATATATAGTCCACATTAGTTTGAATGCTGTAGAATAAACAAAAAATAAGATGAATAGGACATTTGTTCTTTTTGGGCAATGAGTTTGTAAGAATTTCAATACATCTCTTATATTTTTTAGCATTGATAATAGAAGTCGTCGTTTAACATACATTGCAATGAATAAGGAAAGTCTGATTATCCTCAATATAAGCGTTGCCAGTTCATTTCTTTTGTCAGGTGTAAATAATAAGCAAGATCCGAAGAATAGTATGTTTTCAGATAAAATAATAAGATTGAAGTAGCTTAAACATCTGTCGATCAATAACGTCTTCCAATTATATCTATTGTAAACTGTTCTCCGAAGTCCGCTGTTGTTGGCATTCCTATAATGGAGAATTTCAATGCCAATTATATAAAACATAATGCGCAAATATATGATGTTATCCATTTGAAGAAAGATGATTATTTATTTTTCTATATATTCTTAGAACGAGTTGTTGATTGAATCAGAATTTTTTGTTCGAATCGATTTAAATAAATAAACGATTAGATCAGTGTTGCCACCTTTGCTTAAGAAAATTCAAAAATTCTTTTCTAACATGAGAACTACTGAAGAATTTTAAATATCAATTATTCCTGTGATATTTTATCCAAACCAAAACTATTTTACATCATAAATTTAATGCTTAATTTTGGTACTTTTTCAGATTTTTAAAGTTTTTTCACAGGAGTGCTACTTAGTAACTGTATTTTTACAATGCGCTTTTCAATTTCTGAATCTAAAATGAAACTGGTGGTAACTTGTATTGATTGCAAATTAACTGTCAAATGTAAGTAAGTAGCTAATTGTTTCTGCAATGGATACGATTTGTTTTTATTAGATTCTAAAAACAACGTTTAGCATATAAATGTTCCATCTAATGAGCATTGAACTGTCTATTCGTATGCGCGAAAATAATATATACACCATGAGTGAGTTCAGTTGTAGTCTTTAAAGCAGTTATAATTTTCCATAATAGGAAATCGAATTCAAAGTTTGCAGAAATTGGGGAACGATAATTGCATTCGCAATTAGTTTCTGCATCATTATCATATGACAACATGATATTTTTTTGTTTAGAGTGTCTTGAAGCTCTTGTACTCAATGAATAATTGAAGCTCGAAATCGCGTAGGCAAGGAAAGCATGAATAAATGGCTTCATCACCTTTCAGTAGCATATACACTGAAGTGACAAAAGTCATGGGATAGCAATTTGCAAATATACAGATGGCAGTAGTATCGCAGCAAAAAAGTATAAATGCGCAGTTCGTTTTCCAGAGCTTTCATTTGTGTTCAAGTTATTCATGTGAACAGGTTATTCTTGATTTATGGCGGCAAGACAAGAATTAACAGACTTTGAACGTGGAATGTTAGTTGGAGCTAGACGCATGGGTCATTCCATTGCGGATATCGTTAGTGAATTCAACATTCCGAGATCCACAGTAACAAGAGTGTGCCGAGAGTATGAAATTTCGAGCATCACATCCCATCATGGACAGCGCAGTGGGCGACTACCTGCACTTAACGACCAAGACCGCCGACGTCTGTGTAGAATGGTCAATGTTAATAGACACGCAACACTTCGTTAAATAACTGCAGGAATCAATGTGGGACGTACGAGGGACGTGTCCGATAGGATTGTGCGGCGAAATTTGTCTTCCTTGGGCTATGACAGCAGACGACCGACTCGAGTGCCTTTACTGACAGCACGACATCGCCAGCAGCGACTCTCCTGCGCTCGTGAGCATATCGACTGGTCCCTAGACCAGTGGAAAACCGTGGCGTGGTCAGATAAGTCACGATTTCAGTTGTTACGAGACCCCACGAAGCCATGGACCCAAACTGTCAGCAAGGCACTGTTCAATCTGGTGGTGGCTGGATAATGGTGTGGGCTGTTTTTATATGGCATGGACTCGGTCCTCTGGTGCAACTGAACCAATCATTGACTGGAAATGGTTATGTTCAGCTGCTTGCAGATCACTTGCAGCCATTCATGGACTTCACGTACCCACACAACGATGGGATTTTTTATGGATGACAATGCGCCATGTCACTGGGCCAGAACTGTTCGCGATTGGTTTGAAGAACATTCCGGACAATTCCAGCGTATAATCTGGCCACCTAGATCGCCCGATATGAATCTCATCGAGCATTTATGGGACATCATCGAAAGGTCCGTTCGTGCCCAAACTCCTGCACCATCCACACTTTCACAAATATGGACGTCTATACAGACAGCATAGCTCAATATTCCTGCAGAGGACTTCCAACGACTTGTAGACTCCATGACACATCGAATTGTTGCACTTCGCCGGGCAAAAGGAGGACCGACACGATATTAACAGTCATCCCATGACTTTTGTCACTTTAGTGTATGTTTTACCTGCTTTTATCAGTATTGCCGTATTATTATGTACTTGGAAATAGCATATTACAGATAGATAGATAGATAGATAGATAGATAGATAGATAGATAGATAGA
>JAPMOQ010012849.1:638348-702156 GCA_026543055.1 Argiope trifasciata
TTAGAATTTGAATTAATTAAAATTTAAGTGAAATTTCGACGTCTTTCCGCTATAACTTCCGAAAATATTATCGCACAAGCATGAGTTTTACATCAATTTAAAGATAAAAAATTAGCTTTCTAATGGTATCATTGTTTTAATGTATAACTTAAGCTACTATTTTTAACGAATTTTTAAAGAAATATTTTAACCATATTTTTTATCACGTGACTGGATAAAATAAAAGAAATATAAAATGTGATACTTTCTAAAAAAATAAATGCAAAGCAAAGGTTTCTATAATCGCTTGCAATATCTAAATCATTAATTCAATAAATCTTCATTATTTACGGTAAACCTGATTGAATTTAGACAGTATATGCATTGAAATCCCGACTTAATGTCATATTTCTATAGTCGTTTGCAATATCTGTAACATTAATTCAATAATTGTTTTTCCATTATAAAATGTGATAGTTTCTAAAAAATGAATGCAAAGTCAAGGTTTCTATAATCGTTTGCAACATTTAAATCATTTATTGAATTTTTTTTTTTTAATTTTTCACTTTCTTAAAAAAATTTTTTTTAATATTTTGGCAACATCACCGAAAAAATTTTTTAGAACACATTACTCATGGCAAACCAGCTGGTCGCCAAAGGCGGCTGGAGAAAATATAAAATAATGAAAACTAGGTTATTTCTGTTGAAATGATTTTCATTGTTTTGAACATCCAGGACATCTATATAACGAAAATATTGCAAATAATGAATCTTTTTAGTAAATGAAGATTCAAAGAACGAATGTAAAAATTTGTTATATCCTTCAATATTTTTAATTCTTTTAGCATATTTATATATATATATATATATATATATATATATATATATACCGGTTTAAATAACTTTTAATAACTTTAAAAATAATAATGTTCTCACATGATAGTTTGAAATTCCTTTCGCGTGGCAACGTTTTATTCATATCTGCCATTCACAGCAATTATGCACAACTAATTTCATTGTGAATTTTGACATTATAAAATCAAATAATAAAAAAATAGAAAATAAATTTTAAAATGCTTTGAATTGCTTTGCAAAACTACATTCTATAAAGCTAAAATTGATCTGATGATAGTTGAAAACAGAACATAATTACCTAGAGCTATTCTTTATTATTTTAATTGTGCAGAAAGTTTTGGTTCAATAGGAAAATGCAATTGAAATAATGAAACAAAATTATACAGACATGCTTAACTAAACGAAATTTGATTTATATTTAAACTATCTTCAATATTTAAGGATGATTATAGACCAATTTAGTAATCAAACAAAATGCGGATTCTAAATAGTCAAATTATAATGTTAAAATACATGCATGCTTTTTTAACCTCTTTTTCATGCCAATCATTTATTCATTAAATACTGTTCATTTAATAATATGTAATTATTTATAAATTAAGAAAATAAATTTTTAAACCATAAAATAGTTACAAAAATTTAGAACTGAATAGTTAAAACTTGTTATCGAATGAATGTGCAAACTATTAATGAAAAATATTTTGAATTGAGTGAGTTAGTTTGAAGAAAAAATATATAATCAAACAAAAAAAATAAAAAATATATAGAATATAATTAGTTTAGCAAATAAAATCCTACATTTCATAACTATGGAAACATATTATCCTTATTGTCCTCTGAATTGCCCATTCTGTTGAAAATTTTGAAAATTTAATACAATGAGCAATTTTTGATCAATGCAACAATTTTTCAGTGCTAGGCGCATTGAAGAATTAGATTGCTTAGATGTCAGTTAATCTTAATTTGAAAAAAATGAATTGAGGTGGATTGTTTTTTGAAAATAGAAGTTATAATTATATTTGAATTTAAATGCCTATAAAGAACACTTTCCTTCTTTTTATTTACACTGAAGTGACAAAAGTCATGGGATGACTATTCATATCGTGTCGGTCCTCCTTTTGCTCGGCGAAGTGCAACAACTCGACGTGTCATGGAGTCCACAAGTCGTTGGAAGTCCTGTGCAGGAATATTGAGCCATGCTGTCTGTATAGACGTCCATAATTGTGAAAGTGTGGATGGTGCAGGAGTTTGGGCACGAACGGACCTTTCGATGATGTCCCATAAATGCGCGATGGGATTCATATCGGGTGATCAAGGTGGCCAGATCATGCGCTGGAATTGTCCGGAATGTTCTTCAAACCAATCGCGAACAGTTCTGGCCCGGTGACATGGCGCATTGTCATCCATAAAAATCCCATCGTTGTGTGGGTACGTGAAGTCCATGAATGGCTGCAAGTGATCTGCAAGCAGCTGAACATAACCATTTCCAGTCAATGATCGGTACAGTTGCATCAGAGGACCGAGTCCATGCCATGTAAAAACAGCCCACACCATTATGCAGCCACCACCAGCTTGAACAGTGCCTTGCTGACAGTTTGGGTCCATGGCTTCGTGGGGTCTGCGCCACACTCGAACTCTACCATCAGCTCGTAACAACTGAAATCGTGACTCATCTGACCACGCCACGGTTTTCCACTGGTCTAGGGACCAGTCGATATGCTCACGAGCCCAGGAGAGTCGCTGCAGGCGATGTCGTGCTATCAATAAAGGCACTCGAGTCGGTCTTCTGCTGTCATAGCCCAAGGAAGACAAATTTCGCCGCACATTCCTATCGGACACATCCCTCGTACGTCCCACATTGATTCCTGCAGTTATTTGATGAAGTGTTGCGTGTCTATTAACATTGACCATTCTACACAGACGTCGGCGGTCTCGGTCGTTAAGTGCAGGTGGTCGCCCACTGAGCTGTCCATAATGGGATGTGATGCCTGAAATTTCATACTCTCGGCACATTCTTGATACTGTGGATCTCGGAATGTTGAATTCACTACCGATATCCGCAATGGAATGACCCATGCGTCTAGCTCCAACTAACATTCCCCGTTCAAAGTATGTTAATTCTCGTCGTGCCACCATAAATCACGAAAAACCTGTTCACATGAATAACTTGAACACAAATGAAAGCTCTGGAAAACGAACTGCGCATTTATACTTTTTCGCTGCGATACTACTGCCATCTGTATATTTGCATATTGCTATCCCATGACTATTGTCACTTCAGTGTATATTAAACTAGTTCCAATTCATAAGAATTCTCTGTTATCTGATTGGAATGCAGACATATCCCTCTATAGACTTAAATCACTGTTTATTCCAGTATGATCAGAGAGACAGATGAACTCGTTGCGTGAACTGGAATAAGAGACTAGAAACTAGAATGGAAGAGACACGTCGTTCTATAGCCTAAGATTCTTGTTTATTCGAATAATGCATGAATGGCAAACATATTTGTTGCTTGGAACGGTGCGGCAGAGGATGCTTAACACGTATATTTTTATAATTTTCTTTGTACCTGTAGCGTATTATATATGCTACATAATACTTGCAAAAGATGAAAAGAGTGCTAGCACAACTTTGATATTAACAATGATGAGAACCGTACTAGTTGTATTAATGCACAAGAAATGGCGACAAATGTTATTAAGGTCAAAAAAATTTGCGAATTATGTCAGACAATTCGTCAAACCTTAAAATACAAAGAAATAGCAATCTATTTTTTACATTCATTGCTAAAAATAAATAATCTTGAAAAAGCTAATATTTATAATAATTTAAATGTATAATATAATAACTGTATATATAATTGTCATTATTATTATCTTTGTATCTTGCTTTTATTATTATGGGTGTAGTTATTTAGGTAAGTAAATATTCCGTATTAATTATTAATTTATAATAAATATTGTAGGCCTTTTTTTTTGTTAGCTCACCGCACTTACGTCACCGGGTGAACTGCAACACTTGAAAAAGCTAGAAGCAACTTGAAAAGGCTAGAAGTAGCTCGTACCCTGGGAAAGTCTAACACCCTTGTTTTTAAGTATGTTACATTTCTTGATTTTCTAAAATGATATTCAATCCTTTTAATAACATCACAAGAAAAAAAAAACATAAAAAGTACAGTTATCTAAATATTTAAGTAATTATATTAATTATTTCAACATTTTAAATGTGATAATTCAATAAAAATTTCATATTTTAATAAAGATAAATCCTTTTCTTGTATTCATTGCATTAAATATCTTAATAAGAAAATATGACAAATCAAGTTTTATCGACTGTAATAACAGCATAAAATGTAACTACTTATATTTTTTAAAGAATTTCAGATTTGAAAGGTTAAAGATTATTATTTAAAGTTTTATTAGAAAATTAGATGCAATTTTTATCATAAACAAGATAAACTTTTTTCAATTTTTGAATTTTTTGAAATTTCTGGAGGAGAGATTAAGGAGATTGTGGCTTCTATTAAATACTTTTCGCATAGAGCTATAGGACTTTTATGCATATGTATTGAAATATAAATACGTCAAATATCTATTAAAAAACCCTTCAAAAAAATTCTAATATTTCTACAAAATAAAATGATAGATATTTTTTTTAATTTCAAAATATTCCAAAAGATTTCATTTTTAATTATTTCTCTTGTTTCTTTCTTGTTACTCAGTGTAAATTTATAATTTATTTGGACCAAAACTCTGTAGATTTTTATAGTTCTAATTAAATGCTCATTTTTGGAAATATTTTTATCCATTTTTATCTAAGTGAATTTTCATTGGAATTTGATGGTTTTTCTGACATAAACTTGACTTTTAACTATCTTTACAAATTCAGTATGAAATACATACCACTTTTTCTTTTAAAATTTAACTGAAATCATTATTACTAATTTTATTTAATTTCTTCAAAAATTAGTCATATACGTCATTAGTCTGGTGCAAGCTAAATCCAAGCGTCCTCCCGCTAGTGTGGAATGGAAGTTCGTAGAAGTGGTGCCAACTTAGGTGTCTTCTGCGTCAT
This sequence comes from Argiope trifasciata, assembly GCA_026543055.1. NCBI lineage: Eukaryota > Metazoa > Arthropoda > Arachnida > Araneae > Araneidae > Argiope > Argiope trifasciata. Next base: position 643,260 of record JAPMOQ010012849.1, read on the forward strand.
ATGAAAGTGTTTCAAAATTACGAGTCCATCCCAAAATAGCCCTAGTGTTGCTGTAAAACGGGACGTTAATTTAATTAAACTAATTAATTATTCAAAAATTTAAACATCAGGAACATTTCATAAATTAATTATAAAATCCACTAGATAAAAATCCTTAAATTGTAAGTTTTTTCCTCGAAGTCCTTCAAATTTGTATTTCATTGAACTTTAATTTACAATAAGTTTAAAAGAAACATGCATTTTGGTGATGAAATGATACAAATAAAATTTCATGTGTTTGTCCATTTCTGATTATTATAAAATCTGCTGTTGATAATGATGTCATGTCTACATTACAACGAAAACGGAGTGCAGTAGTTTCTGAAGGTAAAGACTTATGAGCACCCAAGGGCAAAAGTTGGAATTATTATTTGTATGAAAATGAAACTGACTCATAATATTTCCTCAACCCCTTTTTTGGGAGGAGGGGCTCTTCTCAAATAGAACACAGGGTAAAAAACAACCATATCCGAAGCAGGATTCGAACTGGCGATGTCCGGATCAAGGAGACTGGGCCTCACTAAGCCTATGCCAGGACGCCAGCATAGATTAATTATTCCATTGAATTACACAAAGAGATTCATTATGTCTAATTATCAACCTTATTGGTGTATAAATTTTAAAAGCAGATATCTACTTTCAGTAAGACGTAATTCTTGCATCTCTAATTCAAAACAAACTAAACAAACTGCAAAAATAGGTTTATACATTTTCTTATTTTCTTCCAGCTAGCCTGTTGATTTTTTATCATATGAGAACATAATGTTGTTTCAGTTTTAAGTTTTGAATCCTTAAAATACCCAGGCAGAAAACAGGCGATTCATTTCTTTTGAGGCTTGAATTTTTTGCTCTTAGAGTTATTAGGAAATGATAAATAAAGTTGTCACATTTGGCGATTTATCATGGAAAAAAATTTATGTTTGCTCGAATGTCAGCCATATAAGGTCAATGTATATTATATTATATAAAAAAGGTATATTATATTAAAAAGAATATATAATATTTCTGACCAGTACAGGTCAAGGTTTATTATAGATTCTTTTTTTTTAAGTTTCAATTTTTGTAGGTGGAAAAAAAAATTTGAAGCTAGGAAACGATTTTATGGAGAAAAAAAAAGCATTGTTTTTTTAAAAGATGACGATTGCGCTTTACAAGTCACGTAATCATTTCAAAACCAATTTAAAACAATTTTTCACGAAAGAAGAAATAACTTTGACCTCAAGAAAAAATTTTAGAAATCAATTGATGTTGAGATTGTCAAAAACCCTTGCCTTTTAAAATGTTACTGCTTGCGAAATATTATTCACAAGAAAACATAGTTTTGTTTTCCTGTTAGATTGTTAAAATTAAAATTTTTAAAAAAATGATATTCTCACATAACTCAAAATTTTCTATTGCCGATTTCATTTTTTTTTAGTCAGTGAATCGTAACATTGCTGATACAATTCACTTTTACTTATTCATTGGATTTGACTTTACACTAACAATATGTGTGTGTATGTGCACGTACGCGCTTGTAAAATAGATTTAGCCCCAAGCGATGACAGTACTTCTGGGATGACTTGATGGCGCTCTCTTCTCCCCGCAAGAGAGGAGAGAGTTGGAAGATGTTGTGATGCCTTAATTTGTTTAAAAGGCAGCCAGCCTTACTTTTTTCTTACCAGCGGGTGACCGAGCTCCGCTTGGAGAAAACAGGTATCGAAGCTAACTCGAAGATTTAAATTTTCAATTGTGATTTATCAAAACAATACATGCCATAAGAAAATTTGTGAAACCATTGGTGAAAAGATAACCGGTTAAAGTGCACCATTGTAAACTATTCTAAACAAAGTTAGAGTTTGGAAAGGGAACTATTCTATACAAAGGTAAAGTAAAGGTAAAGATTGAAGTGTGTTGAAGTTCAATAACTATTCTATACAAAGGTAAAATAAAGGTAAAGATTGAAGTGTGTTGAAGTTCAATATTTTTGACAAATTTATTTAGAAAAACCAAACATATATACATACATAAGAAGCATATTATAAACCTAAAACAGCATAAGCATAAAACTTTATTAGTTCGCCATATTGGCTATAGATGACAGCACGTTACCGCTTGAAAATTTAAGTAGCCATTATGGCGAACTAATAAAGTTTGAAAATATCCTATCTGTAACTCCGAACTGCTCGACCGTAGCGCTTCAAAACCGGCGCCAATCGATTCCTCGTGGCCAAAAACCCCAGACCCCCAAGTTTACCTGAGTTTATTAATTCTGGGGCGATTTTCGACTTGGCAACCATTTCTCGTATTGTAGTATTAGATTTTAAATGTTGTGCCAGTCAATTTAACTATTACTTAAAAAGTATTTAAAGCGATCTAATTCTCGTCATTATTGGTTCTGAGATTAACACTCAAATCCTGACCAGTTGGATTTTGGCCACTTTATTCAATACCCTAGAGAACTAAATGTGAATTTTATGGATTCCAACTGTCTTCAAAGAGTTAATGAATGGAAATCATACCAAATAATGAACACGGAGTAAGTATTGTAGATATTTACAAATGATGATAGAACTGACAGTAATTCTTCCGAACGGCAAAGAGAGAGTAAAATTCTTTCGTTGGTGATATTTTTGAAAAAAAAATGATGCCTAACATAGAATTATGATGCGATACAAACTTTTAAATTTTATGAAAATTACAAGTGTAAGAAAATGGAAGAATAATTCATGAATCTATTCGTTGAAATTCTAGATTTAATGTTGAAGAAACAAATATTCTTTGAAGAAATTTGTTAATATTAATCGCCTATTTGATAGTCCTTTGATGCTGAATTTAATTTTTCTGCTTTCTTCCACGTAGAATGGATTTTTGAAGACTAGCTAACAAATTTTAAATTACTATTTGATGTTATATTAAAAATTTGCTTAGAAGGAAATTGTGAATTCATAATTTTAATATTTTGTAACCAATTTTTAATTACTATGTGATGATTAATTAAAATGTTTTATATTATAATATTTAAAATTATATTGCTGCTTGTAACGAGGTTGATGCTTACTTGAATTCATTTCTTAAGTTTACTGGAATGACTATTTTTTAAACGTCATTTCGAATTTATACATCCTAGAAAAATATTACTTCCTTTTTTAATTTATTTTTGCATATTTTTTAACATTTGCTTATCCCATATTATGATTGAATTATTTATTTTGATTGTATTGTAATCAGTTGTTTATAAATTTTTGAATGATTCTGTGAAAATTGTCTAAAAACATAGAATAAGGGCTACGCTCATCAATTATGCACTAAGTCTTTAAAAAGCTCAGTATGAGTAATATAAAACTTCTGCAACATGTCATTGAAGATTGTGATAATCAATCAAGATTACGAAAATTTTAGGGATTTCCGGCTCCTTTCAATCCAGAGGAAACTAACGAAAAGTACTCAAAGATTTCTCCCTTAAAGATTTAATCGCGATTTGTAATTATAATTTTTTACGGATTAGGACAAATATTATCGCGTTATCCTTGCTAATTTATGTGACCTCATATTGCTGAAAACAGAAGTGTCTGTCTTGAGTTGCGAAAATGACCTTAAAACAGAATCAAAACAAAATCCCCTGCATAACAAAATTCCTGACACTTTGAACACCGGGAATCGACGATTGATTTAGATGGGCTGACACGAAAATTTCCTCTTTCCTTGAATAATTCAGAGAGTTTTTACTGAGAGTAAAAACAATTCTTTTTCTGGTTAAAGCTTAAAAGATATTGTCGAGTTAATAAAACTATGACGTGAAAACTTTCATATCTGATGATGAAGACATTTTTTTCTTATACCAAATAAAAAATCCAATACGTCAAGTCCTTTTTGTAAAGAAATACTTTATTGCTCCAGCTTTAACTCTAATCAGGTCTATTCATGGAATTGATAACTGAGAACAAATAAAAAAACACTTGATAGAAGAATTTTCTCAGAAAATTAATGGTCTACAATTACATAATTCCATGCGAGCTAGACGTTTGAAACCTTCCGAAACTTTACTTTTTAACTGTGAGAGATTTGGCACATAAAGGTTCAAATGATGAGCCCTCTTTAATTGATTATGTCATAAATAGCATTCCTAATTCTTCAAAACTATGGCTGTAAATCCCTTTTTGAATTAAAAGAAAAATTGAAAATTTACGAAAAACTCTTTCATGCATCAAAAATTATTAAACAACCTGTAGATCTGAGACATTATCACTCACGTGATATAAGGTATCTCCTTCTCTGTGAAGAGGCCCGGGTGCAAAAAACCATTTATGACCCTAAAACCGTTTGCAAATTAAAAAAAAAGAATATTTTTATTTTTATTTAAAGCATGATTTGATTTTTGTTATTAATTATTCCAGAGAAATCACAATTCTTTTCGATACTTAGTATCTCGGTACCAAATTCTTTTTCGATACTTTCGTATAGCAAGCGCATTACCCATCAGCCTGACTGAAGATAATCCTTTATTAATTATGATTTGCTGAAAGAAGGTTCAGCATTTATTATAGAAATATGCAATGTAAAGAAAAGTTTTAACACGTTTAATATATTTAGCAAAAAATCATTAGAATTATTAATTAGCATATATTATAATATGTGTTGAGTGTCATTTACATCCCTCTCATTCAACATGAAATCCCGTTGAAAATTAATTAGTTGAATAAGATTTCCATTTACATGGCTACTATCAAACGTTACAAAGTTTTTGGAACTATTTTCTAATTCATTTTTTTTTAAGTTTTTGTGGCAGTGATAAATTTAAAATACTTTTAAACCTGTCTTCTATCTATACAATACCAGTATTCGTTATCGAATTAAAAAGTAATACATTAAAAAGAAAAGTAAAGAATTAATTAAAAAGTAAAGAATTAAAAAGACTACAATTTCATTTTCTACTATTTCGAAATTTAATTTGTTTTTCTTTTTCGAAATTATTTTTCTAGAAAATGCTCTGAAAGATTCAAATTAGGTGCTATCACTTTTGATTCGTCTAAATATGAGTTAAATTTCGGTCTTAAATTTTAAATTTCAGTTTTAATTTTGTTTACTAAATAGAAAGCCCAGACGAAAACAATTATTTTTATTTGAAATAGTTTAGTAATAGTAAATTTAGGACAATATTGTAAACCATTCTACTAAACATAAAATAAATGTCATTTTTTTTTAATCCAATAGACTTTTTTCTTCGGAACCACTGTAATATTGTTATTTGCAGCAATAAACTCTTCTATGACATTACAAGTTTTCTCTAACTGTATAGACACCGCTTTAACCCTATCTATTTTGGCTTCTGAATGAGTTTTACTTAATGGTTTGAGAGTAAAGTTTAAATGCTTTTGTATGTTTTCCCATATTTTTGCATATGCAGAAAATAAGCAATACAAGCATTGCAATAAAATATAAAAAATTCAATATAAATGCTGGAAGAGGCATCATAAACCAATAAATTAAAAAAGTATTATTTCCAAGCACACACATAAATTGCACAAAATCAAAAGAGCAATTTTCTAAATTAATAAAAATAGTAAATGAAAAAATATATTTTTGAAAAAAAAAACGACTTTTAAACGCAATTACCTTAATTAAATAAAAGCAATTTCAATAATGTTAGTGAAATGAACAATTTGCTTGTGAATATATTTCTGTCTTTAATAGAGTATCCGTTTAATTTATTTACTTTTTCTATTGTACCAGGTCAGATAAATATATAATTTCGAAACAAAGAATCTTGCTTTTGTCATCATTAGCCATTTTTTCCATTCTTAATAATTTGAAAAACGTTGAAGAATCATAAAAACGTGGACGGGAAGCTCTGTCTTTATATTAAATAACTCACATGCCTAAAAAAGTTTCATTGTGAAAGCGTACTCTCATAAAAAAAATTTATTTCGTAAAGGATTATTAAGGAAATTAAACTTCTATTATAATAGTAATGTTTTTGTTTAGAAGTTTTGTACACTAATCAACATGTCCAGAGCTTTATTTAAAGTAGTTTGTATAAATTTATCACTATATTTTATTTTATCATTTGTTAAAATTTTTATTCATTCATAATACTTGTAATTCGCATAAAATAACTGACTGGAGCAAGCGTGAAGTTTCTCTTCGGAGGAAAAAGACTCCAAGCAATCATGGATTATGTTAATTAGAAAATAGCAAAAGGTTATTGTATTTAGATGGAAATGTACATCAAATGCATAAGCAGTATATGTCCCAGATGCCGTAGAAAATGATAGTTTGACACTTTTTGTGTACAACCAACTACTGAACGAAGCAATATCGACATGATTTGTTGTGGTCAATTATTGGCTTTATCATAGTCTATCCATATTAAATTATCCGAACTGGCATCCTTTTTCGAGGCGGTTGATCCTTAGTTACCTGTGGTCAATCTCTTACCTTCATCTTCCCTTACGCTTGTCATCTAGTTTCATGAGCAGCATGTCTACACTTTGAGACTTAAAGTAGTTGGAAAAAAAACTTGTCAATTTTTAACATCATGGTTTTCTGTATTTTAAGATTTTCTGGCAATATCAGTACTGAGCTTGTCATTATTTTCAATTTTTAGTTTATTTCTTGGTTATGAAACGTCTATACATTTTCCTCTAAATAAGAGTAAACAGTACCGATTCCTTCAGAGGTGCATTTATTGTCTTGCATTCTTCGAAATCTTTGGAAATCTGTGGGAAGTCTGTCATGATATCATAAATAGCCTAATATTAGAGACAGTAAAGAAAAAATTGATTTATTGTTTGAGACCCTTGCTTTTCATATTCTTTATAAAACATGAACAAGATAACCAAATGTTAAGTTAAAAGTTAACCAAAAAACAAACAAACTGAATTTTATTTAAAAAGATAAACATAAAATGTATCCTACTGTTTGTTATTGTTTTCCTTAAGAAAAAAATGCTTAATCATTCAAAATATCTTTAATTATCACAGTATAAGTGATCACAGTTCCTATAGATGCTAGAACAAAATTTTTTTTCATAGGGAAGAGACCCCAAACAGTCATGTGCACTTCCTGGTTAACAGCAAGAATGTAACGAATGTGTAACACATTTGAATTCAAATTTCCGTTAAGAGTTTGTGGAACACTCTTCACCGATGCTGCAGAATATGACAGTCTTTCTGCCCATAAACACGTGAGAACGAACAAGATGGCATCGAAAGCCAGAACGCTATAATTTATAACTGATTCTTCCATTGACATATATTTAGAATTAAGTGTTCCTGTCATTGTAAAATATAGACGGAATACAATTGAAAGGGATGCCCAAAAGATAAGGCCATTGATCTGACTGTCAATTTCGATCACAATATTTCTCAAAAAGTTATATTGTTTTATAAGCCAGAGATAATCAGGTGGAATGTCGGAAACCATGCATGTTTTGTATGTATCAAAAAGCTGCTTTAAGTCATAGCAAATCGTTATAAAAAATATAGTAAATATATCCACTGGTAGAGAGAAATAGATGATGTGGATAACATTTAGAATGCAATTACTAACCAAAATAATATCTGGATCCTTGGATGGTAAAAAATTAAAGCGATGCACAGATTCAAATCTTCGGGGAGAACTCATTTCAAACGGTACTGACCATGCAGCCCACAATATCCTACTGACAAAGCAACTGTAAAGAAGTAAATACATTTTTTTTCTAAAACTTTTGCCTTGTTTGACTGACAGTTGATGTATTCGTTGTACGATTGATGCAAACCGAGAAGAATAGCGACATAGAAAATAACGGAAGATTGTAACCATTAAAGTAAGAATGAGAGATCCTACTGTTGGTGCAGATCTTAAGTTATCATCAGAAAAGATTGATAAGGCAAAGATAAGTAACAGATTATTAACTATAAGTATCAAGTAATTTAAAAAGTACAGAAATGTTTCAAAAACGGTTCTTTTATTGGTGCTTTTGAAAGATGCATTTACCATACAGCAATTAAATAAATAAAAAATATGTCTGTAAAATCGCTGGTACCTGACATTTTTAGTATTGGTCTGGAAATACATGATGAATAACTTCCGATTCTTGTTTTTTAATTAAAGCAGTCAGATTCTTGAGAGAAATTTTAGTTTCTTTGAAGGTTTTTTTTATAAAACAATTCTTGGTCAATTCAATCATTTATAGTAACAGATAGCATTGTTAATTGTTGGCATCATACAAAGTTTTATTAACTGAATATATAAATTATTGTATCAAAAAAATATATTCTATTTTTACTATGAGTCCAACAAGCATCAAAGCTCTATTGGTAGTGTTTTAAGAGAAAATGCTGCTATATGAATCAAGAAATACGATTATTCACTTAATCTTTAAAGGAAAACAGAATTATTATGTTTTCAAAACGGTTGACAATCGAATACATTTCGAAGAATGATAAGTTTCCTGATGTTTAAAATTAATATCGGTTTCTAATTTCTGTAAAATGTCATCGTTACTAAGAAGAATACATATGTATGCTTCCAGATTTGAAGGCTTTGTAAGTCTTACTGTAAAATGGATTCTATATAATGAATATCAAATTCAATTGCAAATGATTTTTAAAAAAATAAATCATAGAAAAGTTTCGTTTTCTATCAACATTACAACAGAAAATTTAAAAGATATCTTATCGAAATGACATGCTACAATTTGGCTATTTTTTTTAGAAATCAATGAAATCAGTCAAAATTCAGAAAATTTAATGGAGTTAAATGTAATATTGAAATGAATATTATCGGAAAATAGATATCAACAATTGTATAAAGCGATGAAATTGTGTAAGCGATGGATGAATTTTTCGATAGGAATGTTGAAATAAAAATTTCTTTAACTTTGCATTAAGAATAACAAATTGATCCTAAAAATTTTAATTAGGTAATTTAATTTGAGTATTATAATTTAATATTCATTTTTTTGTGAAAGCATTATAGTAATGATTTCAAAGAAATATTTTTAAAAACAAATTAAAACAAAATTTTAAATTATGTAAATATTTATTGTATTTAGTTATTTATATCAGGTTTATTAATGATAATAAAATGTAAAAAAGTTTGCTCGTTAAACTTTACATAATTTTTTGGAAAAATGTCCTTTCCCCTATAAACATGCATATTTTCAAAATAGATGTCTGGTATCATTACATTATGATATTTATTTTCTTATTTGAATGTAGAAATGCTATAGTTACTTTTCGTTGATATTTTAGTTGCGTTTTATTGATTTTATCTTCCCTATACGGCTATTTTTTCATTCAACATGCTGGAAAGCATCTTCAACCGTTTGATTTTGTAGCTTTAATCGACTTTCCTGAATTGAATACTCAATCTAAAAGGCACACATAGATGAAGAAATTGAAGAAAAAAACTTTAACCGTTGCAAGAATAAAAAAATTCTGAAAGGAAACCAAGAAAAGTAAGTTTTGAAAAAATCTAAAATTTAGCATAGTTAGATGAATTTTAACACATAAAAAATGTAATATGTATAATAAATAGCAATAACCTTGCAAGGAATAGTCGACTCTATTGTAATTTTTGAGAAAAATAAAAAATTGATGAATTATCATAATAAAAAAGTATCTAAAAAAAAACAAATACAAAGAAAAAAAAATCAAAGGAAAAAAATTTACATTGTTGGAATCATGTCATGATTTGACCGAAATGGTTCCTTTGTTAAATACTGTTTTATTTTCAAAGAAAACTTTAAACCAGTATATAAGAGGAAATGGGAGATACTTTTACATATTGTAAATAATTTTCAGTCTATTCGAACATCAGAAAATTCAAATACAACGGCATAAATTAAAACAATATGTGTGCATGCAATGGTATATCTTAATTATCTTCATTGAAATAATTAAGTTCGTATTTTGTAAAATCTTAGCGCATTCTTCAAAAATGTTATCTTATTTCCTGCCACCCAAATCACTTTTTTTATTTCATTATTTCTTGCCCTCATTCTAATAAATTGCTAATTCTAAACTTTCCACACTCCGAATGAAGGGATAAATATCTCAAGCGCATAAGACATAATTTCAAAGATGACTAATATTCCCTTCCCTAAATTGATACCTGCCAAAGAAATTCTTATCACGAAAGTGCTCTTGTATTCTGTTGCAAATGGACACGTTCCGACTTCTTTCCCATATACGAATGCTTTCCCTCCTGGGTTAAAGTATAAAGCGAATTTAAAATTACATTTATTATTATTCACCCTCCCCTCCCCCCCCCCGACGTTTTCTTCCAATAATTTCTATTATGTTTGTAAACCATTTTCAGAAAACTGTAATTGTTGACACTCAAATGATATATAAATCATTGCCAACTGCATAAAACAAAATACGCTGAATTGAGAAATTTATGTATAAAGAGAAAGGCGAGATGTCTCCTATATAGTCTGAATACGAATCATTCATACAATCAGAATTTTGTATTTTTATTAGTTAAACTAGCGAGCTGTTAGTTTCATCATCTATGCTGCGATAATTCAAGAACTGTGTTCATATCTCTATTCACTAATTTCACTGCTGAGAAATAGTAATTTTAAGCATTTAATATTCTTCAGATATTTAATCTGTACGATATTAACTTTTGAAATTGAAATGAAATTCGAGACAGTTTATATTGATTTCAAATCAATAGTTAAAAAACACCTTAAGAAGAAAAAAAAATAAACAGTTAAAAATTTGTGCAATAGTTATGATTAGTTTTGTTTTTACTAGATTCAAAAAACACCATCCAGCAAATGAAGCTAATGAATGTTGATTTGCGTAACTCATATGCATGATTACCTTATTTTTAAGTTAAACTTATTTGTGATTGTGTTTCAGCAATAGTTTTCAAAATGATTTGTAATTTACACAAACGGTTTATTTTGCATTATCAATCTAATAAGAAACCGAACTCGAAATTATCGGTCTTAATGAAATTATGTTTGTATTTGCAAATAATTTTATTGTTGTTAATATCCTGATAGATATTTTCAAATTTTGAATAACAAAGTTTTTGAAAATTATCCAGTAGATGTGAGTGTAATGTGTACATTTGAGTTATAAAATCTTTCACATGAATGCAAATGAAATAGTTGACGGAGAGCCGAGCACCTGGGATTGGGGCATGATCCCTGGTAGATGACAAAATAATTATGAACCTGACGTATAATATTTAATGTTACCGTCTTCGATGCGATCTGAAGATAAGCAGAGAATAGCCGAGGCACAAATGAGGCAGAAACTGTAATGTCTGGAGTGGTTGGGGGAGTGGGTAAATCGTTGTCCAATCAGGTGAAGCTGGATCAGGAAGTGTACCTGTGAGGGTCAATCAGAATGTAGCTACTGGAAGGTGAGTGGATGGACTTGAGAAAGCTATTCCATCATGCATTAAGAATAATAAGCTTCTTTTCTTCGGCGTCTTTAGTTGTCTTGGTTAATTTTGCGGCCTTCAGGAGTCCTGGAAATTCATTAAGAATACTTTTGATTTCCTTAAGGGCTTCGAGTCATCTCTTCAGTAGCTATAACTTCTTCCAAGTGTGGATTCGAACTTGTTTCTTGAGGTGGGAATTGATGATTTTTAAACTTGAGAGTGGGTTTAGAAATATTAATCTTGGGTTCGAGAAAAAGTTTTTTTATATATATAATTTCGGCATATGTAGGTCTTTCTGAACTGTAGATAAGCTTTGGGAATTTTTAGCAACCTTTCCATGCTGCGAGGTGTCCTCTTTCATTGCAGTTAATGTAGACTGGGTCAGATATTATTTCTTTGATTTGACATTCTTTTGTTGGGTGGGAGCCTCCACATTTTATACATTTAGGGATCATCTTGCAGTGTGAAAACTCAGCAGAGTAGAATGAAAAAATCCAGAACAATTGTAACAAATTGTTGCTGCGGGCTTCTTTATGTAAGATTCAGTTTAAATTTTCAGATTCAACAGGTGGAATTTTTGAAGAGTTAGATTTTAGTAGTCTGAGAGTTTTCGGTTGATAACCGGAGCTTTCTTTCTTTCTTCTTCATCGCCCTGAGGAAGGACATTAAACTTGTTATCTCTAGGGAGTGGGGCTTTCTCTTCATAATGCTTAGGACTTTTAGCATTTTTTCTTGGCGAGACGACTTTAAATCCGTCTTTTGCCTTTTGAGTCAGGAGCTTTCTCTTTTTTTGGAAGTATTCTCGGGAGAAATTACAAGTTCCATCTTGTCTTCAGACTGAGCATTGTGAAATTGACAGTCAGTAACTTGGCACAGACTGAGAAAAGTGATGTCATCCTGTAAGTTTTCTTCTTCAGATTGAAGTGCTTTGACTTTATTGAGCTCATCAAAATAAAAGGAGGTATGGGCTTTATTATTTGCTTTCAGTTGCGAGATAGAGATTTGTAAAGATTCAATTTTATCATCATGTCTTTAATTTGAAGGATACTCTTTTGAAGATAATAGCATATGTCTTGTTCATTGTAAGGATGATATGAACAGTTAGGTAGAAGACAGGGTTCAAGTAATGACGGGCCACAACCCGTTTTGGTATAAAATTCGTTAACCTTTTCCATAGATTCAGGAGTGGGTGGCAAACCATCATTGCTAAAGAGGTGAACATTATGAAGTGCTTATTGAACACAAATCACATCGTTGAACAATTTCCTGAATTTATCTAAACAAGCAGAATTTTTGCTGCCGAGAGAAGTTCGGCAAGAGAAAAAGCACTCAGAACAACCGTCCCTTTCCATTGCTGGGATTCCAAGAACATGAAATGTGATGATCTAGTAGAAAATACTAAAAAATGGAAAATAGTTCTAAAATGCGATGATGAAATCTTTTACATGAATTTCTTCTGCTTTATTTACATATCGTCTGCTTTATGAAACTAAACTAGGGTACTGAATATATATATATATATGTATGTATGTATGTATGTATATATATGTATATATACATATATATGAAAATGATATGAATATGAAAAATATATATGAAAATTTTCTGACTTTTCGAAAGGCAAGTAGTGTTTTTGACAATATATTCTAAGTATTTTACATTCACTTTAATGCAATACTTTCAGTTTTATAGCTCAGTTTAATTTTTTGCGTTGAATGTATCAAGGCGACAATGTAATAATTAATTTATTCTCTTCGCTTATTGCTGAGATTAAGCAAGTTTTCTTTTATTTCTTTTATTTATTTAACTCATAAAAAATTAAAATTATCCAGAACACTCAATAAGAAATTATAAAATATTAAATTTTGTGTGAAACACTAGAGTATTAATAGGTTCTGAAGAGAGCGCATTATTTTTTCCTTATTATTATTTTTATACATTGTATAAAATGAAGTTTCATGAAAGCGTCTGTATTTTTGAAAGAGAAAAACTCGAGAAATACTTTATTGATATTGGAGGTATTTGTACGATTCCGTAGAGCATTTAAGTCATCCATAATAAAAGGTTTTGTAACTGCGATTTTAATAATTTTTCAACTACGATTCTCGGGTATGTAAAACAGCTATGTTTGTGTTTTGCACTTACCAGCGCATGTGCAAATAGCAAGCGCTGTGATGTGCATAGGCGATACATTTCTTTGTTTACATCTGATTTTAAACAGCAATTCAAAATTGATTATGCTCCCCAAATTAACTAATATCGGAGATATTGTACCATTTTGTAGGGTATTTAATGGGGAAGATTTAAGTGTATTAAAGTCTATGTGAAAATTTCTACAGTTACATCCAAACAAAATCCTTTTTCACCGGGAGAAAATATTATGAAGCAAGCTGAATTTTATTTTCTCATCAAATCATGAGAAAATAAAAACAAGTGCGGAGCTGTGGGTACAGTGAGTTATTTGTATATTTTATCAAGAATATATTTTACCATACAATTACCCAAGAAAAAAATTAAAAAACCAATTTCTTTATACTATTATTTTTTCATTTATTCTTTCAGATAATTTATGATTTAAATTATGAGAGCATATTATTTCTGATTATTTACTACATATAGGATTTCTTAAAGCCGATTTAATTATCAAAAGCCATCTCTTTCAAGGTAGAATCAAAATGTTTCCAATTTCATTTTGCTAGAATAGTTATTAAAATAAATATCATATCAGTACCGAGAAAAGATTAATAAATAAATGTATTTTTAACTGATAATTTATAGCTTAAAAATTGCCTTCATAACCATTTAAACAAGCTACCATATCAATAATAAAAATATTACCATTTCAAAATGAATAAGTGAATACTAGAAAATTAATTTTAGAATTCGATTTAGTAATCAATGAAGGTTATTTGACATATGAAATATGAATATAATTATTGTTTATTCTCAATATTAAAGAAAGTTTTCTTTTAAATTTTAGATTCAATTCTTCTTCTTGTATTATTTATGAACATTTTATTTAATCAACATACAATTCTATCAATTTCACTTTAACAGAAAAGTTACAAAATTTTCTGTACATAAAATCGTAAAACTGGCTGAAAATGATGACTGCTCCTATGTTCAGAAATTAGCATAGCTGAAAAAATATTTTTCAAATTGAAATTTTTTTAAAGAAATATTTTATACATAAGTAACCTAAAATATTTTATTTCAAATCCAGACGGGAATTTTTTTTTTATTTATGAACATATTAAGTAATAGGTATATGTTACAAATTCCTTTTAGTTCTGTAAATATAAAATTACGTGAATGTTGAAGCTTTAAATCAGAACCAGAGGTAATTAAGTACCGTAAACATCCTTTCCCCCTACACTTCCATTTTCACCCAATCAGCTAGATGCTACTGAGCTAAAAATGAATATAAAATATAATGTATAATAGTATATGATGTTCAGAGTTCACCTTTTTTGCATTTAATAATTAATAATAAATAGTATCATAAAAATCTGAATAATGCTTTTGCAAATTATCCTCGTTCATTTTTTGAAGATTGAACTCTAATAAAAGAAAACTAGTATTCAATAAAATACATGTATTTCTGTCAAGAATAATAATAGAAAGGACAGTCAGAGTTAGATAATTTGTAAAGGGATCGGTATCAATAAGTAGTTAATAATCCCCACGAGATATAACAATAGAGCTGGGATATTTTGGATATAACCCTATATTTCTTCTTGTATTTCAACCGAAAATACGATGTGATTTCATTATTTTTTATATTATTTATTTATTTACTATATAGAAGTATTTTCGTTTGTGTGTCCATTGCCGTCTAGAAATCTCTCGACGGCCATGATATGACTCTCGTTTTACACTCTAATATTTACTTTGTGGGATTTCCCACAGACATGTATTTCGTACAATGTTCCGCTCACTGTTCATTGCATTTTTATTTCCTTCCAGTTGTAGTTCATGCAATGTCCCTCTCACTGTTCATCACGTTTTCATTGTTTTGATTTTGACAGAGTCCGCATTAAATTCATGAATTCCTCTTATTTTAATTTATCTTTTCTACTTGAAGAGAGACTCCATGCCAAGTTATTCATGTTATTAAAAGGCAATGTTTTTTTAATAAAAATGTGATTGAAATTTTCAACTTTCTTTTGTCTTTACAGGTTTTTAGCATGAAGTTTATGGACTTCTAACTTAATCCTCATTAAAGTTATTTTTGATGCAGGATATTGTAGCAGATAAAATTCACATCAATCTAACAGTTATAATTGTTCATTGAGAGACACATAGAAAATGCAAATGAAAGAATGAAAGTAAATTTTGGATAAGAGTGAAAAGAAAAAGAATTACCATCTCTTCAAAACTGGTCTGCAGTAAATGCAGCTTCAACTCTTACAAATTCAAATGACTGGAAAAAGGTACTTTTTTCTTTAAATTAACCAATTAGTTGTAGGCTAGCGACTTTTATGAGTTGCAGGACTTCTGTTTCTCACAATGATTGGTTCATTTCTTGTCTCTTTTACATTAGTAATTTTTTTTTTTGTTTCGTGTGATCATCACGCCCTAAATAAGCAAAGAGCACAGAAGTTATGAAAGGAAAAAGCATGAAAATCCAATAAAAGAAGAAAACTCTAATAAAAAAATTCATCGTTATCACTTGAATTTATCAAAATTTCATAACTACGACCATAATTACTAGAGTTTAACTATAGTTCTTCATATGAAATAATTGGGTATAATTAAAATACCTCAAACCAAAATTTCATTTTGCTTCTGGGAATGGTTGATAGTTTGGATCTCATACAAGAATAATTTTTGCATCACCTTGTATATTATATAATATTTAGAGGGAATAAAAAAGGGCCATCACATCTCCAATATTGATGCTATTCAAAGCTCTTTTATACCTATCAATGCATAGGAAACGTAAATAGATTTGACTAATAACAAAACATTTCAGAAAATTATGAAAAATTTCAATAATTCATGCATTAAAAGAGAAGGTTATTGAAAATTTTATGTATTTTTTTCTATGACATATAAAACGAGTTTAATTGTACATGCCTTTAAAGGAGAAAATTACGCCTTCGAGACGAAGTTCTGCGTGAGACTTTTTGAGATGATTTTATCTAACTATCCTGTGACAGTAGGAGCATTTGATACTGCATATTGATTCATTTCTGCTGTACTTATTCTGTATCTGTCACTTATTAAAGTTCAATTTGTAAAATTTTCCAAGTTGTTTTCATTATCTTTCGTAAATTAATTTACACAAGGAGTAGAAAGTATTTTCAAACCCTACAGCTGTGCATGAAAGATCTTGAGAAATATAAGCAGTTTCGACAAGCATTTTTCATTTTCTGCTATTCTTTTGTTTTGCTTGGCGATGGCAGGTTTAATTCTGTTAAATGGAATTTTTCGAAGTAACATTTTACAAAATAGTACAAAATTAGATCTTATTACTACATTTTCACCAATGCTGTATTGTAATACATTACATTACATCAATGAAGGAATGATTGGATATAAATGAGGTTTTCTTGAAAGCTGGCAGCTTCTAACCTATATTAATGCATTCTAATAAGTGTATTCTATAACAAAAGTCACAAAGGAATCCTTTCAAGTTTTTTCCATGGAAACATTCTGCAAGTTACTGTTTTCAATAGAAATAAATAATAAATTATTTTAATTATGAATTTTGAAGTTATAAAAAATAGACTATTTAAAAAGATGATAAAATTTTCAAAGGTGAAATCTTTCAAAGATAAAGCTCTGAGATTAACAGTTAAATGTAAAGCATTATTTGGATATATTATGAGTCACTGTTTATTCCATGGTTAAATTCTTTCACAAGGAATGGTTCAATGTGAAATCCTTGCGTGAAATTGTGAAACAACATAATGTAGACACTTTCCATAATTGGAAAAAAATGAACAATAATTTCTTTTACCATTTAAAATATTTTAAGGTGATTTGCAGTTAAGTTAAAATGCAATTTTAAGTCTCAAAGTAGCCCAATTATATCAATGCAATAAATATATAATTTTATAATTTTCCTTTCTTGATGATTATTAATGATCATATATTACATAATCGGAGACAAAAGTTTAAATAAATAATTTTTTTCCAGCAGTAAATGTATAAAACATAACAAATTATAAGGAACATTAATCTCTAACATTGGAAAACATGTTTAAGTTCTTAGTGAATCATATTATTTTCTTGAAATGAATTAATGGAATTGAATGAAAAATAACTTTTTGAATATAGTTAGTTAGAAAGCAATACCATTTAATATAAGAATGGAAACACATGATGTTCATTATTATAATTTACATTCTTCTTAAATATTTATAACGTTTTGTACAAATGACAGACACATTTAATCAATTGTGACGTAGTGGTACACGTATTCATGAGTTTATACGCATTAAAAGTGCAGGTAGCGCCGTAATATATTAGAAATTTCTTGAAACAGAATGTTTCTGCAATTGGAATTTGACCCAAGATTTAAAGAACTAATTTTAGCTATATAAAGGGAAGTTTCTATCGTTTTATAGATATGGCTGAGTTCATATTGATGCGCATTCTCTTTTATCTGTCTGGAATAGAATCAACATATTCTACAAATAATCTTCGTAATTCATTGGAATACGGACACTACAACAGAAGAGTTCTTTGTATAAAAAGGTTCACTAGAAGATGTTTTGCATGCTGCATTTTTATTATTTTCTTAGGAAATATAGTAATTATTTCAACTTTCATTATAATTTTCGTTGATAAAAGAGAAGCTGTTACAAATTTGATATTAACATTATTAAGAACTCTTCTATTCGTTTCAGTATACAGGAGGAGACGACAAATGGCAAAACAATTTAGAAAGTTATCAGCTAGTTTTTCAAAGCTTAAGCTGAAAAGAAATGGCTTCGCATTTTTTATATTTTTTGCTTTATCTTTGATAAATATGATATATTGGACCATATGGCTCTTTAAGAATGGGCATTTCAGGAACAGAACACGAATTAGTTTTTTTCAAATCAAATCAACAATGAAACTTTTTGATATCATATCGCCATATTTTGTTTTTCTGGCAGAAATGTTTGAGATGTTATTTTATTTTATAACTGCCTTTGCACAATCTTTGTTCGTCACTTATTATGGTCTTACATGCATAAATATTCAAGCTATTTTAATTTACTTTTGCAACCTAATATACAATGCTTCTTCAGCCCAAGAATTTAAGCAATGCCTTGCTTTGCAGGAAAAAATCGCGAGGAAGACGAATATCTTCGATGAATATTTTTCATACTCTGCTTTTCTTTCAATTTGCGTGACAATGGCAACTATATTTCGCTCTGGATACACATTGGCTTTTATTACTTCTATTCCACAAAAAATGAAACTGTACCTCATTTCTTCTATATTTTTTTACTTGTCTCTTCATTTAATCCTTATGGTATCAGCCACCCTCATGAATGAAGCATTAAGCAAGACTCATAACATTCTTCAAGAAAATAAGCACCGTTTTTGTTCTTTTGTAAAGACAGAATTGAAAATAAATATGGAGGATAAAAAATTAACCTTATGGAAATTTTTTATTCTAAACAGATCCCTCATTATCGATAGTATTGGTACTCTGTTAAGTTATGGAATTTTATTAGGCACTTTAAGCAAATAGCTTTATTCTTCTGGTTGTATGGTTTATATAAGCATTTGATTAAGTAATGTTATCTATTAGCGATCTTTTATTTACACCCTTGTTGTCGCGCCGAAAATTTGGAATATCTAAAATGTTATTGTTATGATTGCATTACATGTAAATAAAAGATCATTGTACTTCTGTAAAGAAGAGAAATTATTTATGTGGTATAGTGAAACTATTTAACAATTTGCTGCCAATTTTTTATTTTATTCTTAAGATATGGAAACTATAAATAATTATCGGTATAGGAGGAATGATATCAAGAATTATGGACATTTGTTTTGAAATAAGTTTTGAGCTACATATTTATCCTTTTCACGTACAAAAGAAAAAACACAATGGGGCATCAAAGTTGACGTTCTATTCTTTCACTGCTGGAGTGATTTATTTAAAAAGAAATTGGAATTTTAAAACTCAATTATTCTACTTCAAATTCAAGAGAAAAAGATTCTTGAGAGAAACTAGTTTAGGAGACTGGAGCTGAGAAATTGAGATAATTTAAATTTTGAGTCATCATCTTGACATTTTTGCTCGTAGCAAGTTGAAACACGTATCTTTTAATAAAAAGTTTTTAAAGTCAATAGTTATTATTCAATACTGATTCAAAATGAAATGGGAATTTTCTGTAAAAGCCTTCTTCAAAAATAAGAATTTACTTATAATAAAGTGAATGTAGCCAACATTTTTGACGACTTTTTGATTCTGGCCGTAATGGAAAGATTTCGATATTTCGGCATATTGACATTAAACGAAATGGCAATTTGATATACCATAAATATTGAATTGAATCGTAATATTTATACCTGGTGTATCTTATGATAGTCAACATGAAAATACTTGATTTCTCTCAGACAATGCGAACTTCGAAGAATGTATGCAGACTGGCACAAACCCAATGTAATGTAGGGCTGGCTTATTTGAGAGATGTTATCGAATGAGAATGGAATACGCATCACTATCTAATATTGTCTTCTAACTGTAGTTACTAGTAGTTTACAAATAAAATATGGCTGCTCTAGTAAGTAATCATGTGATTTCTTTTGTCTTAATATGTGTAAAATGTTCCTACGAAAAATGTATTAAGTCTTGTTTTAATCAATTTGATTTTTAATAACTTAATTTTCTTATTATGAAACGGTAGCTATTTTTTTTTCGTGAAATATTTTGACTCTTGTCCCACATAATTTTTTAATAACCTCTTAAAGGAATCTCTATTTTTTTGATAATACGTATTTAAAAAGAATTTTTAAAAAATAAGTATGATGCATGTAATTTCGAAGAAAATCACAAAAACTTTCTGATTATTTGCAAGAATTAGAAAAATAAGTGAGCAAACGACTGGAGATTTCTAGCTCCCGGGAAATCAAACAACAGATTTGCAAATATTAAAATGAGTTGTGACTCATATAATAATATCACTCACAGTGAAATATTTATTTCACATTTAGGAAAAATATCTAATAGCAGTTCAGTCTTCAAATTTCCGTTTGTTGAAATAGCAAATGTAGAGCTATAAAATTATAAGAAAACTTTCATTTCTGGGAAAATCGGCTTCTATCGGATTATCAAGTCTTAATTCAGCGTCCAAATAAATGAAAAAATGTTGAAAAGAGAGCAAATCCTTTTCTTTTTGGTATGTTTCAATATAATTGCATATTACTTCTATTGTGATTTTTTGTTTTTGCAATAAGAGATGATGAATTTGCCGCTAATTTAATCATACTTATGTGCATTAAAATGAATAGATTTCCACTCTCAATGGATCAAAAGTGATAAAATGCGAAAAATTCTTACTGAAACTTCTACTATTACAGACATTGGATATTTCTTATCTTATAAATCAGATATAAAGCCTTTTGCTCTGAAATTGGTTCCGGAATTTTCAAATTATGTATAGTCGTGCGCGTGTGAATGTTTTGTCTTGTCTTGTCTTTATTCAGTGTATAAATGTGGTTATTAAAGAAATGCAAATGAAAACATAAATCCAGTTGCTTCCTGCACAGATCGTAATAATCTACATTTCACCACACTATTACATTTGAGTTAACAATATTAGCTAATTGAAACAACTTGAGGAATAGCAGTGTATTTCACTAAACCTATCACAGTAACTTTTTTAGTTTTTTTTTTAAATAATATTGGAAAATCTTAAATCTTATTCTAATAAGATTTCTAAAATGAATCTAAATAAGGTAATACATAGGTAGGGCCGTATTAAAAAGGGCGCGAAATTTGTCCTCAACAAAAACATGGATCAGAAATGAGGGGAAAAATGATCATTCAGAAACATATCTTAAAATTAGTTTGTTACTATCTGCTGAGCAAATGGAAAAAATTTCAAGAGCAAACTTTCTGTGACTGATTGAAAATTAAAATTTAATTAAGGCTCTATTTGAAAATAAATCCAGTTTTTTTATTTGCGATAGTGACATTTTTAAATTTTTTTGTCTGCAATAATTAACATCAATATAATTTATAAATATGCTTCGAAAATACATAATTTTTAAAAATAAGTATCATTGTTTATACGATGAATATAAAAAAATTCCATTAATTTCCATGATATAAACATCATGTCTTTTCATGAGACCGTAATTATGTAAAATAAAAAAAGGGATCTTATGAGAATGTAGTTTTTAAAAAATGTGAACTAAGCAACAGCTTTTAGTTAAATAGGATTTAGTGAATTTTCAATCATATGAAAAATACAATTTAATAATAAATATTCAGATAAATTGTAACTTAATAACTTCTGAGATAAATTATAACTTAAATATAACTTCCGAGATAAATTATAACTTAACAATAACTTCTGAGATAAACTATAACTTAATAATAACTATTCAAATTGTTAAAACGGGGCTCATAAACTGCTATTAAACGGAAATGCGAATATAAATATGATTCAGCTTATATCATGTATTCTATGTAGATAAAAATGAGCAGGCCTAGATAAAAAAAATAAACAATGAACCTCTGCTCCTGAACATACACAATTTGCCACAAGAAGTGTGAGTTCACATTTTTTCATTTTAATCAAAGCATACAGAAGACGGATTTCTGATTTTTATTTAATATATATAATAAAAAAATTTATTACGATTATTTCATTTATGATCTGTTGGGCTCCACATATTTAGAAATATAATTTGTTATAAAGGAGATTTTTATGAAATTTGGAAAATTTTTGTTTGTTACAGTGGGCTTCTGCTTTTTATCCCACGTTCACAAAGGAAAGTTTTCAAGTTTTTCGCATTTAAAGTTTTGGGTCGTGTCTGCTTTTCACTGAGATAATCGGAGTAAATTTAGATTAAGAATTTTGAAACTAAAAATATCCGTGTTACAGTCACTAAATCGAAATCTATTCCAACGGCAAATATATTTAGCAAAATACAAACGTAAGGAATTATAATTAATTTTCTTTCGATATTACACTCTTCACAGATACAGTTGTCAACGGGTTTTATTAAAAGCTAGATCTGTTATGTATTACTATAAATAATGTATTTTTTGTGCTAAAAACTTTTGAAACATGACACAATATGAAAATTTATGTGAAATAAAATTACAAAAAAAGATACTTTATTGAAAGAATATGAACCCCCCCCCCTTTTGTATCATTTTAAGCACTTCAAGTTGATTTGAAATCAGTTAATTAAATTAGTAAAAGGATTTTTCAGATCTGAAAACAGTTGAATTATACTGTTAAAATAAATACAAGGTGTTATAATTAAGATATGTCTACTCAAACATGGACCATTCTGGTTGAAAGTAGTATATACTTATTTGAATCTTGGAAAAAAGAAATATCAAGTGAAAATTAATAATTCAAACACCATCAGATAAAAAGGTTACCTGAAAAAAAAACACCCACAAATTTTTATTTTATCGCATCATTTGTTCAATGTGCAGCGCGTCTGGGTAAATTACATATTAAAAACATGTTATAACCTGCTCAACAGCAGTATGAGAAATTTCTTGATGTATTGTAGCAGCTGAGTTATTCTGGCTTCTAACTGAGGCAAAGTTGATTTGCTTTCTCCAAAGAAGATCTTTCAGGAAGCAGTGGCTCAAATGCGGAGAACAAAGAAACCAGTCAGTCAGCAAAAAACTTAAAATTACGCAATCACCTCTAAAGTGGATATGAATTAGTTGCCATGAAATACTGGATACTGCACCATCCAACATGAGAACAATATAACAGAACATTCAATTTCTTCTAAGGTTGGAATAGCTTACTGTCATAGAAGTTCACAGAAAGAGGCACCTGTGGCGTTTCACCTTTCAAACATTTAAAGAGCGTTCTCCTCAAAGCAACAGAGGATGAATCATCAAAAGTATGGAATCACCAGAAAAAAACACGCGATACAATATTGTAAGAAGAAATAACAGGCTGTTCTTATACAATGCTAATTTGTGCAATACACCATATCGATTATTCTGAATATTCACTGCTCCTTACGCCGCGGTAGCCTGGTTGGTAGAGCGTCAGACTCGTAACCGAAAGGTCTCGGGTTCTGTCCTCGTCTCGGCCAAAGACCGCCGTGTTGGCTAATGGCAGTTGGGGCACGATAAATATGTCGAGACTGCGAAGTCCTCCAAGTTCCAATAACAAAACGATACCTCTGGGGATACTGAGCCAGGGATGAGTCGGTCTCTGATTTGAATCTAAATTCTGACTCGCGGATGGATGAATGAATTCGACCGCTCCGTAAAAAGAGTTGTGTCGTGTGTGTGAGCTACAAGTCAGACTTCTGCACTCTGGGGGCTCAGGGGTCTTTACCCTCAGAAGCTACTGCACCCCCTTTCCGTGAAAAACACGGACAAGACGACAACAACAACAACTGCTCCTTACGTTTTTATTCTAACAGTAAAATGTTTTACCAAGAAATATCAACTGTTATTAAGGCCAGAAAACATAAAATCGCAGCAAGCTGGGGGGGGCGGCTTTTGTGCCTCCTGAATGAAAACTACATAAAATTGAATCACTGATCTTTTTACACAGTGAAATATGGGAGGGACAAACTATGTAAACCATTCGATAAGCTTTCTAAGAATATTAGGTACTGGATGTTTATAAAAACATAATAATAGAGACTTCATTCATACTTTCCTTTGAAATCCATTTCCTTCCTTTCTAACACCCCAATTTCTTCAAATTTATTAATCATTATTTTTAATCCATTTTTTGCCACAGAACTTTTCGTAAGCCTTTTATGTGTCGGTATTCTCATCGTACAATTAAACTATTTCTGTAGCTTTGATAAAACAGCTTGATCAATTAACACCCATCTTTTTTCCATCCTTAAAGACACAGCGAAGAATTACTTCATGACCATGATTACTCATATTTTTAAACATTCCTAATTAACATAACAGCCTTTTTTGTATAGCATGAAAAGAGTCGTCATGTGGTCAAAATTTCAATGGTTATTTTTTACAATTCTCTCTTCTCTAGCGATACATAAAGAACATTTAACCAATTTTCAAAATAGCATGTAAACCAGAATGGACTCTGCATTAATCTGAGAATGATCCTTTTAAATATAATCACCATGCACATATTCTTTAATTATCTTTTTATCAATAACAACCGTTGGTCAAATATTACAGAACCCTAAAAAACTACTAAACAATTAATGTTATTTTTCAAACAATAAATATATAACAAATCATATTATTAAAAACTTTCGGCTGTATTATTGGGAAATTGCATGTGAAAATTCTGAATGAATATTTTTACTTTGATGTGAGTTAATGAAACTGAAGTAAAAATAAAATTAATAATAAATCTCTGAATATAATTTGTCAGCACGCAAAACCACTTGATATAAGAATCGAAGCATATACTATGAATCATCATATCAATATCTCTAAAATATTTTTGATATTTTGAACAAAAAGCAAAAAATTTAATCAATCGCATTGCTGAGAGACATATATTTTTAAATTCTATTCACAAAACGGTACAGACAGTACAGAGTCACCTGTTTTGAGATAGATTATTTCTATAACTAGTAATTACTTCAAGGTTGAAATATATAATAGAAAATATATTTAAAAAAATTTCAGGCTTTTTATCGAACATGGATGAGCTTAATGTCATGCGAATTATCCGCTGCCTGATTGGAATGGATGAGACAACACGTTCTACATGTACAATTTCTTGTTCGTTGGAGTGTTGCCAAAAAGATAAAAGAATCCCTTTTATGAACTGGTTCGTTAAAAGATGCTTTACATGCTGCATCTTATTATTTTCTTTGCAGCCATAGCATATAATATATCGTATGTAATACTTACAGGATATAAAAAGAATACTTGCACAGCTTTAATTTTAACATTGCTGAGATCTATTCTATTTATATCAATTTGTTGAAAAAGACGACAGATGTTACATCTGAAAAATAATTTCAGAAACTTTTCAGATCTTTTGGCTGGTTTTAAATTACAAAGAAATGGTTATGTCTTTCTTGTATTCTTCGTTTTATCTTTGATATATGTAACATTTTGGTCAGTGTGGTTTATTGAGAGTGGACATTACCGGATAAGAGCACAAAATTATCTATTCAAAATGGAATCCGTAAGGGGAAATTTCGAAATTATATCGTCGTATTATTCTTTAATGGCAGAGATATTTGGGATGCCCTTTTATTTTATAACTGAAGTTACACAAATTCTATTTGTCATTTATTACAGTTTTGTATGCAGAAATATCAGAGGAAATTTAAATTACTCGTGTTCTCGAATTATCAAAGTTTGTTCGATTGCAAATTTTCAGAAATGCTTTAATGTGTATGAAAAGATCACGAGTACAATGAGCCACCTAGGTGAGCATTTTTCATTTTCCATTTTTATGTCAGTTTCTTTGGAAATGGCAGATTTATTTCGCTCTGTTTATCGGTTGGCTTTCAGTGTTGAGATTGAACAAAATATGAAACTGTACCTCATTATGTCTGTGCTTTTCTACTTGTCTCTTCTTTTAATCCTGATGACATCAGCCTTCCTCACGAACGAAGCATTAAGCAAAACGCATAACATTCTTCAAGAAAATGTAAACAGGAATCGTTGTTGCTACTTCATAATATCAAAGTTCAACATAGATATAGAGGACAAAAAATTAACTTTATGGAAGAGTTTTTTTATTTTAAATTATCGCTTTGTATCGGTACTTTGTTAAATTATGGAATTCTGCTGGCACTTTAGGAAAATAGACTCCTTTTTCTGCTCCTGTGTGCTATACAGTCGTTTTATTAAATAATAATATCTATCAATGACTGAATGTGCTTTGATTTTCAAATTGACTTTTTATATGATAAAAAATCTACAAACCACTTTTATGTTGGAAATTTGTAGCTTTTAGATGCAAACCAAAATGGATCAGGGTATTAATGTTTAGAAACGAAATAATTTTCATGAGTTTAAGAAAATAATTTTCATGAGTTTGAAAAAATAATTTTACTAAAGGTTTTATACTTGCTAATTTTGAAATTTCAGTTTAAAGATATGGTAACCGCAAAAAAGATTATATTTTTATGAGGAAAAAATTAGGTAGTTTCAAAAAATTCACTTGATAATATTTTTTTGCTGAGACAAGGTTTGATAGTTACATTTTTCTCTTAATTATTGTTGAAAACATTGATTTGGTATCCTTTAACATCTAAAACAATGTATAAAAAACTGAATTTGTATCCAAATTATTCAATATCAATCATAAAATTATTTTGATGTTTAAAATAAATTTAGATTTTCAACTTTTTAAAGACGCCTTTCATTTAAAATGAAACATATATACACGTTGCAAATCTATCAAAAGTGGATGCTTTAGAGACTTTAAAATTATGTTTATGGTATAGCAATTATTGAATTTTAAGCGACTACTTTTCGGAATCCCAGAAAAAAGTTTGGCAAATATTATCCAATAATTTTCAAATTTAAAGAAAATTATCGGTAAAAGAAGTACACAATTTTTTGTCTATCATAGAAAACCGATGAAATTTATCTAATTTCGTGCCTTTTATTGGAAGTTAATAAACGATTAAGCCATTTATATTGAACTTACTATTATCAAAAATATGTACCAACATTTCGATGCAAAATTTTTTAATCAATAAGAATATCAAGAGGAATATTTACATTAACTTTTCTTTCAAAAATAATCAATTGATATTAAAAATTCCACTTGAATATTTCAATATATGTTTTTCCAATGAAAGAGATAACGATTGAAGAAAAACTATGACGAAGTATAAAATTGATATTAAA
This sequence comes from Argiope trifasciata, assembly GCA_026543055.1. Lineage (NCBI taxonomy): Eukaryota > Metazoa > Arthropoda > Arachnida > Araneae > Araneidae > Argiope > Argiope trifasciata. Next base: position 670,648 of record JAPMOQ010012849.1, read on the forward strand.
ACTAATTGAATTTTTTAATATTAATAATGGTATGTTATTAATGTTATAGAATATTAAGATTAAAATATTCGACTTAAATATTGGAGTTAATATATGGTAAATCAAAGTTAAATTAAAATTTCAATTATATTTTGGTAGTAAACTGTTTAATTTGATAAAAAGAATTAGGAAGAAATAATATTCCATATAATTTTTAATTTGATAAAATTAATTACGATTAGACAACTTATTGTTAAATGTTTTTATATTTGACTTAGTGCAGAAAGAACAAGAAATATTTTTTTTAAATAAACAAATAGTATATGCAGTCAAACATCTTATTCAAAACCTTGACAAAACTTGAAATCGTCATCTGTATTTATTGAGTATGATAATACAATGTTTATTAAATGAAAAGCGATTAGAAATAAATAATATTTCATATAATTTTCAATATTATAGAAATATTTACAGTTAAATAAACTATGATCAAATTTTTTGTACTCAATTTTTTGCAAAAAGATCAAGAAATACCTTGAAATCGTTCATATATATGTGACAATTAAATCAAAATATAATTGAGATCGTCTGTCAATATTTCAGTATTATTTCATCACTTAAACTTGATATATTTAAAACATTTGAAGGAGATTCAAACATTTTGTTTGGGACACTACATCATAGAAATGTTTGAGGCCTGATTCATCTATCTTTGCTGTGTTTTTAGATTTTTTTTTTTTTTTTGGTTTAGAATAAAAATTAACGATAACCTGCAAATAATAAAGGTATCTAATACCAGCGCAACAGGAATAGGAACAGATCAACGAAAAGGATTGTTAGAAAACCTATTAAAATACTTTCAAAAATGTATTAAAATAAGAGATAAACGTTTTTATTGGAATAAAATTGAAAGCGATTAAATAATAATTTTTTTAATATTATAAAGGGATGAAAAATTGATTTCTGTTCAGAAAATTACTTGCCCAGATATCGCTTAGGAATAACATTACTATTTTATGTAAGTGCAAGGTTAAAATTTCGAAAAACCTTTTCAAATTACCCGAGAAATAAAAATTGACCATTTTTTGGTAACTTTAGATCAATCTTTCTGTTCTTTAGAGTGTTTTGATATAATTTTACATTAATCACGTTGTATGATTCAATTGAACGATAATTAGATAGAAAAAAAGTATTATCAATTGTGAAATGTGATCTATATATTACTATAACTATAGACTATAAGCCAGAATACAAATATTATCAATTGTGAACTGAGTACTGTGGATACAAGAGTGTTTGCTTGTTTTATTTCAATGTTTAATTAGATAAAAGCTGTACTAAAATGCTGGTTGCTAATACAATCAGAAATTCAAATTTCAGCTATTTCTACATTAAATATGGGCCCTATATTCGTCTTGCATTTATATAAATTGATCTAAAGTTAATTTATTAAAATATTTAAAATTAAAAAGATAAATAATATTTTAAAATTAAATGTTGATTTCTGAAGAATTTTCGATTGCTACACTCACAGCATGACAACCCTAAGATATCCAAAGCGGGTAGATCAATTTTTTAAGAAATTATTAAAAAATTTCAATTGTTTAAAATAATTGTCTGTTTATTTGTAAGTATCGAATTCTTTATACCTTATCGAGTTGCGCGAAATTTAGTGCTGATGCTCCTTATCATCTTGAATGATCGATAATTGTGTGACATATAAATATTTTTTCTTGAACATACCGATTTGTTGAAGTTTTCGGGATATTTAAATCCCTCATATGAGTCAATTGTGTTTAATTTCATACACAGTTAATATGCTTAATGAGAGACGTAATTACACTTGTATGATTGATGTAAGCCAATGTGGCAGAGTAATTTCCATAACTTTTATCAGTTCATAAGAATTTAAGTTCATAAAAGCCAGATAAACACTAAAGAATGAAAGAATATTACTGTAACCAAAAACTTGGAGTTACGGTAATATGCCCCATCTCCAGTTTTTTCAACATTTACACGTTCATGTATTACTTGGTACTTAGCATAGCTTTGATTTTTGTTGCCAACTTGAATTGCAAAAAAAGTTAAAAATCAAGCTGAAATATTGAGAAATTAAAAATGAACATCAGCGTATTCAAATAGGCTCCTAACTGCAGCACTATTAAATTATATATAAAGTAGTACGTCAATTCAAATGTTTGAACAAATAGTATTTTTTTACATTGCAAATTCGATAGTTCAATAATTTTTTTACTTGGCTCATTTTATATTATGGTAATGTATGTTAAATCTGATATTTTATCTATTGTAGTAATTTACATAGTAAATAATTACTTAAATTTTGAAAGAATGTAGCTTATTTTAGAAAAAGGTACGCCGTCTTACAATTAGAATTTTTTCAAATCTCAGTAAATAGAGTTAAGAAAAATGTATCCCCCTGTAGGAATTTCTTGATTCTCAGTTTCTTGGCTTAAAGAGTATTTTGGCGGTACTTTTTTTTCTCTATAGTATTATTTTTTCTGACTAATTTTTCCAATGAATGACATAAAGCATACCTCGTATCGCATTTTCCGTATTTAAAATACTGAAAAAGCGGTATCTTCTACCTACGAAATATGAATATTGAGTCTTTAAATCAAAACAAGTCGACCGAACAATTGCAAAAATCTGTTTATTTATTTTTACCTTTATTTCAGCTAGTCTAGTGATTTTTTTTATTTTGATTAAATCCACTGAATCCATATAATTTTCAATGAAATTATTGGACTGTGCATAGTTATCAGGTGTTTCTTCAACATGCTACATTTTAATAAAAATTTACAATATTTTATAAATTTATGAATAAAAGTATTATTTTAGGTTATAAACGTGCAGATCGATAACCATTCTCATATTCTTCAAGGGGATACATACCACTTTGGGAAAGGGTGGAAAACTACATACTCAGAAAGTGATCTTAGAGATATTTCGATGAGGGCACAATTAGCGAAAGTCGATGCAGGGAATGATTTGCCCTTTCAAATCTGGCAACACTAGCTTAGAAGATCAGCCAGGAAGAGGTCGATTATGCGATTTCGACAGCCAGGCACTTTTGGCAGCCGTGGAAAGAGGTTGGTTAGTTGTTTTGGGTTTTTTGGCACAAAAGCCATCTTTGGTTAAAAAGAGGTTAAATGATCTTTAAAGTTTAAAAAAATGAATTGTTGCATAAAAGCAAAACTCTAAAGAACACTGGAAACAGTAGCACAGGATTGTGTATTTACAATGAAAAAATTTAAGAAGTTAAAGCGCTTGAAGAATTGAAATGCAAGGTAAAAAGTTAATAGCATATAAAAATTTTAAAATGTTTGGATGGTGGTTCTCTCCCAATAAATCAGCTAGAGTTAAGGAGGATGAGTGAAAAAACTGGTTACGATGAATATTAAAAGCTGGGCACTCGATCAAAATGTGATGAACTGTAAAATCTGTGCGACATGTGCCGTGGAACGAGGCGAAAGCTTGATAACTCGATTATTGGCCGACAACTTCAATTGGGATTACTCAACCCTAGTTCGGTTATTGAAATAAATGGTGACTCGTTCCAAATTAATCATTTAAAAATTTAACTGCTGAATTTTTATGTTTTCTTTTTTATAATAAACAGTTTTCAAAAATGACCGTTAATATCTCTTAAGAACGCCTGCTAATTATGCACTAGCCCAATACTTCTTATATGTAATGTTTTCCTCCACTATAAAGAAAGAATTTTGCCTCGTTAATCAAATATAACTAAAATGTAATTAAATAACTATTATGTTGAACACGCAAACAAAAACACATATATATGTTCCTATTTTATTTTCAGGTTAATAATATATTTATATACCTAATTAACAGTACTTTTAATAAAGTATTCGTCTATTGCTGAAATAATTCATACCACTAGCTACTTGCAGCTATTATCAAAACAATTTTCTTCATAGACCATTCAGATGCAGCAGCGAGAACAAGTTCTGTGACTCTCTTTTCGGGTACAAGATCGATTACAACGGCTTTAATTTGACCAAAATTTATACGTGACCTTGCTATGTGTCTCATGATATCATAAATGATGTAAAACATACGTAATTCTGAAATTTGATTACCTTTTAATACGCAATAAAACATTAATTAGGAATAATCTAGCCACATTGAAATTTTTTTAAAGAAAAGAGCATTTTCTTTTTGAAAAGTTATACATTTTGCTTAAATTTATCATAAAAGATGTCAGGTTCGTTACTTTTTTGACGAATGTACATGGTAGAATGGTGGCACCTAAGTTTTCTAACACAATGATATATTAAATGAGCGTTTTTTTTAAATGGGCGGTTTTTTTTAACACGTGCCCTAAAGTATTCGTTTAGTGCTAAAACAACAATTAATAAATCTGCTTTCCTGAAATACAAAGTATTATTCTAGGACTCAGTAGGAGAAGGTGAATACGGAATTTCGAAAAATAATATTAGACAGAGGATTATGCTTGAAAGCACATTTTTCTTTTGTTTACGATTAGAAAATGTCTGTATAAAGTTGAGTTGTTATCTAATGCTTAATATCATGATTAATTTTATTAACAAAGAATCTAACCAGCTTGAAAATAAAATAACCATAAAATAAAACTATAAAAATGTCACGATTGGCAAGGGCACAGGATCTTCACTGGATAAGAAAAAAGTAATCGTGCTACTTTCCTAAAGTGGCCAGCAAAATTCCATAAGTGGCCAAAGTGCCTATACTGTTCACTGCAAGGCGCCTGTTCAATACATAAATCTTCTGTAAAAGTCAAATTGCTTTATTCAGTACTTATGTATAGTCTTCGTTTTTCTGAGTCACCAGAACAGATCTTGTTCAACGATTCGTGAAGGACATCTCGAATTTCACTTAAAAATTCATTTACCAATGAAGCTGTGACCATGGGTAGTAGTTGAGTTAATAAGCAAAAAGGTATAGAAATACTATAGTAGATAATAGTTATCTGTGACAAGTCGCAGTAGAATGCCAATGCATATCCAGATGAAAATGTGCAAATCGTTGCTAGAAGAGTAGAAAGAAAAGCAGAAAGAGAAAAGTGCTATCAAAATCCTTCACATTTCTCACTATATTTTCATAGACTGCAATATATTTTTCTAAATCTTTGAGGGAGCATTTATGTTGAATTTGGTTACGTAGGTAGTATAAAAGAATTTCGAAATTTTTACTCTCGGAACTATCCTATTCTAATAAAACTTTGACCATTTATTACTTGCAGTTACGGAATGGTTATAAGCATAGTAAAATTATATAATTTGTAATCTATGTAATTAAAAAGGAATGTTTGCCTGTATGTCTCTTATACTCTGCCGTACCGCTTATCCAATTCCGACAAAACTTTGATTACTTACTACTTGCACGTACGGGATGGCTACAGGCATAGTTAAAATATCTAACGAATAAAAAATATTTTCAGATCTATTTACCCTAACTATTAACCACGGAATAATTCGCCAAGGAGACACAACAGATTCGGTAAAGAAACTAAATTGAAGCTAGACGTTAATATTTCGTAGCTATTGTATGTAAATGTAAGTCGTTCTCTGAAATAATAGTTTTATTAGAGAGCATAGTTTTAGGGTTTGTTTTATAAAATTTTGTTTATAAAATTTGTTGATAATAGTTTTGATAATAGATAATATTTATATTAGAGAGTATAGGTTTAGGGTTTGAAATATTAATTAGACATCTCGTAAAATTCTTGCGTTTTTGCAATATATTCTGGAAATATTAGAGTACAAAAAAATTTGCAACATTTTAAATTTAAAACATTATTAATTCAACTACTCTAACTTTTTTATTGTAAAAATATGTTTTCTGTGTTTAATAAATTTTAAAAGAAAATATTTTAATAATATTTTCTAGCATTAATCTTGAGAATTCTGAACGAATATTAAACGAATCACGAAAGATACAAAAAATAGTTTCTTCTCTTACAATTCTCAACGAATACCAAGTGTTACAATTGTAATAAATTTATTATATAAAAATGAATTTCTGTTTGTAAGTACCTTATACGCTGCCGTACTATTCAACCAATTTCTATGCAATTGATCAAGTCATTGCTTGTGTCTGCGCTAAGGGTATAGGTATAGTACAATTATTAGATCTGATCTATACAAGTGAACTTTTGTTTCTTCGAATCCTATGTGCTGCTATACTGTTCGACTGATTGCGATGGAACTCTGTAAATTTCCGCGAAGGTAATATTTTAAAATTGATTATAAATAAAATTACAAACACTTATAATAAGAAACACAGAAAAAAGTACAGAATTTGGGAGTTTTGGTGATGAATTACGGTTTCTTGAAATTTCTAACAGTGGCAATATGAAGAGTATGCATTCATTATCAGCACATCCTTTTAAAACAAAGCAAATTGATGTTAAATCGCTTGATTCGAAACGTAAAATTAGTTGAATAAAAACAAACATCAATTATTGCTATTATAGCATTTTTTGTTCGTTATAATGAGATTTTAGAATATTAACAAAGCATTTTATTAACAATAAATACGCAAGTTCATACGATTTTTCTTTGCTTAGCGATTCCAAATAAAGTTCCTTTTTATTACATTATCAAAAGATTCTTCTCCTAAATATTGTATTTAGAGATTTAATTTTTGATAATTTTATTTTAAAAACATTGTATTATATTATTGTCGAATATATTGAGTTTTCAACTTTTGAAAATTGATATTTTCTGAAACAAAACCTCTTTTCTTATGTATTCATTCAGTCTGTGAAGGAAAATCTAAAAACAGATGTTAAAATATATGACATCATGCTAAAAAATATGAATACAGAACAAATTTCTCTAACCAATTTATTCCAATGGTTTAAATAAAAATCATGACAAAATATAGTTTCCAATTTTAAAGATTGAGGTGTTAAATGTACAAAAAATATTTTCTTCATTCTAAATATCATACTTCCTATCATTCTTAATTAAACAAAATAACTATTTCACATTCCAAACGATATTTCCAAGATTATTTCTTCAACCTCAGCCACGCGCAGGGTACCAGCTAATATAAAATAAAATATAATGCAAGTTTTTGAGATTTAAGTTACTATGTAAAAAGATCAGAAAATTATAACATAAACATAAGCTTATTTTGGCTCCTTCTTGAAAATGTCACTTCCAGCCGTAAACATGATTATTTTTTCTGTCCACAAGAAAAAATACCTTCAATACACCAGTAAAAGTGCTGAATCTACTCTATTAGAAAAATTCAAGTTCCTTTGTAAATGAAAATATTCTCGAATAGTTTTTTGATACAATTATTTAATTAAATGTATTCGCAGTGCATACGCACAGAAAAAACTACTTTCCTAAAGTACCAAGCAAAATTCCACAACTTAACAAAGTACCAATACTAGAGATAATGAGGGATCTGGTTAGAATAAAAATCTTCCATGGAGTTAATTTTTTGTCCTCTACATTAGTTTTCTGGCCTGATTTTTCGAAGAAAGTTGCTTCTTTGCTTAGAGTCTAGCGATAAAAATTATTTGTTTATTGTTTCATTCAAGGGGGAGACCGAAATGATCAAGATTAAATGAAGAAACAAATGTAAAAATACAGAAGTAACATAGAGAGCAATTTCATAATGTTGGAAACGAGAGGTTGAAACGCCAATTTGTAAACTGAGAGAAAGGAGCTTGTCATAAAAACTAACTGAAAGGAGAGCAAGAAATGAAAACTATTTATCGAGACTTCTTGTTTGTTTGTTTTTTCAATATCTTTTCGTAAACAGCAATACATTTTTGATGACCTTAAGGCGAAGAAGCGCTGCAAATAAGGTTCCGCAAGTTACTGAAAATAATTTGGATATGCGTACAAGAAAAACTATAATTAGTGAAGAATACAGAATGAGCAATACCAGTACTGAAATAATATGTTATGTCAAAAGCTTCTGCAACCAGATGATAATACGACTTTGATATCAAAAACTTTCCCATTGGATCTCATACTGAAGGCGTATTTATAAACCTTCATCTTGTAGGTTCCCCCTAAAATTCCATGGACAGTCCAAAGCATTATATATGTCACAGAAAAGGCAAAGAATATTAAAAATTTATAGCCTTCTCTTTTGTACGTCTCATCTTTTAAAACGTTTGTCAAGTTCTTGCAATATTTTACCAGCAGTAATACTTTCTGTTCATTGATATGTATAGAAATATTTTGAATGTTTCCAATAATAAAGAAGTGATTGTGCTTCGTTCATCTCCTATAAATATTGCATCAAATACATAAAAAAATTGCACTTATAAAGAAAATGATGTAAATACAGCACTTTCTGACGAACCCTTTTATACAATGAATTTTTTTATCACAACTATTGTATTCAAATAAATTACAGATATGAACCTTAGATTTAGAAAAATAATCCACTTCGATTCCAATTAAATTAAAAAGAAAGCGTATAAATCTAAATTCATTCATATAAACTATGGTTCAGATATTACAATAATTCCAAAAATTGAATGTTCTTGTCATTTGACGCAATACTTGTTTGCACAAATACTTTACATAATTTATTAGTAGAATACTGCGCATAACGATTGTACTCTCAGTATTTTGTGCAGAAAATTCAATAATTTTCAAATGAAGCAAAGTTGATTAAATTGTCTGTAAATTGAAGGTTGATAGTTGAGAAGTAAACTATGGTTCAGATATTATTTCAACTGGATGAAGTGAATTTTCTGCTCATTTCACGCAATATTTGCCTGTGCAAATGCTTTACATGAATTTATTAGTAGGATATTGTGTATAAACATTATGCGGACTCTACTTTCTATACTTTGTAAAGAAAATTCAATAATGCATTTTCTATAGAAGGAAAGGTGAAAATTTTGTCTGTAAGTTGAAAAAAATTCATAAATATTATACAAGATGAATCGAGCGGAAAAATTAAGAAAAATCTTGATTCTGCATTGTATATAAACAACATTTTTATTCATCTGTAACGATTTCAAATAATCTTTGTTTTTAACTAATCGAACTCAGGAATTTTTTCCCTTTTTTGTTTTTATTTGTTTTAAAATAATCCTTTTCATTAACGGCTTGAATTTTTCGCAATTATAATTGTTGTTTTGTATTATAAACTTCTGATTAAAAAAGAAGCGAATCCGTACACCTTTTCTTGTTGATTGAATTTCTTTATTCGAAATATACCACAATAAAAATAAAACCGAAAATATATTTCAACGATATGTTGAAAAAGGTACATTTTTCTGAATAAAACTACTTTATAAAGCCTTTTTTATTGTAAACAATGAAAGTGGATACTTCCTTTCAGTGCCTACTGGCACGATTGTTTTTCACATTCTATTTTATATTTTATCCTACTTCATTACATGTTTTGATGGAAATAAATATATTAATGGATTAAAATAGTATCAAATTACAATACTTTTTTCGATATTCCTTCCAAATTATAATCTTGAAACATATCATTTCGAAATTTTTTATATATATTTATAGTTGGGGCTTTTATATCTTGTACTGTTTTTATTATTACTTTGGAGTTAGTTTTGCCTTTTTAGAACTTTGTCTATCAAATATTCGAATCATTATTTTGATTCCACTTGATTAATTTAAAATAATAAATTATGAAAATAATGAAAAATATTTTAAAATAATAAATTATTGATTAATAATTGTAATGGCAATTCCAGATAACATGCATAATAACAATGTCAGACTGACACGCATGATGAATGACGCAAAGCCATTTGTAGCGCAGCATAATGATTGAACCTGAAGCGATATGTAGTATACATAGCTTCAGGTTCTTTTAAAACTTATTTTTGCTTTTAAAGTTGTATATGTTCTCTATGGAAACCACTAAAAAGATTTTACTGAATTGGAATAAAAAAGAATTTTAATTTTAAAGCTTTTCTTCAAACACCAGAGCATATTATTGCAAAAATAATCATATGCCTGGCTTTAAAATATAAAAAAGCTTTTTTTGAAATTTGTTTATTTACTGGAAATAAATTTTTCATCTGCATAATTTAACTAAATTTTTCGAAAATGAATTGTATTAATCTTTTATATAATCATTTCCCTTAAAATAGTATAATGAGAATATTTTAATAGTTATTTAATAGTTATGTAGTTTAAAATAGTTAAATTGTATAGTTAGCCGGGAAATAAATAAAAATAATTATTATAATTTTTAAATTTATTAACTAATATTTTAAACTATTAAAAACACTTCAAGCTTTATTTTTGGTAATGCATTTAGATAAATATTTTTATCTGCAAATTACATGATGTGAAAATAACGAAGTTTAATACAAAACAAATAAATAAAGCTTAAAAAATTATCAAACTGCGAATTTTTGGAATAGATATTTGATTCTCTCTTTTAATAAAATGTCACCTGATTCTATTTTTCCACTTTTATTTAAAAATTTGACCTGCATTTTTTATTTTATAAAATATACCCCACAAAACTTTAACGAAAATAGAACCTTACTCTATTCACCGCCTTTTATTTAAAAATTTTACATCTATTATTTTGTTATTTTTTACAATACTCTGAGTAGAGTGAAAAAATAGCACCTGGCTATATTTTCCAACTTTTATTTAAAAATGTGACCCCTGTTATATTTCGTTATTTCATGAATTATTTATTACCAAATTCAAAAGGAAATAACACCTGACTATATTTTCCATCTTTTATTTAAAAGTTTATTATTTTTTTATTTTATTAAATATCTTTTACCAAATTTAAAAGAAAATATCATCTGGCTATATTTTCCATCTTTAATCTAAAAGTTTGATCTCTATTATTGCGTTATTTTTATTAAATATCTCCTGAAATATATAAAAGCTCTAAACATTCTATTTCATCCTGAAATGAACTTCTGAAAGGTATGTGTTAGTTTCCTTTCGCAATTTTGTACAATTTTTAAAAAGAGCTTATAACCTTAGAGAGACGTAATTGAAAGGTTTACTGCAAAAAAGGAAGTAACTTCAATAATTCAAGTCTGCAAAACACCGTTAAAAGCATTAGTAAATTCTTAATTCCAAATTGTGTGAAGATTTTCCTGTTGGTCAGTCTTGTTAATGGTTTCTACATTTCATGACAGTATTTTCACTTAATAATGTATTTTCCAGATGACGTGGTACAAGCTGGAATGTTGGAGCTACATCTTCTTGCAGCCAAGTAGATAGTCTGACTATATGTGTGAAAAATATTTCGCATTAAAAATACAGTTTACTGAAATATTATTATAAATTTAGTATAGTAAAAATTATTTATATCTATATTGCAATTAACTAATAAGACAGACAGCTTAATTACTTCAGTAAAGCGAAAACTAACGATTGGAGCTAAAACTTTCTGAAAACAAACGAATAATTTTTTTTAGTTTACCACATGATAGTTCATGTAACTCTGCATTCCCTTAGAATGGAGCTAAGTATTTTTTGCAACAAGCCCTTGAATTTTTAAATTCTTTCCTTTCATGATCCGGATAATAAATAAGATTAACTTCATAAAATTTCAGAACTTTTAATGAGTGATGACTCGATCACAAAATACGATCCTTACAGCATGTAATATGATAAGCTAAAAAAAGAGCTTAAAACTGCAGGTGAATATGTATTTAACGTTATTCATTCGTAAATCTTCAGGATGTTTTCTTAAATAGGATATTTTATATTGAATAATTTCTTATTTATCATATTTTGTAATTTTTGTTATTTGAAACAATTTTGTCACTTAAATTCAAATTTTTTAACTTTAATTTTCTTGGATCAAATTTTTTTTCAATTTCCTGAACATAAATTTAAGTAAAATGTTTTTAGTACAGTTATAAATATAGCAATTATGGTGATTTTTATCCATTTTTTTAAATTCTGAAAATAGATAGTTTTTTAAAATTAAAACTACTTAATTTCTGTTTTTTAAAACAATAATTTATAAAAGAAATACTGATATAAAATTTTTTGCAGAAACTAAAGTACCTCTTCTTTTTACAGTGTTGTTATTATTGCTCCCCTCTTTCAGAAAGTAGAAATTGGAATACTATTAGAAGAAATTGGAATTGTAGAATACTATTCAACGATTACGATTATAGATGGATTTTTTAAAATAAATTTTTATACATTTAGGAATAAACTGAGCTTTTTCTTAAAAAAATCTGTAAAAAAGGGGGGTGATTATAAATAATTTTATTTTATTCTTTATGAAAATAAAATAATTAGTTTTTATAAGAAATAAATAGCAAATTTGACAGTTAAGAATTTATAACAACTTATTTAACTCCATTTAATGTACGTATTCATTACATGTGAAAATGAAATAATTATAGAAACATAACACAACGAAAATTAAGTGATATCCATTGAAATGCGTTTCATCGTTTTGTAATCTATAATTTTAATTCGATGCAACGAAGTTAATACGAATAATGAGTATTTTTTCGTAGTAAATGAAGATTTAAAGCATGAATGTAAAACTTTTAAAATGCTCTTTAATCTTACTGAAGCATGCAATAAAATAACCTTTTCTTCAATTTTTTTAGTTTGATGATTCTTATACAAGTTTCTTCATTGTCATGATTATTAAGGGAATATGTAACCATTGTAAATGCTTTTCAATGAGCAAAACTGGATTTACTGAAAGGTTTAGATTCAAATTTCAAAACTTTTCTTTCGCGATGAAGTGCTTTGAAATTATTAAGGAAAAAGTTATAATTTTGGGTACATTTCCGTTATTTGGGTGCAAGATGTCGCCAATGTGAGCCAAAGGCGAGTTAAGTCGCCAAGCGGAGAAAATAGCAAAACAAATGTCTCCAATGTGAACAAAACGCGCACAAAGTCACTGAGAGAATAATGTGAATTTGAAGAATTTAATTGATGTTAAATTTGATGTAATTTTGCATTTTGGTGACTTTTTCACTTTTTCCGGTTAACGATTATTTGGCGATTTTTTCATTGCGCCCGTGTAAAGAAAAAGTACCGAATTTTGATTAATTTTCGATAAATAGACCATGAAAATTTTGAAATTTCTTTTAATAGGAATAAAATGCATTTTTTAAACTTTGTTATTAAATGTCTCCTATTTGACAACTCTAAATTCAATGATATATCCTGTAGAATGATTTCTTATCATACAATTTTTATCATTAAATTTGCAGATATTATGTTAACTTGCAAGTATGATCTATAACATAACAAATTATTTTTTCCTTTTTTTACTGATCCTTCAAAATGTGTATACAAAGTAAAAATTTTTAATTATTACACAATTCATTTATTAAGTTTCAAAAGCTAAAAAAATCAACGAAATAAAGATATATTTTATATATAGTATTTCTACGAAAACCCAAGTAAATTTTTTTTCAATTGCACACTTTTCTTAAACTGAGAAGAATCCAAAATTGTTTGTAGGATTTTATTTTATCTTTTTGTGACTGATAACGATAACTTTTAAAATTTCATAGCTTACTTTTGAAAATTTATAAAATTTGGCAAACATAATTCTTTAAAAGTAAAGTTTTGATATATGATAAAATTTAAAATTTTCGGAATAGATTTTGGAATATCTTATGTAACTTATGTTTAATAAATTATTTTTTAATCGTATGTTTCATATATTATTCGATCGCATATTTAGGATGTCTCGCTTCGACAGATATTACATGAATTTTTTTCCATCAGAACTTAAGCCACTGTAAGAAATCCATATAAGTTATGTATGAGTTTCTTATGATTTATAATAAATACACTGTAATTATCGTTATTTTCACAATCTACTTGCACTGTAATCACTGCATTTTGACCCACTCCATCCTGAACATCTATCAAACGAAATATTAAGTTTCTGGGCTTTTTAAAGAATTATTAGGCATAAGTATTTTGCAGATTTATTGACAATGTTTTGTAAATTATCGATAAAATGTGTTTTCTCTGATAACTTTTTTTCCTCCAATAGATTAGAAATATTTACAAAATTTTTTTTAATTTCCTTCTTTTTTTTTAATAAATTTGTTTTGAAACCTATAGTAGCTTTCATGAACATTTTCGAAATTATTTGAGGCATAATTATTTCTTTAAAACATTTAAAGTCTTTTGCAAAAAAAAAAAAAAAAAAAAATCCCTTAAAAAAGGCAAAAAAAAAAAAAAATTGTAAATATTATCATATTTTATCTGATTGTTTAAAGATAAATTCAAAAAAGGACAAAATTTGATTGATTATTAAATCTTCTTGGATATACATAATGCAAAATTTCTATTTCAAAACATTCTTATATTTAATTAATTATTCATCAGTTAGATGCAGTTCTCACTCTTTTAATTTTTGAATAAATAGTTTCTTTTTGGAGCAAAATGACTACTAAGATGGTGATTGAGTCCCAAATGTTACTATATTATCATATAGGGGAAATGTGTAAGAACAGCAGCATTGAATATTTCTTTCCTCTAATATCATCCGGTAAAGTTTTTATAATTCAGAATATAGTTCTTCTATACTTATAATAAAGCTCAATGTGTGTGTGTGTGCGTGCGTGTTGGCGCTCTACAAGCCAGACCGTTGGACCTACAGCTACCAAATTTGGTACATGTATACCTTGGAGGTCGGGAATGTGCACCTCGGAGCCCTTTTTTCGAATTTTTAATTAGAATTCGAATTAATTAAAATTTAAGCGAAATTTCGACGTTTTTCCGCTATAACTTCCGAAAATATTATTGCACAAACATGATTTTTACATCAATTTAAAGATTAAAAAATTAGCTTTTTAATAGTATCAGTATTTTAACATTTAACTTAAGCTTCTATTTGCAATGAATTTTTAAAGAAGCATTTCAACTATATTTTTCAACAATATATTTCGGACAAAACAATAAAATTTAATCTGCAGGAGCACGTTACGAGTGGAAGGGGAAAAATTATCTTTTATCAATAGGTTGCCATCAGATAGATAAAAACTCAAATTAAAAAAATAAATAATTATTGCAAATTAAACATTTAAAAATGCAATTTTCAGCACGTGTCTGCATGAAATGAAATAAATATGAAATATGTTTTTTCTTTAAAAAAAAAAAAAATGCAAAGAATTTTTTGTGACTTTTACAATATTATTAATTAAATAAATCAGCTTTGTTTAATAATAGAAATACATCTATAAAAAAGTCTAAATGAAGTAAATAGCTGCATAGTATGTAGCACGAGTCTATAAATGCTTTAAAAAATGAAGAATATTTAGCTTTTAATTAAAAAGAGATGAACTTGTGATATCAGTGTTTTAATGTATAACTCAAGCTTCTATTTTTAACGAATTTTTAAAGAAATATTTTAACCATGTTTTTTTGAGCACGTGACTGGATAAAATAAAATAAAACAATGCCGGAAGTTCAAATAAAAAAAAACTATCATTGCAAATCAAATCTAAAGAAATACAACTTTCAGCATGTGACTGGATAAAATAACATAAATATAAAATGAGATATCTTCTAAAAAAATAAATGCAAGGCAATGGATTCTATGATCGTTTGCAATAATATAATTAATTCCATAAATTATCTTTATTTACAGTAAACCTGGTTGAATTTAGACAGGATATGCATTGAAATCCCGACTTAATGGCATATTTCTATAATCGTTTGTAATATCTGTATCATTAATTCAATAATTTTTCCCCTTTTTCGCTTTCTTTAAAAAACATATTTACCATTTTGGCAACATCACCGAAAAAAACATTTTTAATATTTTGGAAGCATAATCGATAAATTGTTAGAGCATTAAACTCAAAAAGTGTTTTCGAATAAAGTTACCGACTCTTTAACTACTAATAACTGAATCTTTTAACTTTAACTATTTCTTAAATTTTGGTTAATGAATATGTGATTTAATTGAAAATTTTAGAACGCATTACTCATGGCGAACCAGCTGGTCGCCAAAGGCGGCTAGTATAAAATAAAATACAATGCAAGTTTTAATAATTTAAAATTAAAATACACAAAGGACAGAAAAGAGTCAGTTAACATAAGACTATTTTCACTCTGTCCTGAAAATAAATATGGCCATAAATATGATGATTTTTTGTTCACCGGGGACATGGTTTCTGCGATAACTTCAATAAATTCGTGACGTACTGAGTCTGCACAGTTATAAAAATCCAAATCTTTTTGTAAATGAAAACATTCTTAATTAGCCATTTTTTAGAAATATTTTATTAAATCCATTCACAGTGCATGTGTGCAAAAGAAAAAGTAAGCCCTCTCCAGTCTCTTTAAATAGTTCTGCTCAAGAATAATTTTAAATCGAAATCGGATCATTATTTTTTTACGTTATAATTCCCTTTTAGATAAATCATTCCATCAATAATCGAATAGCAGTTAAAAGTTGAAGCATCATTATGTTCTTTCTTTCTTACTTAAAGAGGACAAGTATGGTGCTCAAAACTTAATTTGCACTAAGTCATCTATAGACATTTTCGAAATTATGCATACAATTTTCATTAAATAGAGAATTATTTATTCTTTTCTATGTATTAAATATGAAATAAAAAAATTAACAGTAAATCATTAAACAGGGATGGGTTTTTTGTTTGTTTTTTTTTACTTTTCCCTTCAAATAATTTTTCTTCTAAGCATACGCTCAATGATCCTTCATTTAAATACAACCAATTACAAAAATATTTCCAAAGTACCGAAATCTTGTGGAATCTTTAGCAAATGAAGGTTTTGTAAATAACAGCATATTCAAGTCTGTAATAAGTACAATTGTTTAATAAAGCACTTTTCTAAACGAATCAAAAATTAAATTTATTTCCCTAAAGTGCCAAGCAAAATTCCATAACTTAACAAAGTACCGATACTAGAGATAATGAGGGATCTGTTTAGAATAAAAATCTTCCATAAAGTTAATTTTTTGTCCTCTATATTAATTTTCAATTCTGACTTTTCAAAGTAAGTTGCTTCTTTGTTTAGAATTTCGCTATAAAAATTATGAGTTTTGTTTATTGCTTCATTCGCTAGGGAGGCTGATATCATCAAGGTTAAATGCAGAGACAAAAAGAAAACTATGGAAGTAATATAGTGCAGTTTCATATTCTGGGAAACCAGAGATTGAAAAGCCAATTTGTAGCCTGAGAGAAATGAAGCCGCCATTGTTAAGCAAACCGAAAGGAAGGCAGGAAATGAAAAAAATTTATCAAAACTTCGTATTTTTTTCAAGAATGTTTCATGCACAGCAATGCATTTTTGATGATCTTGAGGTGAAGAAGCGCTGCGAATAAGGTTCCGCAGGTTACTGAAAATAATTTGGATATGCCTACAAGAAAAACTATAATACGTGACGAATACAGATTGTGTGATACCGGTAATGAAATAATATGTTATATCAAAAGCTTCCGTTATCATAGGATAGTAATATGGAATGATTTCAAAAAGTTTCACATTGGATCTCATGCTGAAGAGGTATTTTTTAGATCGTATCTTGTAGGTTTCTCCTAAAATCGCATATATGGTCCAAAAAATTACGTATGTCACGGAAAAAGCAAAGAATATTAAAAATCTGAAGCCTTCTTTTTTGAACGTCTCATCCTTTAAAACATTTGCTAAGTTTTTGAAATGTTTTGCCAGCAGTAACACTTGTCGGCGTTTTCTGTACATTGATATGTACAGAGAGACTTTGAATGTTTTCAATATTAGAGACGTAATTACACTTCGTCTATCCCCTATAAATATTGCATCAAATACACAAAAAGCTGCATTTATAAAGAAAATGATGCAAATACAATATACAAAGCACCTTCTGATGAACCATGTCATACAATGAGTTTTTCTATCACTGCAGTTGTAATTAAATGAACTACGAGCCTCAGATTTAGAAAAAGAATATACTTCGATCCCAATTAAATTAAAAAGGAAGCGCATAAATCCAAACTCATTCATTTAAACTATGATTCCGATATTACTATAATTCCAAAAATTGAATTTTCTTCCTCCATAAAATGAGTGCTCGTCTTACTTAAAGCAATATTTGTTTGCGCAAATACTTTACTGAAATTTATAAGTAGAATACTGCGTATAACGACTAAATAGACTACACTTCCTGCACATTGCGTAGATAATTCAATAATGTGTTTTCCATTTAAGTAGAAATTGATTTAATTGTTTGTCAGTTGAATAATTGAACTATTACATCAACTCCATGAAGTGAATTTTCGTCTCTCTTCACGCAATTTTTTTCTGCAAATGCTTTACATAAATTTAGTAGTAGAATAATGCGCATAACGACTTGGCAGACTGTATTTTTTGTAGATGCATTTTCCATTGAAGAAAAATTTATTAAATTGTCTGTAAGTTGAATAAGATTCATAAATATTATACAAGATGAATTGAAAGGGAAATTTATGAGCTATCTTTTTTTGCATTGTGCATAAACAATGCAAAACCTTATGCGACCATAACGATTTCAAATAACTTTCGTTGACAACTAATCGAAAATTGAAATTATTTTCCTTATTTATTTATTATTTTTGAAATATTTTTTTCATTAATGGCTCGAATATTTCGCAATTATGATATTGTTTTTGTATTATAAACTATTTGAAAAAGTATCATATTCGGGCATCTTTTTTGTTGATTGAATTGTGTTTATTCGTAAAAATATCACAATAAAAATAAAGTAATATTTTATCAATATATTGAAAGAAGAATTTTTTTTAAAAAAATTAAATCGTTCTAAAGTACTTTTTTTTATGTAAACAATGAAAGATAATATATTCTACTGGCACGATTGTTTTTGAAGTTCGATTTTATATTTTATCATTGAAAGTTTTGATGCAAATAAATATAATAATGGTCTATAAAAATATTAAATTGTATTGCGCTTTTTAGATTCCTTCAAAACTATAAACCTGAAAGATATAATTTCGAAAAAAATATTTTCTTAGTTGTCGATACTTTTATAGTTTCTGCTGTTTTCATTATTACTTTGAATTTAGCTTTGTGTTTTTAGAACGTCATTTATCAAATATTCGAATCGTTATTTTGATTTCATTTGAATATTTATTGATTTTCAATTGATAATAATTCATTGATTTTAAAATAAAACAGTTTTAGATTGACATGCATGATAAATGACTTTGAATCATTAAAAGTTCAGTGTAATGATTGAACCTGGATTGATATGGTAGTATATACTTGCCTGTATGGTAGTATATACGGATATGGTAGTATATACGGATATGGTAGTATATACGGATATGGTAGTATAAACGGAACCTGGTAGTATATACGGGACCTGGTAGTATATACTTGCTTTTAAAGTTATATGTATTCTTTATGGAAACAATTCAAAAGATTGTACTGAATTATACTAAAAAAATAGTTTACGTTTTAAGTCCTTTCTTTAAAAATCCAGAGCATGTTATTGAAAAAACAATCATTTACCTGGCTTTAAAATATTGATTTTTTTTTTCTTTACTGGAAATAAATTTTTCATATATATTCTTAAACTTAATTTTTTTGATGATGTTTTTATTTTATATAACCATTTGTCTCAAAATAGTATAAATAATAATTTTTTAATAGTTATCTTGTTCAAAATAGTAAAATTAAAGTTTTTAGAAGTGTAATAAATAAAAAAATTTTAATGTATTAACTAATATTTTAAACTATTTAAAAACACTACAAGCTATTTTTAACAGGGTAAAGGATTTAAATTATCATTTATTTCTGCAAACTGCATGATGTGGAAATAACGAAGTTATACAAAACAAGTAAATGAAGCTTAAAACATGATCAAACTAAGATTTTTTGGAATAGAATTCGATTCAACTTTTTAATAAAATGGCACATGAATCTATTTATAATCTTCTATTTAAAAATTTGACCTCTATCATTTTATTTTATTAAATATATCCCTCAAAATTAAATGAAAATAGCGTCTAGCTTTATTTACCATCTTTTATTTAAAAATTCCATTATTTTGTTATTTTCCATCTTTTATTTAAAAATTTTATCCTTGTTATTTCGTTATTTTATTTAGTATTTTTTACCAAATTTGAAAAAAGATAACACCCGGTTATATTTTCGATCTTGTATTTAAAAGTTTATTATTTTGTTATTTAATCACATAAACAAATTTAAAAGAAAAAAAGCATCTGGATATATTTCCCATCTTTAATTTAAAAGTTTGGCCTCTATTATTTCATTATTTTTATTAATATATCTTGCATGATTTAAAAATTCTAAATAATCTATTTCAACCTGAAATGAGCTTCAGAAAGATATGTTTTATTTCCATTTCGCAATTTTGCACAGTTTTAAAAGAGATCAAAGAACCTAACAGAAACGTAATTGTTTCCTACTTTACAAAAGTAAATAGATTTTCATATATGAGAAAATGAATAAAAACTTTTTGAAAAAAAGTAATCGACAGTTTAAGAAATTCGATGATAAACAATGGTAGTAATCTCCTAGAAATTTCTCGCATGTTCTCTTTAAAAAAAGATATTCTGACTTTCAAGATTTTAAAAAAATGCGAATTTGTACAAGACCGTAAATGCTGCGAGTGTTCAGTTATTTTTCCATATTAGCGTTTTGTGCTTCATACTAGTAAGACTGTAATTATAATTAAATCTCCTTTTTCAGCAGACTGCCTTTTAATTTTGATACAAACCTACATATTTCATTCCAAATATTACTAATCTTAATCGGTGTGGTGCTGGGAGGCAATATTTTAATAAGTATGTGACGTATAGGAATTTAAATAAAAATTTGATAAACTTCTCTAATTTAGATATTTAAACATAATATCTTTTTATTGACTATTCATCTATAATCAACACATTTTGGCAAGGCAACGATTCCTGACCTAGACTGCCCAAGAAACCTCTCCTCTACAATAGTTCGGCGACGTACTGGACATTTCAAGGGCATAAAGATATCACCAACTGGCATTAAATCCTATCCCAACTGCAAGCACTGTCCTCCATCCCAGCTGACTCCAGAACATGTTTGTAACTGGCATTACATTCTCAGCTCCCTCCTTGGAGCACCCCCCATTGAGATGGCCATCGGGCTCCAGAACTGGCAGATCTCGTCACCAAGACTTTTGGTGGAATGTAGACTTTATTTGCACTTTGCACCTTTGTAGACACGACAACAACAAGAACAACAAACATAATATCTTTTTATTGACTATTCCTCTATAATCAACATTTTGGCAAGGCAATGATTCCGGACCTAGACTGCCCAAGAAACCTCTCCTCTACAATAGCTCGGCTACGTAATGGACATTTCAAGGGCATGAAGATATCACCAACTGGCATTAAATCCTATCCCAACTGCAAGCACTGTCCTCCATCCCAGCTGACTCCAGTACATGTTTTTTACTGTCATTCCATTCTCAGCTCCCTCCTTGGAGCACCCCCCATAGAGATGGCCATCGGGTTCCAGAACTAGCAGATCTCGTCACCAAGACGTTTGGTGGAATGTAGACTTTATTTGCACTTTGCACCTTTGCAGACACGACAACAACAAGAACAACAAACATAACATCTTTTTTATGAGTCTAGTTTTTACATTTTGCAGTTATTGGTGCTAATTGATTTGCGGAGAAATAGAAAAATTACCTTCTGATGGATTTTTATAAAATTTGATGAAAAGATGACTATACATCGAATTTAATTGGTCTATATCAAAGCATACATAATTAGACGAACATGATCTACGTCTTACATGGTATTGGCCTATAAAAATAATGAAGTATTTACATTAACCCAGATAAGCCTGAAACTAAAATTTTCTGAAAATTTTGAAAAAAGTTAAACTAACTGTTAAAATAACTGTCTTTTTATTTTTTCTAATAAAGCTGACACGTTTCTTACTGCAAATCATAAGACTAAATAATCTTAGATAAAGAGGATATTCTGATATTTTTTTTATTTCTACTGTCCTAAATATAGGACAGTAGGCTTATCTGGGTTAAACGTGAAATTAAGAATTTATATTGATTCTATTGGCAATCTTTGATTATTGCCTCGGCGATTAATAACTGACATGCGGCTGTCCGAAAATCAAATTAGTGTATAAGAGGTCTTTTTCCAAATCAATTAAAAACAACTATAGAAAAACAAATGTGGCCACAAAATCATGTGTTATATTAATTCATGTGTAATATTTTACAATTTAAAAATTCATTTTTTTTATTGATAAATCGTTGCATATTATTGAATACACAGTATCTAATCAATGAAGGATTTTCATGAAAACGTTATGTAATTATGTATATATTTTAAAGATGTAATTCGACTATTTACGATCTACCTAAGTGTTTTGTTTAATTACTTAATTGGTCTTAAATTCCCCTTAAATATTTAAAGTTGTAATAAAATGAAAATATTCCTTCAATGGTGCGTGTCTTTATAATTTTGCTTAACTGCTTTAAATAAATTTTCCATTTAAATATCTTATACAAAATTTTGATCAAGTATAAAATAATAATCAATAGCTCTATAATATTTTGCTTTTAACTATCGCCATGTGAGCTTTACATTTATAGAATGTAATTATATAAAAAAGTCATGACAATTCATGGAATTTTTATTTTAATTCCAGTCATTTATTATCTGACATTATAAACTCAGAATTAAAATTAAGTGTGCACAATTGTTGTGAATGGATAAAGATTTGGATAAAGCATTTTATTTTGAAAAGTTATAGATGTTTTTTTGGGGATATGTGAAACAGTAGGACTTCATCATAATAAACTAATAGGATTGAAAGTTACATTATTAATAGTAGTCACATTTATAGGAAATGATATTAATAATTATGTAATGTACATCAATGTATCGATGAAAATGTTGCTATAATAAGTTCAAAAGCTGTGTATTCAAAATTGTACTTATTCCCATAATGTACACTTGCATGTGAAGCTCTTATAAAATAGCAATTCCTAAGTAAAAAGAAGAAACAGTAATTGATGTATAAATTATACAAATTTCCTACGAAGCCAAGGTGCCCATCATATAATCGAATTTTTAATTTATGAGTGTCAAATTATCATCCTGTATCTGTCTATATAATATGAAAAGTTAATGAAATGATAACATATAGCAAATCACAGAAGCCATAACGATAAGTTGCACTATATAGCCAATCAAAAGCGAGAAAGCATACCTGTTGATAAGTAACAATTTATCTTGATAAGACATCACTTCTAAATTCAAATTCTAAGTAATTATATCGGGTTTATCCTCAGCTAGTTATAAGACGGTCAGTAGGCAGCGCATGCGAAGAAAGGAACTAATTTAATTTCTGTTTGCTATAATCTCATAAGAACTTTTTGTTAGGATTCAGACATTTCATACTTGGCTATATTGTTGTCTCGTCGTCTCTGAATTTTACTTTTTCACTGTGCATCGTATTAAAATGATGAATATTTATAAAAAGTAGCATGGTAAAATAAATATAAATAAAAAACTCAAAATACCTAAATTTGTAAAATTATTAATTTGTAAATTTGTAAAAAAAACTACCCACAGAAGTTTGCATCAAAAAGAACAGAGAGCAAAAATGTCAGAATTAATCTATGATAAGTAACCAATTTTTTACGTCAAAACACCCGCCAAGCCCTACAAACGCATGCGCAATCAGAAAACAATGCAATACATAGTCACTTCCTTTGTTCCGTCGGTAGAATTACTTGCCATCAAATGAAAAACATTTTTCAGCCTTTCTATGCATGCGCTGCCAGCTGGTCGTCTTTTAACTGCCCCAGTGTAAACCCAACATTGTTTGCAAGCATTAATTTTTCTTAAAAATGGCTAAGAAGAGGAAGAATTGATGAATTTTTTTATAAATACTATCGACAGCCATATGCAGCTCAATATTCTGAAGCTGAACGTATTTATTGGCAAAAAAACACAGATGCAATTAACATACAGTAAAAAATAGTTGCATAAGAAGACATGAACAGGTGAGATGTCTGAATGGAAATGAGTGTCTGTTGCACGTTAAATCCCTCAGGGCCAAACTCTTTACCACTAGTGTAGTGTGGAGAGGGTGTTGTCAACTAAGGTGTCGACCACCTCATCTGCCCACGGTTCAAAATTAAGAGGTTCTCAAAATTAAGAGAATTTCAAAATAGTTCTATTGTTTCTATACAAAGGGACGCTAATATAACTAAAAAGAAAGAAAACCTCATATTAATATTAAATACTAATTTATTATGTATTTCCTTTTCTTTCCTATGATATGCAATGACCCACTGAATTCATTCAACCCAGTGTACATTTAGGGAAAAATAAAGAATCAATTTAGTTGCTTTATAAGGGAATGGTCAATTTTGTTTGAGAAGCAAATAAAAAAAATAATTGCATAGTAATTAATGGAGGGAGGCGAGCAGTAGCGTGCAGGATAATTAATCCCCTAATATAAATCACTTTTTGTTTTATCCTTAAATCTCTACATTTGGTTTTATTTGACAAGAGGATTGATATGAATATCAAATGGATTAGAATTACGGTTGCGGCGAATTTCGTCGATATTTTTGAAATTTATATTTTTTTCATGCCTGTCTATTTTTCAGTGTTTTTTTTTTTTTTTACGATGAACTATTTTTTTGAATTTATTTTGAGGAATACCGATCTATAGAAATCATGAATAACAGTTCATGATAAATCGTGGTACAATAAAGTGATATTCACAATTAATTATTTTGATTTTTTGCGTTCCTTTTGTATCGGTTAGTATTAATTTTGCTCCTCTTTATTCTTTTTTACCTCCGTACAGAATTTTCGTTAACATTTCTATAGATACTGCCATGTTCTAATTGCATATAAAAACAATGTCATTTGCAATTTTAAGCAATGCCATTTTGGAATAAACTTTTATGTGTTCCATAACTGAACAACAGTTATGGAAAAATGATTGTGGTCTTCAGAAGGTTGTCCGTAGTTTAATCGCAAAATATTCATCTTCAGAAATAAAAGCAAAAAGAGTAATTCGGATTAAATTAATAATTTTATTCGCAGCTTGCATTTTCTTATTTAAAGCACATTCGTATAAAAAATAATTTACATTTTCGATTATGTTTTTATTACCAATTGTAATTATTTTTGTTGATCAGCATTCTTATTGTTCTTCATACAGAATTTTTTTAAATATTTCTCTAAATGCTGTCATATTCTAATATATAAAAATACTCTTTCTAAACACAATGTATATCTTTTTATAAAGTTTATTAAATATCTTACATCTTATATTTTTTTTAAAAAAACAACATTTGTTATTGCTTTGGCATTGACAAATTTTATTAAAGGGGTTTTAATAAAATTACTTCCTAACTATTTTTATTCATGTGAAAACATTTTTTTATTCTATAAATTTAAATTTCGTTTTATTTGGAGTTTTTCTGATCTGTGAATATGTTAAGAGATGCTTATAATAGCTATAAATAAATAATGACATCAAGATTTATCGAAATATTTCGACATGTGTTGGATGATATATCGCGATGATGAAGTTCTGTCATCACCCAGTCAAGATGGCATCCAGAAAAAAGCATATTGGCAAGAAAATAAAAACTAATATCGATTTGCAATTTATGAAAAACAGTCATTACTGTAGTTAAGACTGTAAAAAAGAAAATATAAAGACAATTATCTTAATTAAAAGAGAAAAATGTATACTGCTTTAATGCTGAAATTTATCAAAGATTTTGATCTTATACCAGAATTCTGAGTATTACTAAACTTGATACGTTTAATGTAGGTACAGAATATTCCTTAAATTATTATTTAAAAGTTGATTAAATAGTAAAAAAATAGTTGGGAAGGTAAAATATTGAAATTTTAATATGATGTAAAAATCAGTTTGTACTTTCATTAGTTTCAAAATTTGTTCTAATTTGTAATTAAAATTCTGATTGAAATTTCAAAAATAATAATGATCTGTAATATACATCCTTATAGTTCAAAGTGCATATATATAAAAACATTTGTCAACTTATAAGTAAAAATGAAGAAGTATTAAAACGAAAGACTTTCTTTTTATAGCACCGAAAATAGTTTCGGTGCTATAAAAAGTTATTTAATGTTTTTGAAAATAGTTTCCTTTTATTAAAAAATATTCTTGCTATTAACAATTTTTAAAAATCTTTCCTTTTGTGATAATTAGGTAATATTAAACCATTACTTAGTAAAGTCTTAGAGCTCTAACAGGAGTAGTAAATTATTTAGAAAATTTTATTAGCAAAAGCATGTGAAATGCAACGTTAAATAAAATTAAAAATATGAATTTAGAGTTCATTAACAAATTAAAATATAATGATTTGAATTTATTAATGAATAAAAATATATCGATTTCAGTTTATTTATATATACTGTAGTTTTTGATGTTTAAGAATTCGAAATTTTTTGTGAATAATATTTTCTTTTTTAAGTATGCTGTATTTTGTATAATATAAATTCAATTTACCCGAATTTAGACTTTTTGTTGTTGTCGTTATTCTGAAATAAGAATTTAGTCACTTAAACTAAGAATACTTTTTAACCAAAATTTTCTAGCCCCAATTTTTTTTCCGAACTGTCTGAATGTCGATTATAGTGAAATTGTTTTCAACACAATTACAAATTAAAATAATTTTTATTCAATTTGTATTCTTAAAATAAATTTTAAGAAAAATGATTATTTAATTTTCCCTTTTGTTAAATATTAATTAGGAGACGAAATAATGTTATAGTTTATTGCAAATCTCTTTATTTAACAGTGTAAACTTTTTCATTTTGCAAATACAACAGATTTGCTTCCCACCTTTCAGCAAATAGAACTTGAAAGAAGCAAGAGGTAAAGCAATGGCTATTATCTTCTGTTATCCTGTATGTAGAAAGCTAGAAATTTCATCTACATACAGGAAGGAACTTAAAATAAATTAAAAGAAATAATAAAAAAAAAATTACACGACTGGAATTCAAAAATGATTTGTATGATTCAACTTCTACTCCTATGCTTGAACTTCACTTCCATTTGATATGTACCATAATGACAAAAAAGTTCCTTTAACCTTCAAAATATTTAACGTCTATTAATAATTGTTTTAATGTATAGGCTCATTTTCTTTTACCTATTTAAAAAAAGGAAAAATTATTGAAAGAAATCCAAAGAATTTAGAATTATCAAAAGAAATGGAATCGCAGGTTTCAAAATGGGCATATTCCTATAATACCAAATTCGCAAAAATAAAATTAATAAAATTTTCAAAAATTAGGATTTAATGTTTATTGTCAATATGGGTGTTAAAATACAAATGAGAATAATAAGTATTCTTTGATTTTAGGAAAAAAAATATTCAGTATTCTAGTTTGTTTCGTTATCCAGACGAAAACTTATTAGGAGAAAAAGCACCGAAAGATTTTTAAAGTCGGAATTGTGGACATTTTTGAAAACTTTTTTATGTATTCTTTTTATGCTTATAGAAATGTAAGATTGTACAAAATGCGAACCCTTGTATATCATTTTAAAGCGAATGCAATACTGATTTCAATACAAAGAGTAAAATTCAAATATTAACAATACAAAAAAGTTGAGAGGCAATAATTATCGGTATACATTAGCTGATGACTGCAATGTGTTATGAGTACTTAGTAGGGTAGTCTTTATTTTTCATTATAGATTCACACTGATATTTCATAGAGCTAATGAGAGTTTTAAGCTCTTTTTACGTTATTGCTTATGCGAGAAAACAATTATAGCCTGAATTAATTCTCTTTTATTTGATGAACGCTTTTATTTGATATGAATAAGAATTTTCTAAAGGTGTCATCAGTTCTCAATAATTTTGAAGTCAGTAATATTTCTTGGCCATGGTAACAATTCCATGATTTTTTACTAAACCATATTTCGATATTTTCTCTGTGTGGTAAATGGCTGATTTCTGCTGAAAAAAACATATATATATGCTTTGTTGGGGAATAGATCATGATTGAAGTCTAAGTTTTAGTCTTAGAATAGTTTCAGTGTATTTTCTTGCATTTAATGTTGCATCGATAACATGAAAGAGACCAATGCGTTTGCTAACATTCATGACCAAATCATAACATTAAACGAGTTCTTCATAGTTGCCAGAATTCAGTCAGGATGTCACTTTTTACCTATTCTGTGTCGTATATTTTTGTCATCACTACCGAATATCAATATCTTTGTTTCATCAATCCTTATAACTGTGATCACTGATCATCTGTCCGATTAATGTGCTTCTTTGCACGCTGTAATCTTTTTATACACTGTAGTAAATTGAGATAAGAAATTTTCGGTCGAATTCTACTTCCTAGTCCAACATCTAATAATCTTCATATGATTTTCTTAAGTGACATATATGTAAGAATCATTCATTTGACTTCTGGTAACCGTTGATGACATTCCTCTATCTTACAAACACATTCTTTTTTATTTTTTTGTTATGAATCGATGTGGTGCACCTTTCTCAGCCATTTAATGCTTTATTTTTTTTTTATTGAATTTGTCTCTTGATATCGTAAACAAAACATCCGGACTACAAATGAAGTTGCTGAACTTTCTACTTGTCTTGCAATTTCCCCATAGGAAAGTCACATTTTTATAACACAATAATCTTCGTTCTCTTTCAAGGTGCCAATCTATTCTTTTATTTCATATCATTATTTCTTGACAAAATATTACAAATATTTCCAAAAATTCCAAATATATATTGAAAAGTTCAACAAAACTTCTAACTTGCAATGTGATTACATGAAAAACAGCCTTCCATCTACAGAAAAAAAACACAATAATGACTTGGTCATACTTTAAACACGAAGTCATCCTCTACTAACAGTTATTATATTTGATTGGTTCCCAGAACAATAACCAGATTTGATAGGAAAGATAGAAATTACAATTTATTTCATCACATTGCTCGTTACTCAGAATAAAGTGAAAATGCCTTTTTTGTATTGAAAATATTAGAATTTTGCTTTTTGTATATTGCATTTTCTTTAAAATGATATATAAGGGTTTGAATTTTGATAAATCTTACATTTTCTACAAATATAAAAATTTAGAAAACATAAAGATTTTAAAAAGTGCTCAGAGTTTTGGCCATCACGGTATATGCCTATTTACATATTTCTTGCGTTATATGGCTGCATAATTTGAAATGACTTTTCTATTAAAAAGATAAAAACATCTATCAGAATATTGATAACTCAGAAATTAAATGGAAATGCAATTTTCTTTTCACAATTTCTGCAAACTTTCAATTCGATTCCCTATCGTGACAAATTATATCTGTGTTAAAGACTACAATCGAACTCTGTCACGGAATAAATAATATATTTAAGCATAGGAATTAGATTGCGCAATTATGAATTAGATTATGCAATTCAACATTCATTAGAGGGAACATTTATATGCTAAACGTTCTTCTTAAAATCTAATTAAAACAAATCGTATTTATTGCAGAAATAATCATCTGCTTAGTTACATATTTCTTATTAAGTTTTTTTGGTAGAATAATTTGCAATCAATAGAAGCTGCTTCGAATTTTATTTTAGATTCAGAAATTAAAAAGAGCTTCGAAAGGAATCACTTCCTGAGTTAAACTATTGAAAAATTTGAAAATGTGCCAGATTTTAGAAATCATTGTATAATATAAAATATATTTGGTTTTGATAAAATCTCACAGGAATACCGAATATTTAAAAATTCTATTCCTCAGCAGTTCTTATTCTCATTAAGAACGTAAACTAATGGTGAGTTTACACTAGACCAGTTATTAGACGGCCGGTAGTCAGCGAATGCGTAAAATGGCTAAAAAATCTTATTCATTTGATAACAAGAAATTGCTCCTATAGGACAGAAACATGTCGATGTATTGTATTTTTTTCTTACTGCGCGTGCGCGTTTGTAGAATTTGTCGTGCAAAAATTAGCCGCTTATCATAGATTAATTCGGGTATTTTTGCTCTTTGTTCTTTCTTTTAGGAGGTTATGTTTCTTTTTTTTCATTTTATTGGGCTTTTTTTTTTAATAGTTGTCCAAATTTAGATATGCTGAGCTTTTTTTTATTTTGCGATAATAGTTTGTGTATTTAAAAATTAAAAACATCTTCCATAATTTTAATACAATACGCAATGAAAAAGGAAAAATCAGGGACCCTAACCTGCAATTTATAGCCAAGCATGGAATGATATTTGACGATATTTAAGCATAAAAGATTAAAATGTATCAAGATATTTAAACTTAACAGAAAAAAAACACTGAAAGATTTTTAAAAGTAAAATTATTTTACCATTTACACATCAGTTGTTTTATAGGGCTGAATAATTTTAAAAAAACTTCTCTATTTAAAAATTAAAAACGTCATTCAGAATATTAATGACACTGAAACTAAATGCAAATATAATTTTCTTTTCACAATGTCTGCAAACTTTGAATTCGATTTCCTCTCATGGCAAATTATAACTGCTTAAAAGCATAACTGCTTAAAAGCAAATCACTGAGTAAATAATATAATTCAGCATATAAATTAGATTATACAATTCAACGTTCATAAGCAGGAACATTTGTAAACGGTATTTTTAGAATCTTATAAAAACTAATCGTATTCGTTGCAGGTATATTTATCATTGCTTAGCTTCTTTTTTCTTGTTCAATTTATTTGACAGTTAATTTACAATCAATACAAGTTACCTAGAATTTTATTTTATATTCAGAAATTTAAAAAACGCGTTGTAAGATATAACTCCAGTGTAAAACGCCTGAAAAATCTGAAACTCTTCCAGAATTGATCAATGAATGTTTAATATAAAATATCATATATATATATATATATATATATATTATGGAAACCTAACCAAAAACTATTTCGAATTTAAACGAGAATAAAATTTAAATTTAAATTTACAAATTAAAAGTTTAACAGGCAATCATAGTATTTAGTGTGCGCGAATGCAGCTACTACTAAAATACTGATGAATCACATAAATTAGCAATATAAGAGAAAACGAAACTAATTATGGAAACTTAACCTAAAACTATCTCGGACTCGAACAAGACCAAAATTCAAATTTAAAATTTAAAAGGCAATCATAGTATTTAGTGAGCGCGAATGCAGCTACTACTAAAATACTGATGAATCACATAAATTAGCAATATAAGAGAAAACGAAACTAATTATGGAAACTTAATTTAAAACTATCTCGGACTCGAACAAGACCAAAATTTAAATTTAAAATTCAAAAGGCAATCATAGTATTTAGTGTGCGCAAATGCAGCCACTACTAAAATACTGATGAATCACATAAATAAGCAATACAAGAGAAAACAAAACAACTATGGAAACTGAACCAAATACTTCGAATTCGAACAAAACCAAAATTTAAATTTAAAATTTAAAAAGAATCTGGCCTGAAGACTTTCTCAAGGGTCACCCTCAGGCAAGGATTTAGTAGTAGCTGCATTCGCGCTCACTAAATACTATGATTGCCTTT
>JAPMOQ010012849.1:727156-748145 GCA_026543055.1 Argiope trifasciata
TTTCATCTGTTGCAAAATTTGACAAAGGACAATTCAAAGAATGCATCAAATAGAAATACATTAGCTGATATTGATGATGTGTAAGACTTTGTTATTATTTTCTATAATTATTCGTTCTGTTGAATATTGCTATTATGCTTTATTAAAATTTGTTCTGGTTTTGATATGATGTTGTAATTTTGTCCAGATTTTTCTCTTCTATATACATTTTGTTTACGTGACTATTGAATTTTAATTTCAATGCTTAGAAATTTCTCTCTCTCTCTCTCTTTAATTGAACATTTCCCTTCAAAGGGCACATTATTATAAATAGGGAAATTGAAATTAAAACTGTAAAAACTTTTAAGTTTTTTTGTTTTTTTTTTCGTTTTTAATTGTGCAATTTTGACTCAATAAATTTCTATGAGAAATTCATTAGGTATTGTATACATCTTCCTTATAATTATTGTCTTTGAAATAGAAAATTTCATAAAAAGAATAAACTTCTTAGATTTTAGTTAGAAGCTAGAAACTATTTTTTATTTATTTGACTGGTTTTTATATAGTTTTTTATCCAGTATTTTTAATAACAGATTTGTGTGCGTATATATATATAACAAAATATTGCTACTATCACTTTAAAATTTATATAATACCATTTATAACAGTTAAACATTGAAGATTATCCCTTTGCTACTTGTTACCCTTTTTCTTGTGTTTAGAGCAGTTCTATTTCCAAGACTATGAAAAAAATATTGATATTGGAATAATATAAAGAATATAAAAATACTGATATTTTAGCTGTTTAATTATTTGTAAAAATACTGAAGCTGAAAGAAAATGCTTTTTTTTTAATAGTGTGTTCATATTTGTAAAGAATACTGTAAAATATGTTAGAATATATGTCCAAGAATTTTACTATAGTAAAAGTTGTATCTTGTTTGAATCCACACTTATGGGGAAACAAAGCAGTATTCTGTGAAAAGTGAATGGTTGATTTGCTTCAACTTCTTAATTTCAAGTCACAAATTTCCACTTTATGGAATGCATAAAGATGCAGTTTGAAATTGTTCTGAAAAAGTTAAAAAGTAGATATAAACTGCTTGATTCATTTATTGAATTTGTGCTTACTTCTTTTTACTCTTTCAACTGATTAAAAATAGAAGAATATTGATATTCTATTGTATTGTAATAAGCACTAACTATTCACATATTTCTTCTTAGACTGTATAAAAATGGGAAACACAAGTGGTGCTTTTTCATATTTTAGTGGCAACTCTGATTAAATAGAAATGTCTGATTTCACTTGAAAGAGTGAAAAATTCAGTAATCACTTAATGGATTAATATATTAAATACAGGATTTATCTTGAATTCTTCAATTAGTGTATATTTTAAGTTAAAGAATGTTTTTGCTCACTGTAATGTTTCATCTACAAAAAGGAATCCTTTTTTCAAGTATTTTTTTTAATTCTTTTTTCAGTTATGTTGAAAAGTTTACAGATTTCCTTATGCTTTTTGTCACACATCATCTAAAAAGATTTGAGAGCAATGAGCAGTTTCCTATATTAGAATTTTTAGCTTTATTGTTCAAGTACACATTTCAACAGGTAATTTTTTTAAGATTGTTATTAAAATTACTGCCACCTTATCCTGTTCTCTAATTTTTTTAACATATTGGTATAACTATTTTTTATTGTTTCTAGCCAAGTCATGATGGATTTTACTCATGCCTTGAGGTGTGGAATGTATTTTTGGATTATTTGAGTTACAAATTGAAAAATGAAAACAATAATTATGAAGCAACTTTAAATAAGTAAGTAAAATTTTACTAAAATAGATTCCATATTTGTTTTTGAAACTGATGGTAGTTTTAAAGAAAATTGTTATATATGGGTTGATCTGAGTAAAAAATAATGTGGTTGTAAATTCTATATTATTTTTTCATGAAATATATATTTTTGATTTTAAAATATTTATAACTTAGAAATATATATAACTGTAAACTAAAGCTATTAAATTGAAGATTATTCTAGATGCATCTTTTTTCATATTCTGTTTTTTCCAAATAATAATAGGCTTTAATTCAATACATGGACTGGACTTAATAATATTAGACAGGATGCTTTTAAATATACATTAATGCACTTGGAATAACAAAAATATGAAAAAAATAAAACAGTCTGAAGCATTTTAGATATAATTTAATAATCAAACTAAATTGCTGTTTAATGTACATTGTGGAATTTTTTTTAATTTAGGCAGTAAAAACCTTTTTGGTTTTTATTTCATATGGAATTTTTTTTTTTTTTAAATATATGTTTTCAGTATATTATTTTGCATCAAATAACTCTTATGAAAACTTCTAAGCTATCATACAATAATATTGTTTCTTTTTTTTTTATTCCATAATCTTTTTTATTATAGGTATAAAGGTGTTTTATTAGCTTTAGTTCAAGAAATTTTTAGAAAATTACAATTTCGTTACAATCAGTCTAGTTTAGAAGAACTGGATGATGAAGATTTAGATGATGATGTAAGTGTTTTTTTTTTATTTAAATTTTTTTCCTCTACCAGAAAAAGAGTATATTTACGATTAAAAGGAAGTGAAACTATAATTGCTATTATTACTATTGATTTGATCTTTCTTTTTCTTACTGTTCTGTTCTCCTTTTCCAGTTAATAATAAAAAAATTAAAAAACTATATGTGTCCTGAATTCTTTTTAGATTAATATGATTTTGTGGACTAATAGAAAAAAATCATTTCTAAGATTTCATAAAAAGATTGTTTTTAATTATTATTGTAGTAGGTATTTTTTGTATTCAATGATTTGCTCTTAATTCATTTTTTACAGAATTCATATCTTTATTTTTCTGGTATATTGCTTAGCATTGAAATAAACTATATAAATAAATTTAACTAAACAGAAAAAATATATCTAAGGTGATAAGCCTTTTATTATTATTATTATTTTGTAATTGTTTAATGTTAAAAACGCATTTTAATTTGTTGTTTTAGTAAAATTTGCTCTGAACTCTACTTTGATTTTAGTGTGATTTATGAATTTTAGGATATTTTTGCTGCTAATTGACCATTCTATGAGCACTATTTTAATCACCTGAATTTCTTGGAATTTTGACTATTAGTGACTACTGAAATACCCTTGAGATGAATTTATGGATATAAAAGGACAGATGAGCATAATATTTGTAAATGAAAGGTTATTTAATTATTTTAAGCTGAAAAAGGGAGGAAGGGGATAAAGGTGCAATTTTGTATGTGATCATTGAATAATTAACTTTATTTAGATTTTTATAAAAAATATTACATATTACAAAAGTAAATATTACATGTTACATAAAAAATATTGATATTTAATAAGTTAATACTTTCAATAATGAAAAAAAATTAATTATGTGATGGAATTTTAAGTGCCATTTTGAAGTCTTCTGTGATATATGCAAGCTTAGATTATTAATTGTGTCTGTTACAATTTAAGAAGAATAATAGTTTAAGAATAATTTTCTTTGATCTATCTTTGTAGCCCAAATAGAGCATGTATATAGTTAAATGAAGTATCATTATAGCTAGAAAGTTCTACAATTCTCTGCAAATTAAAGAATAAAAAGGTTTTTAATATAACAATGAAGGGCTCTAAGAATTTAAGAATTTATCCCAAGATATTTGTCATTTTGTATATATTTGGTATTATAAGTTTTGATTCTTAACATTAGTGTAAAACACAATTAAATTTGTTGCTTTTTTTTATTATTATTATTACTTTATTCTGTTACTGTACTGTTTTTTCTCATACCATAAAGCAAAACGTTTTCAAATGGTTGAATCTTATTATAAGTAGGATTTTTGTTTCCTATTAATAGTTTTGAATATTTTCTGATTTTTAAATATTTTTTCTAGTCTTTTACAGAATGGCAATCTTTTTTATGCCAATGTTTGGAAATTGCATCAAAAGTATCAGAACTACTTCCCCATGAAATTTTTCACTTAGTTGTAAGTAATGTTTCATTAATTGCAATTGATTATTTTTGTTTGTATGAATGTCATCAAAATTATATTGCAGTTTATCATTTGCTTTCCCTCTGGCTGAACAATGTTGATTTTTTATAAAAAAAATTTTTAATAAATTACTTGTTTAGAGCAGTAAAATTGATTTTAAGCTTTAATATTAAGGTAAAATTCATATAGTTTTATGTTTCTGCAATTACTTAAATTTTAGTTTTCTGGTGAATTGCAAGAGTGGCTCTGTAATAGGTAAATGAAATAGCAGATGCAGCTCAAGGCAGGATAGATGTTACAAATTCAAAACATTCTATGGAGAAAAAAAATAGAACATCTGCTATTATTCATATGATTAAAACCTAAATAGTATAAAAATAATTATTACTCTTGGAAAATTAATTTTTCATTTGGTATTTTAACAAATCAAGATTAGAATTACTGTGATACTTTAAACAAAGAATTGATATTTTCTCTTATTATTATTATGTATCTATGAAGAAATTCTTTGAGCTTTTTTTAGATAATACATCATTAAGAATTAATGAAAAAAGGTATTTCAATTATTCTTATTGTAAAATGAAAAGAAACACTAAGTTATTATCTCAAGAATTTGCAAAAAAGTAATAAGATTAGAATGTCAGGTGCAAAAATATTAATTTTGCAAAGGGAAAAAATTATCAGATTTTTAAGATTTTCTATAAAATTCACTGAATAGAATATATCAAATATTCAACACAAACTTCATTAAAATGCTAATTGTTTGTATTATTTAGTGGTGATGAGAGACACAACAATTACAATACTAAAAAATGTTTTTAAAAACTCACAAAAGGGGAAAAAAATGACAAAGTAAATTTTGAAATTTATATTCCAGGTGCACTGAGTCAAATTTACAATAATCTGTATGCCAGAATTTTATGGCTATGATTGTTTTGTGAGGATAAATGCAGATCACATACAAGCACTTCCTTATATGATTTTTTAATGGGTGTAAAATTTTTCCTTCTCATGCTTGGTTAACTTCAAATAAAATTGAAGAAATATGAAATTATTTTACTACTATTGATTTTGTAAATATTTAAATATTTCCTTATTAAAAGAGGTTAGGTAATTAACTAAAATACTTACTAAATTTCAGTTTTCCGTGTTTGAAGAAAATTTGCGAATCTATTTTGATCTGGAACAGTACCTGAAAGCTCCTATGAATAGCAGTCCTGCTGAATTGAATGTGTGTGGGGAAAATGAATGTAGGCGCTTACATTGCAGTTTAAGAGATCTGTCGTCGATGCTTCAGGCATTGGGGAGAATGGTGATATACATGAGTGGAGAACATTTTACTACCCGAAAACTAGATGCACAGAAAACTTTGGAGAAGTAAATTTACTTCTTGCTTTGATTTAGTTTTGCCTGCTTTTTCTGATTTGTTGGATTTTTTTTTAACGTTATTTATTTCTACTTTGAATATGCCTCTTGATGTTGGACGAACAGCTGTAAATTCTTTTTATTATGTAAGATATATTTTAAATCATATAGAATGTATTTAATTCATAAGGCTGAATTTTGCTTTAAAATAATTAATATATATTATAAATATCAATTAGAAATCATCAAATCATCCAGTATACTTTAAAATTTAATATGCAGAAAATAAGTTTTTTTTTTTTTTTTTTTTTTTTTTGCAACAAAAAAAAATGTTTTTTTAATTTTGAGTTTTTTTTTTTTAAAAGAGGTCAGTAGGTGATTTCATATTGAAATCGCTTGAAAGATAGGATTAAAATATAGAAATGTTTCATCTGGACAAATGATAATTGTGTGTGTGTGTTGCCCATCATTTTGTTTAATTGTTAAGTATCAAACATTATATATCATCACTCACAGTACAAAATATTGTGTATCAATGATTCCATTTGGTTTAAATCTGCTATTTGGTATAGTTATCAACAAAAACAATGAAACTATGCATGTTAGTAGTTTATTATTGCTTGTTCATAAAATTAGTACAATTAGAAATTATTCAAGAAAGGTTTATTTACATTGAATAATGAGTTAATTAGTATCTCAGGTTTTCTTCTATTAGGATTTTTTTCCCCTTATAATTCTCCCCTTGATGCCTGTGTGTGTGCGTGCACACACCAAATTTTGTACTAAAATTTAAAATAGTCAGTGAGTTATGATTAATTTTGTTTTCTTAAAGCATCAACCTACTAAAGACAATATATTAAGTAAATTTCAGATTGCTAAATGCAGAAAGTGGTTTTCATTCATTTCATTTCATTAAGATTTTTTTTTAAATAACCAAAAATTATTAAGATTAGGATTTGAAATCCTTAGGCCCAAGGAAATCCAAAATATTTAAACTATAGGATTAACAATTAAATTCATAAATATGCATTACTTGATCATCTGGTCCTTGAGCATTATGTCTTAGAAAGAAAGACAATAAAATTAAAATGTGTCATTAGTAATCTTCTAAGAAGAAATTGATAATGGTTTCTACAACTTTTATATCATTTGATGAAATACATTTATTTTTGATAAGAAAAGAATTCCCTTTTTGTAAAGTAATCATCTGATTGCTAATTATCTAATAACTAATTTTTTTAATTAATTAAAACTCATGAGAAATAAATCAATACTAACAATTAGAAATATTACCTTTCAAAAGTAAGTGCCCGAAGACATTTCCAGTTGTTAGTGAGAATTTAGTTTTTAGTAAATATTTTCTTAAAAACTATTATGTGACAAATAGTTGCTATACAAGCAATTTTTTTAAGATTTTGATGTTTTAATATATTAGCTTTCCTATTATGTAAAAAATTTATTATATTGCAATTTACTTTTTATAATGGTCATACTTAAAAATTTATAAAAAATATATATATAATTTTTTTTTAATTTTTAAATCTATTTCTCCCATTTTTGTCGATAAGTTATGTTCAGATTACTAAAAGTAGAAAGCTGTTGTATATAAGGCAAAAAATAAATAAATTGTGAAATATGGTTTCAAGATATCACTAAAAGGTTTTATGATTCATTTTACATTAGACACTAGCTCAAAATTTTCATCAGAAATGTTCAAAAAATTATTATGTACCTAATTTCATGACAAGTAAAGAATTAAATGGAAAAAAAAATTGTAAGTATAGTGGGGAAAATTTTTAAATGATGCAATTAATTAACTAACACAGTTGCTCGGTTGTTTATTTTTAATGTAAATTTGGATAATTTCCATTGCACCAATTTTATGAAGATATGTTGATAAATAGCATATTAACTGAAAGGTTTTTATTATGTATATATAATTACCTTAATCATAAAATTACTTTAAAATTTAGGACTGAAATTTATTTATTTTAGTATTATTTTTGTTGCAAAATTTTATATGTGATTTATTTAAATGATTTTAGTTTTCCCTATAAGTTTATAAATAATAAAATATTAAATTCTACGTTATTTTCTAGGTTATGTCATGCTGCTACTTATAGTAATCGTCACAAATTTTATGAAATAAAAACAGCTGCTCCTCTGGTTCTTAAAGGAGATTTTATCGAAGTGTATGTGCATTTACATTGTCCTTTTCTGTCAGTAAAATCACAAATTTTATTTCTCAAAATTAATTTTTATTTGTTTTACTTTTTTTTGCAGACATGCTCAGATTCTTGCTACTTTGAAAGCATTCTGCTATTGGCTAACTCAATATGTCAAAGAAACTAGGGATGAAAACTCAGAAAATTCCATTGAAAAGATAATTTCAGAAATAGCAATTTCTAATATAAAAAGAAATGTAAGTTTATAGAAATTTGTCTCCTGGTAAAATGCTCTGGAATAACTTTTCTAGATTTACTGAGTTTTTTTTTTTTTTTTTTTTTTTAACTTTAAAAGATTTTGATGATGATGATGATTCTAAATCTTGTCTGTCTGAAATTAAGCTTGATATGGTTACCAAACTAAAAAAACATTTTAATGATAATTCACCAGTGTGTCTATGGAAAAATTCAGTTAGAACACTTTAGAAATATTCGATTTTCATTTTTTTAGTAAAACTTTTTTGAATCATAATCCTAATAAATATATCATTGTGACATTTAATCAAATTTTAAAGCTTGGGATTTTAAAAATCATCTTACTGATACACTAATTTTTGCTGATAGACAGGCATCTGAAGTTATTAGGAATTTTGGTCTCTGTTGATTATCAGGAAAACTTAAATGTTTTTCCAAACGAGCATACATTGAGTTTGTTAATTACTTGCAAGAAAGTTATCTCTAATTAGATATTAAAGTTATCTTCTTCAATTTTAATATTTTGGAGCCTCTTCTACATGTTGAAATGACCACATTTATTATTTTGATGAAACTAGATGATATTTTAGCAAATTTAATTTCAAGATTTTTAGTTATCAAACTAAGGAATTTTTCCTGGATCTACTAATATAAATATCTCAGATTCTAATTATGCATTAGAAAATTAAATGAGAAAAACATAAGAGAAAAGTTGGTGAAAAGTTATTTGAAAATGTCAAGCAGGCAAAATGCAAAGTGATATTGTGATATGATGTAGTATATAATTATTATTTTAAGAATCATACTTTTGCTTTGCTAAATGAAATTATATATTTAGAAATGTTACAGTACATCACAAGTTTACTAAAAATATGCTCATTAGTAAAACATAAACTAGTTTTTCATAATGTTTAATTTTTTTAATGATAAGATATGTAAATTCAGAATGATGATTTTTTTTTTTTTTTTTTTAAAAAGGCATTTTATGAAATCTCCTTTTTTTCCCCTTTTGTACTTATCTTTTTCTAAGCAGAGTAAAAAAGTTTTTATTCGTGAATTTCCATTGTCTTTTCAGATTATATCTACTTATGTGAAGTTAAAATATATCGTTTGGATATATAAATA
Organism: Argiope trifasciata; assembly: GCA_026543055.1. Classification (NCBI taxonomy): domain Eukaryota; kingdom Metazoa; phylum Arthropoda; class Arachnida; order Araneae; family Araneidae; genus Argiope; species Argiope trifasciata. The sequence continues at coordinate 736,064 of JAPMOQ010012849.1, forward strand.
GTTTCTCGGCTTCTCTTTTTATCTCAAAATTTATTATAGTATGAACGATATTAAGATTTATGTTTAATAATAAACAGTACTCCTAATTATGGTTCTTATGCTTATCAGTTTTATTGTGGCTTAAATATTTTGATTTGGTAAGAAAACTCTTTATCTATACTTATAATAAAGCTCAATGTGTTTTCGTATGTGTGAGTTGGCACTCTACAAGCCAGACCATTCAACCTACAGCTACCAAATTTGGTACATGCACACCTTGGAAATCCCTTTTTTTTTTTCTTTTTTCAAACTTTTAATTAAATTTGTATTAATTAAAAATTAATCAACATTTTGACATTTTTCCACTATAACTTCCAAAAATATTATTGCCCAAAGAGAATTTTTACTTGAAATTAATGTTAAAATATTAGCTTTCTAAGGGAATTTAATTTTAACATATAACTTAAACTTCTATTTGTAACAAATTTTTAAAGAAACATTTTAACTATATTTTTCAATAATATATCTCGAACAAAACTATAAAATTTAATCTGCAAGAGCACATTACAAGAGAAAGGGAAGAAATTATTTTTTATCAATATTTTACTATCAGATTTACAAAAATTCAACTAAGGAAATAAATAATTATAGCAAATTAAACACATAAAAATGTAATTTTCAGCATGGGTCTGTATGAAATATGTTGTTGTTGTTGTTTTTTCATAGAAAATGTTTGGTGACATCTTAATAAATATTGTGGTGAGATCTTAATAAACTAGTAACTTATCCACTACACAAAAATGGCCACCAATTTTTAGTGGTAGTTACTGGCTTATTAAGATGTCACCACAAATGCAAAGAAAATTGTTTGTGACATATATATATATATATAATATTCAGGGTCCAACACTAATTTGTAAAACTAATAATAGAAATGCATCTATAAAAAAGGTATAAATGAAACAAATAATTACATAGTATGTAACAAGAGTCTATAAATGCTTTACAAAAATGAAGAATGTTTAGCTTTTAAATAAAAACCCATAATGTACCCTTAAGACCTTTATAACTGCACAAGCAAATTATATGACTTTTAAAATTTTGAACTTTAAAAATATTTTGATAAAATAGCTATTAAAAGACTAGTCATGTAAAGTATTTAACTGATAATTTTAAACACCAGTAAGATTGGCGAACCAGCTGGTTGCCAAAGGTGGCTAGTATATATACATATATGATGAAAGAAATGTTAGATATATATATATATATATTGCTGATGAAGAAGATAAAATGAAATACACTTCTTCCTTTCTGTATATTCATTGTGAAAATTATTTTTTAACATTCAAAATATAAATTGCTAAACTATCTTCTGCAGGTTCCCGAGAAAGTTACTCATAGTGCTGCTCATCTTTTGATATCCCTCACAGCAACTGTAAGGCCAATTAATTTATTTCAATTCATTCCAGTTCAAGAATTGTTAGCATTGATAGGAAAATTGGAATTGAGGTTTCTACCAATAGAGGTAAGGAAACATTTTATTGTTGTTTTTCAGTACTCATTATAGTATTTGATTCCGGTGTTATCTTCTTTTTGTTAAATATCAGACTGACGATAGGCCATTGAAGTAATGAATGACATTTTTGAGCAAAGTAGAAAAGGTTTTCTTTTCTTCTACTTTTTTTTTCAATTAAAAGAACTTAGTTCTTTTATTTACTTAATTATGTCCTTATTGAATTCGTTTATTTTTTTTAACTAAAATGAATATTTTATTTGATAAGTTAATGAGTAAAAAATGTTTCCATATTTTTTTTTTTTCTTTTTTTTTTTCTCCTTTTTTTTTTTTGACAATTATGTTTATGTTCTATTTTTATTTGTTAACAATTGCATTAAAATTACTTTTTTATGTATATAACGCAATAAATTGTTTAACAATTTAGTTATTCAATGCAATAATTAGTATTGTATAATCATATATGTATGAGATGGAACTGCTATACATTTGTACCTTTTAAATACAGTAATAACAGTTTAAATATACTTGTTTACTTCTGATATTGATTTAAGATTTAAATTAGTTTATTGTTTACTTTTTAATTTTCTGAATATGCTATTATTTATGATCTTGTATGTTGATTTTAAAAAATATATGTATATTTTGATATAATTCTTTGTGACAAAATGTTTATATTGGATTATAAAATAAGAATATAAATTTATATTTTATTTATATAATAAATTTATAATTTTTTCCTTGTTATATTTTTAAATAATTTTTTATTATTGCAATTAAAAATATCTACAAAACTGCTTTAATATAGCAAAATCTGCTTATATCTAAGGGGGAAAAGTGGCAAACTGCTTTCATTTATCTAAATGACTTGCATTAATTTGCAGTCCCTTTCCTAAACTCAGAAAACTGATTTATTTTTCTGTTTCTACATATATTTTTCACTATAAGTAAGGAAAAACAGTGAAAAGAAATTTTTATGCTTGTATAATTGCATTGATGCAGAATATAGAGAAAAGTATATATAGTTAGAAATTTTTGCCTGGTAACTGCTTAGCTAAAAAATTGCAATTTGATCTTCTCTTGGTTACAACATAGTCATTAGAAATTGACTTTATTTCCCGTAAGTTATCTTAATTCAAATATGTTTATATTCATAAATTTTGCTTCTAACTTAATATTCCTTTAAAGATTATTCTGGTACTAAACTTATATTATTAGACTGGGAAAGTTTTCAAATAATGTCATAATTATTTTTTGGTTAGAATTAGCTTTGAAGAATTATTTGTAGCTTCTTGCAATAGTTTTGACATTTTTGTTTGTATTATTTATTGATATTGCATTTAATTATATATATTTATAGAGGCAGTTGCTATATATTAGTATTTGCTAATAAGTTTATTGTATTTTTTCTTTTTTTTAATCCTTTTTTTTTTATTTGTTTAATTTAAAAAAAGCATGCATTATAAATTGTGCAAAAGTTTTAAGTATAATTTATAAAAGAGTGAACTAAATATTTTCATAATGAAAAAAAAATGTTTAATAGATATTTGTTTAGTGAGTTATTTTAATATTTTTCATCAGATTATGAAGTTGTTATTTTATAAATGATTGTTAATCCTAATATTCTTCATTTGAAATGCTAGATTTTTCTTAAAAATATGTATAATGTGTGTACAATAGTAAATTATTGTTAAAAAAATAATAAAACAATATATTGAAAAATTAGAACTTATTCATTTTCTTTTCTTTCTTTTTTTTTAAAAAATTATTAGAAATGTTTTTTTTTTTTTTTTTTTTTTTCATTATTGAGTAGAAAATCTTCATATGCTGAATAATTGTAATTTATTGAACATAAATTACAAATAAATATATAAAACTCACCCATAAATAAGTAATATGCTGCAAAAAATTTTCTTTCAGAATGAAATTAGTATTATAAAAATATTTCACATTTTTTTCTAAAAATGAAATTTTTATTATTTCTAAAGGTTAAATCTTTAGAAATAATTAATCTGGATGACCTCCTAAAAAAACATAAAGATAATTTTAAATTATATTTTTTGGACTAAAGTTGTCTTTTTAATAAAAATATTAAAGAGAGATAAGAAAATACAATAAAATGAATAAATAAGCAACAATGTAACCAATAAAGAGATATGCCTTGTCTCAAAACTTACATTCTTTCACTTGGATTTTTGTCATAGGTTTTCATTTATAGGGATATTACTTTAAAACTTAAACATCCAAAGGTTTGGTTTGTTAGAATTATTTTGATGTTTTTAAGAGTCTTTCAGAACTTCACTACTGTGTTATTTTTAATTTTCTTCTCTTGATTACAGACCCAGATTGTTGTTTACAGATCTATGTCAAATGTCTTGGTGTTGCCTTGGCCCAATGTGGCATCAGATGCCCAGCAGATGTGGCCCATTCGGTCTTCTCAACATGATCTTTTCATACAAGCTCTTTGCGAGCCCCTGAGATCAGCTTGTTCAAACCCAAACTTTTTTCAAGAGAAAATGTTACAAGAGCATGGTATATTTAAGTTTAAATTCATAAAAATGATAATATATTGGCTTAAATTATAAGTATGAAAGTTAGAAATTTAATTTCAGGTTTTGTTTCATTTGGGGAAAGCTAATCAAATTTTCCATTCTAAATTTTATCATTAGAGTCTACTATTTTGTCTCTAATAATAACATATGTAATTTTAAATTATCTAAATGCTTATTATTTACATTTCAGTATATTTGAAAATTCATGCTGTATTTTATTACATATTTATTTTTATATATCATTTCTCCCTCCTCCCCTTTGAAATGGGATGAAATGAATCCAATATATGCCTCAGATGGTGTATATAAATAGGTAATGTAGAAAGTGTGTCTGATATTCCTTTGTGATGCAAGCTAATTTCTAGTTAAATTTATGCATTTTTTTTATATGATTTAAGAATTTTCTTAAATCACTTGCTTAGTTTTTGATTGTGTGTGTTGCAACATGTAAAATAAATGGGCATATCATACAGAAGTTTAATTTTCAGCAATTGTTCATTTTTTAGACACATTTGTAACCACTCTGTCATTAGAGTTATAATTCACATTTAAAAAGAATTTCTTTAATTGTATGGGCCCTGACATCCCCCCCCCCCCAGTATTGCCTCTTTGGCAAGAGTGTGAATCAGGTGCTTTGGGATGGTTAAATGACTTTAAGGGGTGAAAAGTATTTCTCAATGAGCACTCATAAGGGCATTGAATGAAGTGGTCAGGGCTCATAGGATTAAATTATTGAAATATAATTTCATAGCACTTTGAAACTGGAACAAATGTGACAACAAATATATAATCCCATTGTTTCTTTAAAATGTAAATAATTGCAATTTCTTAATATTGATATCTTAAATATGGATTACATGGTGGCTTTATATTACATAAAGTAGTACTTGAACATTTGATTTTATGTGCTAGGTTTGAAAATATTAGTTATACATAAGTTTATTATTCAAATATTGATTTAAAATTTGTGTCTTATTTTTAACTTTCAGCAAAATCGAATATTCTATGGGTTCTACAAGTGATGTGTGGTCTAATTGAAAATGTTTCTGATGGTTCTACTAGAACAAAGCAAGTCTTTTATAAGTCACTGCAGTCTACAATCTCATATATTGAATCCTTATTCCACTTGTACTTGCAAGATTCTGGTATAATATTTAAAATATTTTATTCTTGCTATTTATTTATTTTTAAAGAAATATAAATAGATAAAAGCATTTGTGTACAACTCCCATTATTTATATGTAATCTAACTATTTGTTTCAAATTAAAAATATTTATAAATCTTTGGAAAAAAAATTCTTTGTAATATTACTTCTTTTATATTTTAATTTTTCTGATTGAGTGTTTAGTTTTATTTGTCAGTTTAATATATTTAGATTACACCAATTTAAAACAGCAAAATGCACGGATCTTATTCAGATTTATTATTATTGACTTCTGAACTTATTTCTTTCAGCGATAACTGAAAATATTTTGGATTTTTATCTGTGCCTCTTCTCAGCTTTTAGAATACAAATTGGCCATCCTTTTGTACAAAAAACTATACAGAACTTTTTAACTCTGTTTTCATCGTGAGTAACTCTGATCTCTTTCATAATATTTATGAGTCCACTATTTAAATATTGTTAAATTCACTAAATTCAAGAATTTGATAAGTGTGAACATTTTGTTTTAAATATTTTAAATGAAATTAAAATGTTTGCAAATCCATTTTTATGATATTTTTAAAAATTTCTTCCTGTTTATAATTATACTTTCATAAATGAATTTTGTACTTTGTTTTCCTCTATCCTTTATTATTATTTTTATTCATAGCAATCTTGCAAAGAAATAAATAGAGTAATATGCTGTAATAATGAATTGCATAAATCAGATTACCAGTTTTTGTTGTTATTTGCTCAGTATTGAAGTATTTTACTTTTTTGCATATTTAATATTCCCGATATATTGATAAATTAATTATTGAAAAGTTAAAGAAAAAACCTCTTCTATTTTATTTATAAATTCTTATCATAAATTTTTTTTTATAATTTTTTTTGTATGAAAATTAGGACTATATTAATTTAAATCTCAGATGCTTATTTTCAACATAAAGTTTTGCTTAACTTTTAAAAATAATATATTTTGATACATCATTATTATTTTTAATATAGGAATCAAGTCATGGAATTCACGCTGAATGAATGTTCATCTGGTTGTAAAGTAATTGAAAAGTAAGTATTCATTTAATGTTGAGCTCATTCTGTGTACTTCATGTTATTATAATTTGCTATTATAATAATATTATTACAATTTCGAAATTAAACTAAATATATATTTTTAAAATTTGGCTGACTTGGAAAATGTAAAACGGATTAATTAGCTTCATATATCATTTCTAATATTATACAAGCATAAATACAATAAGACAAATGTGCAGATAAAACTAAAAGATAAGTAATTCTCTTTCCTTGTTTTTGAAATCCAAGTTATGTTTTACATTTTGTAATTTCTTAATTATGCTCATGTTGGATTTAAAGTAAATTTCCCTGCCTCTTCCTTTTGCATAACAATACTTTTGGGTTATTTTGACAATCAGTGCTCCTTGAATAGGGATTTTTCATTCTTAGTTTTTTGAAATTAGTATTAATTTCATTATAATCTGTTGAATAGAATGTAAAAATTCTTTCAACAGAGTAAAAAAATTCAGTTCAAGACTTCTTTCATATTTTGTAGTTAAGCTAGAGTTTTGATTTTGAGAGAGTTTTGAAAATAGTTTATTTCACTATAACCAGAATCCAAATAAACACTTTCATACATACAACTCTTATTTTCACCAGTCTCTTTCTCTGGTTGTAGATGAAAAAGTCTTCCTGTCTCTCTCCGTTTTAATTAGCACTGAGAATCATTTGTTAGAATGAAATATCTCTCATTGTTTAAGAGGGCATCACTCCATTGAAAAGATGTTCAGCATTTGTAAACTTCACATCATTGCAAGCAGTGCAGAATTCTAAATGCCATACAAATCAAACATATTTAATGTGCAGTTATCTTAACAAAATACCTTTATCTATACCTTTTGTATTTTTTTTATTTGTTTGTAAACCAAAACACCTTTTGTCTAATTTTATTCAAGGTGCAGACACCTGCTGTTTGGTTTCAGTCTTTTGCTAACTCTGTGATATATTTTGTCATCTGTTGTTATTCTTTTCCTTACCACCAACTTTTCTTACATCTGAACTTAGATTTGTGAATGTTTTCCAAAAATGGGAAACAACATTTTTTTTAGTTCCAACTCTTTTAACAGTTGTCAAACTATACCCTTCTTGCAATTTTCTAATCATTCTATGTCATGCAAATTATTTTTGATAGTTCTGTGTACCTTTTTCAACAAAAGACATTGATTTCATTTGGAATAAATGTCTCAAAATTAAATGTAAACTTCTTTTATATATATATATATTACTATTTTGAGTGCCTTTGTATTGTCTGTAACATTATAATTAATTTTGATATTTTTTTGCATGCATTACTTTGTAAGGGGACACTTTGTTTTGTAGTGCCCACAAACACCTCCTCCCCTCCCCCTCAAATTAATAACTGTATCATGAAAAATTACTTTGTTACTTAAATTTTGCTCATCAGTGTATACACAACATTGTGGGTACCAAAAAATAATTGCTTTTTTGATACAGTTTAAATTTTTGTTAAATGTACGTATATTTTAAAAAATCTTTTATTATTATTATTATTATTTCAGGCTTTTACAGTTATTGCAACAAGTTGTACAAGAACCTAGTTCTCATTTCAAAGCATTCCTTCCCAGTACTATAAATTTGTGTTTGTGCCAAATATATCCATTAGTTGCAGAGGTAAAAAAATTTTATTTTTACTTATTAACATTCTGGAATTTTAAACACTTTATTGTCTCAAAACAATTACAATTAAAAGATTATTTTTGAAAATTTCATTTTGTCATTTTGGAAGAAAAAAATGAAGGACTTTAAATTATTTTAATGCTATAGTTATTTAGTTTCTATATTTTAATGACTGTCACAACTGTCATGCATATTTCAATGAAATTACACTTTTCTTTATTGTATATTTTTAATATGGATACCAGAGAAATGTTTTATTTTTATGCAACCATTAAAAATTATTTTTTGTAACAAATTGGACCTTGATCACTATTGTTGCCATTGGAATTATAAATTTTTAAGTAGAATTATAAATTTTTAAAGAAAATGTTTAAATCTTGGTAACATAAAGAATATAAATTAGCTAATGTTTTTTTCAAAGCCCTATATTGTAGGTATGTAAAATAATATTGACCAAACAATTAAATTTATTGCAAAAAGTTTAGAGGAATTTTGATTTTCATAGTGAACGAAAGTTTAATTTTGCTTTTCTGATTTGAGTACTAATATTTTTATTTTGTGATTTGCAATTATTTTGTTTTTTCCGTCCTTCCCAATAGATACTTAAAAAGACTGCTTTTTTTTTTTTTTTTTTTTTACAAATATTTCATAATATTAAATATGCATAGCTTTTTTATTTGTAAGATTATTTCATAATAATGATATATTTATGTTTTTTAGAGACCATCATCAGAAGTGAAGCCTCCTTTATTTGAGTTGCTCCATAAAATTCTTCTTCACAATTATCGATATTTCTTCAAAGTTAATGTAGTCAGTAGTCTAGGAGAATCAGGAAATGAGAAAATAGAAAATGAACAACATTTTACAAAAATAATGGAAGTAAGTTTAATAATTTTTCCCCAAAATCAATTTCTATTAGTTGTTTTACATATAGTGCATTAGTCAATTTATTTTGCTTGAAGTTTTTATTAATATTGGCTTTTATTTTTTAATATCTTAGGCCTATGGACAGTCCTTTTTACAGCCTGATATAGTTCTTTTTAAACAAAATTTGATGTCGTTAGAAACTTTAAACAACAAATGGAAGCTATATTATAAAGTATGTATTAATTTTTTTTAATTGTTCTATATATATAAGAAATAGTTGCATTTTGAAAATATTGTTCAAAGGAAATTTTAAAATATGAATTTTGTTTTGGCTAGTTTAGTTTGCAAATTACATAATAAATTGACATATTTATTGTTTTATATGATATTTATATCTATTTTATAATATTTATGTATGTATACTTTTAAATTATAAAAGTGTATTAATTTTTTATTTTCAGGGTTATTTCAAAAGTGTCATGCTGCTTCAGTTTTTAAGTGTGCTTCTGAAAACTTTGATTTACAAAACTCACAATTTACTTCGAGAAGAGATTGTCAATACCATCTACAATATGGCATTAGTTGACTTCAATAGCTTTTATACAGTATTTTTGCCACAATTTCTTCAGAATATGGAAAATTTAGATGCAAATCAAAAGTCAGCATTGCTAAGAAATTTCAAACATGATACTGTAAGTAAATGACAAGTTATATTTGCACTTTTATATTAGTAATAATAAAGTTATTAATTTTATATAAATATTGAAGAATAACTATATACTTTTTTAATTCAATTAATTAATCTTTTGCCATTTAATAATCATTTCCAGAATTTAAGGGCAAAATAAATTTTGTAGGATAGTTTGACATTTTATTTCTTACAGTTGAATTTAAATTTCAAATGTGTTACAAAGTTTGATTCCAGACACTTAAATTGAGAAATAAACTATAACAAGTAATTATTATTTGTTATTTTTACTTTTATATAATATATATGTAATAAATCATTATAAAAAAGGTATTAAATATGTTTGTTGGTAAATAATTCTCATGTTTTTATTATTGCAAAAGAAAATAAACAAAGATTTAAGATTGTGTGTCTTGATTTTATATTAAACTTTTCATAATAGGCTTTCATATTATTTACAGTGCAATTTAAATTGCATGTATTAAACTCATTTATTCAATATTTTATATATTTGTGGTAACTTTTTATCTCATATAGTACATTTGGTTCCGTACAAGAAAAATATCTTAGTACTGGGAGGGGGGATACATAAATTCAGCAAATATATGATTTTTTTTCATATTTATACTTACTCATGCTCATTATCATGATAAAAAAAAAATCTGTGAAAATCTTTTGTCATTTGTAAAAGTATGCAATTTTATGTTTGGATGCATAAGTTTGAATTCCATCTTAACATTCAACATTGTTACTGGCTGTGTAACAAATAGAATTAAATAATTTTTTTCAGTCTGAATGTAATATAGAAATCTCTTTTGAAAGATCTAAATCCACTGATAAATCATAGCAAATTCTCACTTGATTCTTGTTAAACCTACTTTTGAAATTAATTAAATTTTCTGTTTAAGACTTTTCTTGAATTCTTTTATACTTTCATCCGGGTTGAATGTATTATAAGGACATAGCAAATCTCCTTTCGAACATTTCTAATAACTAATTAATAGAGCTGCAAAATACTAAGTGAAGTAATCAATTCAATGCAGCTGTAAAAAAGTTTAATGAATCTGTATAAAATTCATAGGATAGTTTCATTTCATTTGACTGTTGCCATTCAACAATAAGTAATAAGCACGCCATATATGTTAGTGTTTTATTTATTTATTCAAGTATAGCTTGGTTAAATGGAAGTTAATTATTATTCATTTTATTGAATTATACCATATTCTTTACAAAATGTTTTTCCTTTCCACAGGATTTACACTCTTTTGCAGAGAGCATTCAGCGATTTGTAAGTGACCTCAGGTATTATTGTCTTTGTACAAACACGGCACTGTGAAAAGTTGTGATCACTGTTACAACTTGCAAACAATTTCTGAGTATTCTGTTTGAAGTCTGAAGTATGATTTAGTCATTTCTAATGCACAATGTTTCTTTCCTCATTGATGTTGAAATTCTTCGTATAACTTTAAATTTTGTTTTATAGGTTGCTTTCTATGCATCGCTTTAGTTACTGTTTTGCTTTAACTTATTTATAAATGCTTTGTTGTGTTTGCTCATATATTAAAAATTTAGTTTAGAAATCATATATGATGTTCATTTGATATCAAAAATGCCATATTGCGAACTGCTCAAGTAATGAATAGTTCTTTTCTATTTCATACCATATCATAGTTTAGTTCCAGGCCATGCATTTTGCCCTAATGCCTTTCCGAACATGTGATAGAAAAAAAAAGTAAGTTTTTAAAATATTGGCAGGATTTTTTTTTAAGATATTAAAGCAGATTTGATCTAGTAACAATTAGTACACAAACCATAATGTTATTTGTTATTCAATGAATTCTACTTGGTGCAGTTTTTTTAAATTATGTTAAATTTGACAGTTTGTCCTATATTCATAAAATAATAAACAAAAAATCCTTTTGTTGAATGCATTATGAGATGCTGTATTGTTATTTTTGTCAAAATGATTTATATAATAGGGAAAAAAATTAACTGAGTTCAAATATTTTTTTCTTTTTTTATATATTCCTTTAACTTTTATATATTATGCTTTATCTATATTTTGGAGCATACTGTATCATACCATATAATTAAATCCCTATAATGCAATTCAATAATGATAAGTTTGGTTTATTTCAAAAAATATATTTATATCTAAATTACATATACTTTCCTAAATAATATTTTGTATCAGAAGTTTTAATTGATACAAATGTTATTGAATTTTTAGATTATATTTGTTTGCTTGTTTTCTTAATTCATAAGCAAAGTAATACATTTTTATTCTCTGTAAATGAATTGCCACTATTATATCTGATTGGACAAATTTTTCTGTGCAAAGATTGTGTGTTTTATTTTATTTACTATTAAAGACATAATTCTAACAGAAGTTGTACACACATATATATGTTGAGTGATAAAGAGTGAGATATTATTAAAATACAATTTTGCTATTACTGTTGACTAGTTTATGCATTGGATGTTTAAAATTCCTTAATTTCAAATCTAATATATATGTATACATAATTAAACTTTCTGCCATAGTTTTTGTAATAAAATTATATTAGAATTAAATACAGAGTTTTTCTTCTGTCTATCATATGACTAGAAAGTTTTTCTTCTGTCT
>JAPMOQ010012849.1:758875-770080 GCA_026543055.1 Argiope trifasciata
ATTGCAATGAAACTTTGAATACTTATTACTCATTTGTTTCTGTTGAAGATGGGGGGGGGGGGAGATCCAACCCTAAAGCACTGAATAATACAGTTAATAAAATATAATTAAAATTATTTACGCTTCTCCTTTATATATATATTTCCATATCAATGAATCTATTCATTTCCGAATGAAATTATTATTATTATTTTATTCAGAAATAAAAATTATCCTTTCTCTCTATCTTAATCAAACAAGATAGTTATTTTAGATTTCAATCGATATTTCCAAAATTATTTCTTCTGCAGCAGCAACATGTCGGGTACTAGTTGTTGTTGTCGTGTCCTTCACGGAAAGGGGGTGCAGTAGCTTCTGAGGGTAAAGACCCCTGAGCACCCAGAGGGCAGAAGTCTGACTTGTAGCTCACACACACGACACAACCCTTTTTAGGGGGTGGTCGAATTCATTCATACACTCATTCATCCATCAGCAAGTCGGAATTTAGATCCAAATCAGAGACCGGCTCATCCCTGATTCAGCACTCCCAGAGGTATCGTTTTGTTATGGGAACTTGGAGGACTTTGCAGTCTCTACATATTTAACATTCCCCAACTGCCATTAGCCAACACGGCGGTCTTTGGCCAAGACGAGGACAGAACCCGCGACCTTTCGGTTACGAGACTGACGCTCTACCAACCAGGCTACAGCGGTCTTTCGTCGGGTACTAGTGAGATTATTATATAATAAAAATGGAAATAATTCTACATGTTTCAAACATCATTCATTTAAAAACAATAATAGATGAGACATATAGAACATGAATATCAGAAGAAGATGAGGGGAGCAAACTCTTTCTCTTTATATTAATATAAAAGGAAAAATATTACATGAAAAGAATATATTAGTATGAAAAGTATGCTACTCCTTTGAATGCTTGTTTTAAGTACTCTGAACATCTTTCATTACTAATACCTCAGTGGTATGATAATGACATACTTCTAAGCATTATCACACCACTATGACTTTTAATATTGTTATCCATGCAAATAATTGCTGTTCTGTTGTAATTTTGTATTTCATTAACTTGTTAAACAAGTATTTATAAAATATTTCCATACGAAATGAGTCAAATATAAGAAGCTCATTGATCAGGTATATATATTTTTGCAGTTATCTTTTATTATTATTATGTTTATTGGTGAAGAATTCCTTTTACATTTAAGATTGCATGTTTTATTGTAAAATTGGCTTTATACCCGTCGTACCCTTAAAATTTTATTAACTTTAGAAATGCCTTGTAAGTATATATTAAAAGTACTCACACAGCATTGCCAGTAGCAGAATATCCAAAAGGAAAAATTAGCTTTAGATTAAGTCTAACCTACATCTGATATGACACGGCAATGTCAAACAAACTTAGAAATCATCAAAAATAACTATAAAGCAATTTTTTATAACACACATTAAGAATTGTTTAGATTTTTAAAAAGGTAAAAACATATGTTCATACACAAAACAATTCACCAGAAATACACAATAGAAAAGCTGTTTTAAAATTTAAAACTGTACATTGCACCAACTATTTCACACTTGTTTATCAACTCTCTGTAATCTGATAAGAAAATAAATTCAGCTTGCTTCATAATGTTGCTTTGTAAACTATATTGGGTGCTTTTTGTCTTGGTGCCAAGACGAAAAAATTTTGTTTGGATGTAATTCTAGAAAGGGCCTCATATAGTTGTCCATATGAAAAACATTTTTTGCTTAGATCAACAAAGCTAGCCTTCTCTTTAAGAAGTCATTTGCAGCCCTAATTTGTTGAAAAGCAAAAATAAAATCACTGAATATATATTATTAATGCATATTTATTTAATTCGTAATTTCTGTTTGCTAATACATTAATTACTTCAGAAAAATTAATTTTTTTAAAGCTTAATACAGCAAAGGCATTTAAGAATTCTTAGCACATGCTTGCCTGAAGATAATACTTTATTAATTTTAATTTGCTGAAAGAGAACTCGGCACTTGACAATGTGAAGAAAAGTTTTAACACAGTTAATACGCTTAGAAATATCTCATTTATTATTTAGTATACATTGCAATATGTCTTGTGCATTATTTGCTGCTCTTTCATTCAATATCAAATCTTGTAACAAACAAATTTATTGGATTAGGTTTCCATCTACATGTGTTATTAAACTTTTCCAAGTTTTTTTAACATTTCTCTTATTCATATTTTGTGTCTTGTGACAAAGCCTGATGACGGCTTGCACACAAACACATTCAATAGCTCTTAATCTCACTCTGAATAAATTTCTATTTTTCTGGCGTTTTTGCGGTTTCTAAGGGTTTAAGACAAATCATGTATAAAATTTAAAGGATCAATGTAGGAAGAAGGTATATAAATCATTTATGACATCATTTTTCAAAATATTACGTTTTTTCGTGTATAAAACGGATTCCTAGTCAAAAATGAGTTTAACAAAGAATGAAAAATGCTAGTTATATTTAATGCATTCCATATTGTTGAATTTTAGCAAAATAAATTATTGCATTTCACTTTCCAGGTTTTGAGCATTATTTGTGCCACTTGCTTTTGATTTTTAAAAAATAAAATCGCGCCTATGAGTGAACACAATTATTCAAAAGCATTTTCACCTTGATGGAGGAAATTTTATATACGATCTCTTGTTCAGATTTTAAAATTTTTATCAAATTGTGAGCAAAGTGCATTCAAAGGAAATTTGTCAGTTTGGTGGCCAAAAGTAATTTAACCCGATATCAACAAAATGAAGAACGCTACATGAGTAATATTTGTGGTACAGATTTAATATCTAATAATGTCGTGCCGCATTACTACAAAAAGAGAGGTCCAGTAGCATCTGAGGGTAAAGATCCCTAAGCACCCGAGGGCAGAAGTCTGATTTCCAACTCATACAAAGATGACACTCACACGCTTGCACAACCCCTTTTTACATGGGGGGGGGATCTTTCACACACCTCAAAGATAGAGCACAAGGAGAAGAACAGCCATGCCTTCACTAAGATGTCGAGATCATGGGTAAGATGCGATTTTTTAACATAAGTATTTCAAATTTGGATAGACAGTCTGTCGATCTGCTCATTCACAAGCGTGTGAATGTAGTAACAGCGACTTAATCTGATAATTTATCTTATCATTAAAATATTTTGGCATGGAATTTTGAATTTCATTTGGGTAACAAATGATCGTCCAAACTGCATATTCGGTTTTTTTCGTTATTCTACGAAACTCATGTAAGCGATTTTGAAAATTGGTGCTGCATGAATCGAGGTTTTTTCTGCATTAATTTCGCTTGAAGTTTATAGTTCAACATATTTTTGTGCGTTTCTTCTCTTTTTCTTTTGCCCTCCACTTCTTTTGTTTTACTAATTAATACACTAACATGAGATGGCTTTTTACCATAAATACATTCTCGCCAATCCGGTGGGTACAATAAAAGGTGGAGGGTTCTGGACCTCACATCGATGACGGGACGTACTCCCTACGGGGAGGGTTGTACCGTGGGCGGTGGTGGTCCTTAGGACTCGACCATAGTTCCCGCCAGTGTTGCTGTAGCGGCGGTCCGGTCATTCAGTCTTGCGTAGTTAATCTGTGTGCCTTAGAGGCGGGTCGGAAGTCAGTGATATGACTTACCTTAAATACAGCACAGGTCAGAAACTTATTTCTTGACATACTAAGAAAGAATAAAATTTCTTCTCGGATTTTACTCAACACATATTTTAAATCATTTCGATCTCGATCGATACCATTTGTTTTAAATCTTTCATGGAAAATCGAATTCATAATCGAAAAAATATATAAATAAAAACCCATATAATTTAATTAAACATTAAATCCCCTCTTTGACCTAGTATTCTATGCTTGATTATTAGATTTATTCCATTATTAACTTAGTAATAACCGTTAGTTAGATTTCAGTTGTTATTGAATGCAGGGGGTTTCAACTATCACTTATTGTTGTAAGCAGAAATATTATTATTTCATGTTAAACAAACTCACAAAATACAAACAATATAAATAGATGAAACAATGAATCCACATTCTGCTAAGAATCATTTCTCTTTTTGTAACTAATAGTTGTAAGGTTTTTTTTTTTTTTTTTTTTTTTTTTTGCTGAGCTGCGTTTTATTATGTTTTGTGAACCTTTTAAAAGGCTACGGCCATCATTGGATGGATCGTCCGATGGACGATCTGAGAATTGTTGAAATATTACATGTTTTCTCTCCTACCCTCAATCGAAGATCTGTTTTTCGATCCCGATTAAGATCAAGATGTTAATACACCATTTGATACACCTGCGACTAGAGTGGAATCCGTCCCAGTGGTTCGCTCCTACACAGTATTTAGTTTTGCTGGTCTTTAGAACTTCCAGCGAAATTGACTTCGTCTGCAATCCATAATGACTTCCCTGTTGTAGAATCCTATACGATCGACAAGCTGTGTTCTGTTCTGCGTTTGCCTGCACTGATGTCTCTTGTCGGAGTGCCAGTAGTAAAATCTTTTGTGATCTTCCAGTTCTGCTTAGCCTTAGATATTCCGGTGATATACCGGTCGCAGAAGGACGCAGTTTAACATCAGAACTGTCGTCGGCTGCTCGATGCGTTTTCAGATCAAAACTGCCTTTGGATGCAGTGATGGATGGATGGATGGATGGCGGGGAACAAAAATAGCCCAACTCCACGTGGTGTTTCCTGGGAAACGATGGAACTGCAACGGCTAAGAGGTTACTCAAGTATGAAATAAATAATGAACTTTTTACTTAATTTGATAAAACTTCACACTTAATTTTTGATGTTGCGTTTTAATGCCTTAATAAGCGTTTCAATGCCACCCTAGATAAACATCAGAACATGCAGAACGTTTATGTTGGGTAGTAAAAACTGCAATATTTTTTAGATAAACGCAAGCATTATATATTTTTCATCGTAAAAAATAAAATTAAAGCATGTATTTAACAAAGAATTGTTGTAGAACTCGCACATATTGAAAATCAGTAGCGTTGACAATTAAAGTTACTGTATCAGTGATTAATTTGAAATCAGAAATATTGTTTAAAATACTTTTAAAACCATCTTCTGTTTGTACGATTACAGCATTAAAAAATAACATCTAAATTCCTCTTCCGTTTTTTTAATGCATATATAACTTTGTAACATAATCTTTTTTTCAGGAAAAATTATGTTCAAATTATGTGATAGCACTTTTGCTTCGTCGAAAAATGTGTTAGTTTCTTCTTAAATTTTAGATTTCAGTTTCAATTTTATTGGATAAATTGAAAGCCAAGCCAAGAACAATTGTTTCTGCTTGAAATAGTTTATTGATATTTTGGAAAATATTGCACTATCGAGCCCTTTGTATCATCCGTTTCGATAAAAGCGTTCAGCTTCATTGACCCATTTATGCCTAAGGTTAAAAAATTGAAATTTTTGCATGAAATTTCTATATATTAGGTAAAAATATATAATAAAAATAACTTTTATGTGAGGGGTGTTCCAAAAATGGAACAGTAGGAATAAATGGGTTAAGATTTTATGTTACCTCTTTTTCAGTCACGAATAATGATTTTTGCTTTTTGAGCATTAGCCATGATTATTTTTACTAGTAATTCCTGCGGTTGCACGGACCATAAATATGGTGATTCGAAATGAGCAGGGGACTGTATTTTTGCTTAACTTTTTTTACAACTACAGTGGAACCTCGCATAACGAGCATAATTCGTTCCGGAGCTTTACTTGTAATGCGAAACACTCGTTAAGCGAAACAATTTTTACCATACAAACTTATGTAAAATACAATAATGCGTTCCATGACGAAAAAAATACTTAAAAATTTTAATTTTCAACAAAAAACTACTTCAAATACTTTAAATGAAAACATTTATTGAAAGGAAAATACATACAAATTGTCAATAATCGTGATTCATCTTCATCTTGTCTTCTATCGCGCAATGAACCAGCCTACAATGAGAATTCGATTTTCAGAAAATAAAAAAGTCAGAATAAAAATTAGAAACATACCTAATTCCTTTTTACTACAAAGCTGTCCAGGGTCATTTGTTTCTGCCGACGATCCAAAAGTTGATAAAAATGCGACACTGCATTGTCATTGAATAAATTTGTAGCGCGCATAGCCACTGTCTTATTTGGATGATGCTTCTCAATAAACGATGCGACAGTTTCCCATGCTTTCAGCATTTCTCTAATTTCACTAGCAGATTGTTACTGTTCTGGAACCTCCTCCTCCCCTGGCAAACTCTCTACACTATCTTGCTGTGAAGCAGAATGCAATTCCATAAGGTCTTCAGTAGTCAGCTGTTGGCTGTGCTCTGCCACAAGTTCATCAATATCGGGGTTATCTACCTCCAACCCCAAGTTCTTGGCCAGAGAGACAATCTCGTTGACTACATTATCCTCAGGCACTGTCTCTGTACTCGTAATCCCACATTCAACAACGCTCTCTGGCCAAAGCTTCTTCCAAGAAGAAGTGAGCGTTCTCTTGGTAACACCCTCCCACGCCTTTTCGATCATCTTGATGCAGACCACAATATGAAAGTGACATTTCCAATACTCGGTGAGTGTGAGATTGGTCTCTTCAGTCACCTCAAAACAACGCTCAAAGAGTGCTTTAGTGTAGAGCTTCTTGAAATTAGAAATAACCTGCTGGTCCATCGGCTGCAGTAACGGAGAGGTGTTGGGAGGCAGGAACTGGATCTTTATGAAATTGTATTCTTCAAGGATGTCATTTTGTAGACCTGGGGGATGAGCAGGTGCATTGTCCATAACAAGCAAGACATGAAGTGGTAGATTCATCTCGAGCAAATATTTTTTAACAGAAGGACCAAACACTTCATTGATCCACGCAGTAAAAAGGTCGCGAGTCACCCAAGCTTTCTTGTTGGATTTCCACATCACATTTAGCTTAGTCTTCTCAACCTTACACTTCTTGAATGCTCGTGGAGTTTCTGAGTGGTAAACAAGCAGCGGTTTAATTTTTAAATCACCGCTTGCATTGGCACAAAATAACAGCGTGAGACGGTCTTTCATTGGCTTGTGACCGGGCAAAGCATTCTCTTCTACTGTTATATATGTTCGCTTCGGCATTTTTTTCCAGAAAAGACCTGTCTCATCGCAGTTAAAAACTTGTTGCGGTAGGTAATTTTCTGAATCTACGAGCTTCTTGAAGTCGACAATAAATTTTTCTGCTGCCTTTGTGTCGGAGCTTGCTGCTTCGCCATGCCTTACAACACTGTGGATGCCTGTTCTTCTCTTAAACTTCTCAAACCACCCACGACTTGCCTGAAATTGAATTTCTTCTCCGGCCGTTGCTGATCCTGGCGTCTTCTTAACGAGGTCGGCGAAAATTACTTTTGCCTTTTCACGAATTGTGTTTTCGTTAATAGTGTCGCCTTGCAATTGCTTTTCGTTTATCCATATGAGCAACAACCTTTCAACGTCGTCGAGAATACGTAACCTTTGCGTAGATATTCTTGTCACTCCCTTTGACGCATCTACCTCCTTAATCTTGTCCTTGTTCTTGAGTATAGTGCAAATGGTTGATGTAGACCGATTGTATGTGCGTGCTAAATCAGCCACGCTCATACCTCGTTGTCGCTTTTCAATGATTTCATGTTTCATTTGTAAACTTATTTTTAGTCTTTTAAAACTGCTCTCTTGTGGCTTTTTCTTCAGGGACATTTTTACCAAGGTGTATAATATTTGCACAAAAAACGTAATGTCCGGACACACAGTTTGTAAAAATATATGATTAGACTCGACTCAAACACGCGTGCGCAACTAAACACAAACTGATACACCAATAGAACAGAAAGTTCCTTCATACAAGTCGGGAATTCCCCTAACCGCGTCACTCGTTATACGAAACGCCGCTCTTTAAGCGAGTCATTTCTTTACAATTTATTTTGCTCGTTATGCGAAATACTCGTTTTGCGAGGTGCTCGTTAAGCGAGGTTCCACTGTATATACACTCATTTTGCGGTGAGCAGTTCATATAATACATGGCTGATTTTGGTATTGCATTGCGGTAGTCTTTGTTAAGTCTTACAAACTGAGTATTTTGCAACTTCTGAGAGTGGCTGGGGACCCAAAGTAGATCAACGTTCTAATGAACCTCTGAAAGACTCAACCAGAAGGTGGGGGGAGAGTGTCCGTAATTTTAAGAAAGTCGGACGTTAAACGACATTCACATGAACAGTAATTAAATTGAAATCAAAAATACTATTAGTATACTTTTAAAGTCATCTATTTATTTAATAACAGTATCTATTACAGTGTTAGCAAGTAATTATTTTTTTTTAAATTCAATTCCTACTTCGGTCAACGGGAAAATTTTTATTTTAGTTATGTTTTACTAAATAATTATCAAAAAAATTATTGATTTTCGCAAGAACTGAACTCGCATTTTTCATCTTCACGAGAAAAACACTGAAATCCTTACACTTTACCAATTGAGCTACAGCCTGTTGATTTCAATTTTCATTACTAACTGCTAAAACTCTATTTAAAGTATTCATTTAATTAAGTAAATGAATTAATGTTTGAAAAAAAACTGTATTATTATCAAATGTCATCCACAATAAGTTTAAAAATGTATTTGAACTTGAGTGGAGGAATGAAAAGTATTTTATTAACTATAAAAAATTTGAACAAGATATTTATATAAATATATATAAGGAGTGAGTGAACTAATAGTGAGAATCGGAAAAAAATAACATCTAAATTCCTCTACCGTTTTCTGTTGTTGTTTAAATTTCGGATCTTAATCTTTTTCTTTATCGAATTCGTTTTTCAGGAAAATGTTCAAATCATGTGCTAGCACTTTTGCTTCGTAGAAAAATGTATTAAAGAAATGTTTTTCTTAAATGTTGGATTTCAGTTTTAATTTTACTGATTAAACTGAAGGCCGAGTCAAGAACAATTGTTTCTGCTTGAAATAGTTTATGGGTAGTGTTTATTTTAGAAAATATTGCAAATACTATTTAACATAAAATAAATGACATTTCTTACACCTAATAAACTTTTAGCTTCGGATACCGTTGTATTATTGTTACTTACATCATTTAAACATCAATAAATTCATCTAGGGCATTACAAAAACTATGTTACACTGCTTTCACCTAATCTATTTTGGCTTCCTAACTAGTGTCACATAGTGATTTAAGAGTAGTGTTCAAATGCTTTGCGGAATTTTCCATTGCAGAAAATAAGCAATATAAACATTGTAATGTTCCAAAAAGTTTTTTTATTATATATACTGCTGGAAGCGACATCACAGATTATTAAATTAAAGAAATGTGATAGCCCTGAAACATAAATTGCATACGGATGTAGAGAAATTATTCTAGATAGCACTCTTTTTTTATTTCATTTTCATGTTACTACCATCGTCCTATGCATACCCTCTATAGTTCATAATACCTAAATCAAGCTCAGTAAATCTTTTCAATAGAGTTTTTGTTAACCTCCAATCACATTAGTTGCTTCAATAAATTCTAAAATGACTCACTTCGCTTCAAATTTTACATACCTAACAATGATTGAAGTTTATTTCTCGTGGGAAATATCAGGAGTACAATAGATTCCAATGCTACGGTACATGGGTGCTTTTTTTTTTTTAATCATGTTTAATTTTATTAAGAACCTCATTTCATAATGCAGAGATAATTTGTTCTTTTGTATTATTTGCTAAATGACGCACAATTCTATTCCTCGAATTTATTGTTTTGTTTATATGATCTGTTAGCACAGAATCGTATTTACTGAATAATTCGATCAAGTATAAAAAAATGTTAATAATGATCCATTGTTAAACTATCCTTTTATTTTGAGACTTCCACGAAGTGGCAGATTACAAAAATAGAGTCATTTAATTTAATTTGTTTTACCTGTAGTTGAACGTAAATTTATTCGTTTTAGTAATTCTTCTCACGCAATAAACGGATTAAAATGACAACTAGGATACTCATGATCTTGGATTACAGTTGAAAGCTTTCACCAGTTATTATAGCCACATATAAAACGTATAGTTTGATCATATATTTTTCTTTTGCAAAACAGTATACAACAAAAACAAAACGGGAGTTTTCTTTTTTGAATAAATTAACAATCTGCAAAGTCGAGGTTCATCATTTGGAATATTTTTAAAATAGTACATGGTAGAAAACGATCTGCCTTAGCATTTTTTGCAAAAACTCCCTTATGTTGTATAAGTTTTCTTTAACACAAAACATTCTAGATTTATCATACTACTCAGCCATAAATCGGAATCATTTATACTCTCTTGATCGCATTTGTTATTGTCAATTCAGTTATTAAAATCTGATTCGATCATATTTGTATAAACTCACGGTTCTTCAATAAAATTTCACCGTTGCAACATTTTCCTTACAAGACCGTGTAGTTGGAGAAGAAATTTCTTCTCCAGTTGAAGTTAGAATCATAATTTCTGAGTTGAAGAAATTTCTTTTCCAGAATTACTACGAAGCCAAGAAAACATACACTTGTGATTTCTTGTGAAGTTAAGCTTTTTTCTTTTCTGGTTTTTTTTTTTTTTTTTTTTTTTTTGACACCCAGAACGATATTTCGTTGGCATTGATATGGTTATATCTAACAGTTTTAAACAATTTATAGAATGAATTATCAAATTAAAATATTATATACTATACGCTATTACCATGTAAGCGAGATAAGTTTTCTTTAGTTTAGCTATACTAACGTCCTGCAACACTATGGCTATTTTGGGACGAAGGAGGGGTGATAAGGAGCCTCGTAATTTTGAACCAAGGTCAGATGATGAGGACGATACCTGAGCTGGCACCCTCCTTTTCACCTTACACCACAACAGGGGGAGGACGTTTGGCCTGTCAGATTTAACGTGCAAGAGACCCCCTTAAACGATGGTTCTTCGGCGGAATTGAGTCTCGAACCTGAAACCCCCCAGTTCCGAAGCCGAGACCTTACCACCAGGCCACCACGGTCAGTAAGCGAGATAAGTGACTGTAAATACACTTATATTAATAATATTTGCACTCTAACACTAGACCATAATATATACTGTAAACTTTGTATACTGCTCCGGAAATGCGTATATACGTACCTTCATACTGCGCCAAATGCATGGTAGATTAACCGGACAAAGGTGCTAAAACATATGGTCTTATATAT
>JAPMOQ010012849.1:770180-885984 GCA_026543055.1 Argiope trifasciata
ATATATATAATTTTAGCTTTGTTAGGAGTTGATTATTTAATTTATTTTCGTTTTACTTTTTGTTTCAGCAACTTAATATAAACAAATGTGCGCAGGTGAGTACATAAATCACATTATATATAGAAAAAAAGTAGATAGTTGATGGCTTAAAAGTCAACTTGAACTCAGCCTCATCTGGCTGGGCTAGCGAAGTCACATCGCTCGGTTTTAATATGTCTGAAGGGGATCGTCTTATTCATAAATGAATCCCCCCCTCTCCTTTAGAGGTATCACTGCGATCGTTGACCAATAACAGAGTAAGTCGAAGCTCAGCCAGCCAAGTAAAAGCAGACATATACTTTCAGCTATTATTGTTCAGAACACTATTTTAATTCTTGATCACAACAGGGCCCTTCAATCATGAAACCCCGATGCATAGCATCCACCGCACTTCCCAGATGGCCGGCCTTGATTAACATGTGTTCGGGAGATTTCAGATTTGAGGATGGATCATGAATGAAGAAACTACGATCCAGTGAAGACCACTGATGACGCATTGCTGTGCAGATAGGGAGCTTAAGTGCACTAATAGGAAAATCATAAGCGAAGATTTGATGGAAATAAAATGAGGGGTTTTTGCTTTGAAGAGCGAAAAGAGAAGAGTGCAGTGAAAGGCGTGGAAGGAGATTCAGAGAGACTTCGGTATTCAAGTTTAATTACATTAACGTCCTGTTTTGGTGGGGTGGTGGGTCTAATGCCACTTGGTCATACCAAGCCCGAATGAGCGCTGCTCTTTCAAATTAAGGCAGAAGTGTGCGCCTTTCATCGTTAACGAGCACCATTAGGTGAAAGTACGACTTTTTGCTCGAGCACATACAAACACAACCCTTTTTAGGGGGATGTCGAACACATTCATACTCTCATTCGTCCATCTGCTAGTCAGAATTTAGATCCAAATGAGAGACCGACTCATCCCTGATTCAATATCCACAGAGGTATAATTTGCTATGGGTTATTTGAAGTCACGACATATTTAACGGGCCTCAACTGCCATTAACAACACGTCAGTCTAAGACCGAGACGAGGACAGAGCTCACTGCCTTCCGGTTGCCAGACTGACTCTCTACCAACCAGGCTACAGTGGCCCTACGTCCTGTTTTAAAGCATCACAAGGGCTACTTGGGTACGTACTTCGTAATTTTGAACCACGTTCAGATGACGAGGACGACGTCTGAACTGGTGCCCCCTTCCCCTCTACGTCATACCGCACCAACAGGTGGGCCTTTGGCCCAGAAGGATTTAACGTGCACCAGACCCACTTACACGATGGTTCATCGATAGAATCGGCTCTCGAACCTGAAACCCTCCAATACCGAAGCCGAGACATTACCATCAGACAACAGCGGCCCTACTTCTGTGTTCGAAGAAGGTGATTTGTGAGAAGCTCCGTGTGATTCGGGTTTCTTTGTTAGGAACCACCCGATAAAGATCGCTGGATCAACCCCTAGAGTAACCGTTTGAATTAACAGCTTGTTATAGTTCTTTTGGGGTCTAATTTCCTACATATTTCCAAAGATTTGGAAGAACGCAGGAAAATAAATGCATTTGTGGAGAAATTGGTACAGTTTACCCCTATTTATAGTTACCCTGCTTCTCATGTATGGAGATCTCAGAGAGGAAGGACCTAAAGATTGTCAATAATGATTTAAATACCGTACTGATGGTACCAGGTCATCTCAAAACCCTGAAGGATATGATATCAAAGATGGATAGTTTCATTCCAATTGTTTGATAGTGTACAGATGGGGAGAAATACAGCGATATACTACCCCGAAAGGAATGTTAGTTTGACTGATCGGTCAATGTAAGGTTGGACAATACTTATTCAGCCGTCGACCACAGCAAATCCGGTCGATACTGCTACGTTTAGTGGTGGCGGGGTGGTCAGCTGTAAACAAGAAGTCCTGTTGGAGTCTATTCATCGATTTGATCGAGGAATTAATTCATGATTAATCTATCAACTGTTATCTGAAATTTATAAATAATATTAATCTAGATAAGAACAAGTTGTTTTATGTACATACTAGCCGCCTTTGGCGATTAGCTGGTTCGTCAAAAGTTCGTTCTAAAATTTTCAATTAAATACTTATGTGCCTTGCTCTCTTTATAATTTCTCGGTCAAATATATTTAAATTTTGATAGTCACGTAAATCATATTGTTAGAGAAGCCTTAAGATTATTTGTTCATTGCACTATATATATCTCTGATTCGCTAACAGCTGTCATTTAGTTATGTGGAAAATATAACATTTTATATTTGTTCCCTAACACTTCGCTTCTTTTTACTTAAGTGCTGAATATCACACTTTCCTCGGTTTCATTTGCAATAAAAGTTAATCTAATTATTCCATTTGAGTTTTTTTCAAAGTGACAACAACGCACTGGTACACTCTTAACGTGCTCTTGCAGGTTAAATTCTATTTCTATTTTATGAGAAATTGATTGTTGGAAAATATAATTACAGTATTTTTATAAAAATCCATTGAATATAGAAATTTAATTTATAGGTTAACACATTATTATTAACCTCTAGCTTACGACTGGTACAGCAGTTGTACCAGGATTTTTTTTACCTTTCCGTACGGCTTGGTACACCTGCTGTATCAGCAACGAGTTTGGATTTCATTTCCCCACTTCAGCTTTCCAGCTGAGCCGTAATTGCCTGATAAAATTTCCCCCGTATTGTGTCGTGCCTCTTAGGGTCGGGAATCACTATTGTAATCATTGTTGGCGACAATGAATCTTTTGACCCGTGTTTTGGCGACATTCCTTTTTAAACTTCCTAGGGGGTATAGAATGAGATAGCATAACTTCAATTGTGTCTAGTACACGATTGAAAACATAGTTCTTTTCCACCTTTTCTTCAAAATAAATGAAGAAACTGAAGACACTCATTTGAGAAAAATATTTTTTTTTTAAATATATTTTGATAAAAAAAATTAGTTCAAAAAATTAACGCAACTTCTTTTCAGCCCTAAAAATTAAATAAATTATTAACTGCAATTACAGCAAAAATTATGTTTTGGGAAATAAAACAATTTTTTCCTTTTAACTGATAAAAATGAAATAAAATATTTGCTTTCAAACAAGAATTGGTTAGAAAGACTTCCTTTGTCAGTAAACAAAACAGTGCTTAACAGCTAAAAAATTTTATGCAAAAAATTAATAAATTTATATTGATATATGTTTATAGTTGAGTACATCTAATCGACTGATAAATATTTGATCCAAGAATTATTTGAGGTTTCGTATCATGCAATGGTGTTATGAAGGCAATCGGTGCCCAAGACGAAATGCTACCTACATTTTTTTTTTTTTTTCATTTTTAAATTTTCATACTTGAACTCGATATATTACTGCTAGAAATGTATTTCGGTTATGATGTTTAATGAAACTCTTGGTTTCATAATTATTTGTAATTATTTATGAAAACGATTGATTTAATATTTCATAATTCTGTAAACGTTAGAAAGTTTTAAAATATTGAAGGAGATTCATAAAATCTATCAAAGTAATAATTAGTTTCTCTACGCGTTAAAGTAACAGAAAAGAATTTATTAAAATCTTATACCTTTATTTCAGTCCACTGAAAAATAATTGGACACTCAAATTATTCAGGAAATATTTGCTTTGAAACAAAACAAAACTGCATAAAAATGTCAGGAATTCTAGATTTAATTCTAAGCATTTCTCAAAGATAATCTAAACCATTTTTTAGTAAAGGTACTAGCATTGAATAACGAATACTGATAATCAAAAATGTTATACAGAAAAAAGACCTTCAAAAACAAAATTAAAATCTTTTTAATTTAATATGAAACAATATAATTTAATTTATAAACTTTTTAATTTATGAATCATATCTTATGTATCGAATTCTAAGTAAACCCTTTGAAGTCTTACTTTATTGTTAGTTATATTGTTTGTCTTTAATCTGTTGATTACTTAATTATCAGTAAATTTTGTGCAGAAAAAAATATTTATATAATTCAGCTACCTAATGTCTACAAAACTGAGCATATTTTTAAAACAATACTACTCTGCAATCAGAAGTAGAAATTCTTTGCAGGAAATGTTTTCAAATTAGATGTTAAGAATGTTAAGCATTGGCAATACAATGGAAAACCGCTACTAGTAATTTACATTACAAACGGTTTGAACTATGTCGGGAATAAAAGTAATATTCGATTACTATGGAAATAACATATTATTATTCAATAAAAATATTTAAAGATATTTTTAATTTACAAAACATTACAGAATTGTTATCCGTGCAATGCACGAAAAGATGTGAATACTTAAAAAAATATATAAACAATTAGGATCTTTAATATATATATATAATATACATAAATCTTTACATTTTATTAAAATAGATGAGTTAAAATTATAAAAATAAAGTAAAATTCACAATGCTGTGTTCAAGCAATCTCAGTTAAATTCGCAGCTTCAGTAATGTTTGAGAAATTGATTTAATTTTAAGTACAATTGAAAATTTTTTTTGTTCAATGAACTAAAATTTTCAGCGTATATCGTATTTGCAATTTATTTACTGTCATAATATTTAATGCAATACAGAACATAATTGATGAAACAATTTTCAGGGAGGAAAAAAAAGATAAAACTGCAATACTAGGGTTCGGCAGAGACGAAACTGCAAAAAAAGCAACCCCCTTACTACGAAGGGGACAAATGACCAATTAACTCTACGGGTGGTTGAAATCGTAGAGCTTATCTTCAACAACCGCATTTAAAAGAAGGGGAAAGCATCTTTAAGTTTCTAACACTAAACGCCGTATTCAAAGGAACTTTTTAGAGTTTGGGTCGCCGCAGCCTAAAGGTTAAAGAAAAAAAAATCGTTTGTAAAAGGATTTAAAAAACAGTTTCGTGCTGTAATATTTACAAAAATTATTGCCGAAACATTCCAAAGGTTAGTTTAGTTTTTAATTAATTAAAGTTTCAAAAACCTCCTTCTAGGTATAATTTTCCTCTTCCAAAGTAAATATGTACATACCAAGTGCGGTAGCTCTAGATCATACAGTTTGGGGTGTAAAGCATTAACTTACACACACATTCAGTCATTCATGTACGAAAACACATATCCATTTGATAATCAACCTGCAAGTAATTCCGCCCATTGATTGGCCTGAAATTGATATTTTCTTTAAGACGGTGAACGGAAAGATTTAAAATCATAATAATATATACATTTTTTATTTTTATAAATCAGTCAGATTTAATTATCGATTTAAAAAACTGATTTATGTAACAACTTTTGTTTAAAATATTAGTAAAAGTATTTTGTAAAATATGGCTCACAGAGCAAAGCATGAAAAAATCTTAAACTCATTATTCATTAATACATTGTTTGATTCAAGTTTCATAAAATGTAATTACTTACTTCATTTAGACAAGTTAACAGTACTAAACAATATGTATGCCTATTACTATTGATTTATAAACCAACTATTGGGTTCGAATTTGAATGCGTATGCTGCATAAATTCAATCATGTTTACAGTAAATAAAGATGATTTATTGAATTAATGATTTAAATATTACAAATGATCATAGAAACGTTTGCTTTGTATTAATTTTTTTAGAAAATATTACATTTAATATTTATTTTATTTTATCCAGTCACCAAAGTTAAATTTTTTAGACTTAATTTGCAGTAATAGTTAATTTATTTTTTAATTTGAACATCTGTCAATATGATGGCAACACGTTGATAAAAGCTAATTTTTTCCCTTCGTCGAGCTCGTACAGATTAAATTTTATAGTTTTGTCCGCAATATATTGTTGAAAAATATGGTTAAAATATTTCTTGAAAAATTCTTTCAAAATAGAAGCTTATATGTTAAAATACTGATATCATTAGAAAGCTTTAAAAAAAATAATCTTTAACTCAATGTAAAAATCATGTTTTTGCGATAATATTTTCACAAGTTACAGCAGTAAAACGCCAAAATTTCGCTTAATTTTAATTAATTCAAATTAAAAATTGCTCCGAGGTGCACATTCCCGGTGTCCAAGGTATACACATGCCAAATTTGGCAGCTCTAGATGAGACAGTTTGACCTGAAAAATATCAACACATATACATTGAGCTTCATTATAAGTATAGATCGATATAGATAAGGCTGTAAATAAATCAGGGCTTCGAACCGTAATTTTTTTTGTTCCGGTTTTCGTTCCGGTTCAACTAAAAAATTAATATCGGTTCAGTTCCGGTTTTCGTTCCGCCAAAAATAATGGTTTTCGGTTCAGTTCCGGTTTTCGTTCCGCCAAAAATAACGGTTTTCGGTTCAGTTCCTAATGAATAATTTCATTTTATGTATATTCTTACTTGTACTAAAAATATAATTCTATCATAAACAAAAAATGTAATTCTATCAAAATTTAGAATATTTTATTCTTTTTTTAATTGGTACACTATGTGAATTGATACAAACAGCAGGTACGATAAGAGCGGTGAGCAGAGGACGGCGAGCATTGGCGTTGTTATCCATTATCAAAATCGCATTTGACAACTAGGTTCATGATTACCCACATTCGTCGTTTGACTCTCACATCGTGCACTTGGCCTTGCAATAATTATGTAAAAAATACATTATTTATTTAACATATGAAAATTGCCTCTAATTATTAATATATCTTCTAACGTGATTTCATTGAGATTACTTCCGTTGTCTCGGAGAATAAATTTCAAACCTGAAAACGCTCTTTCAACACTAATTTGTGTAGATGGAGCTGCCAAAACCACCATTGCAATCTTATACAAGTGCGGATATGTAATTTTATTCTCTTCCCAGAAATCTAAAATATTATGCTTTATATCAAGCCTTCGTACATTGTCAAAATTATTTAAAATGAATTCAATGTCAATCTCGGTAGAAATAGAGATTCTATGTGTTTTTATTACTGCCAATTCTTTACTTTTTTAAAAAGTCTCTAAATCGTCTTCATTTTCATCGCTTCAGTAGAAGATTTTGTTTCCTCGTTTACTATTGAAATGGACTTTTCAAAAAATTGTAATTTGTTCCAAATATTCTTTAAATGTTGCAAAATGACTGAAAGATATATCGAACCGAAATAAACCGATATTTTTTTCGGTTCAGTTCCGGTTTTCGTTCCGACCAAAATAACGGTTTTTTCCGGTTTTCGGTTTTCCGTTCAGTTCCGGTTCGAAGCCCTGAAATAAATTAATCGTTTTGTTACGCTCCTGTCATATTTGATTGCTTTGGACCAACATATTATAGCCACTTTGTTGGCCTTCTGGTACTGGCATACGAAGATGGATTATGTGATTCAGCTTGCAATCTTGAAGCTTTTTTTTTCTATCAACAAAGGTAAAATTAATAATATATAAGTATACAATGATATTTCTTAATCTAATTCAAATCCTAATTTGTATCTTTATTTAGCCCATATAATTTCGTTCAACAATTTTCTCTAATTTCCTGATTCACACTTTTTATTTAATTAATTCTACACGCCCTCTATAAAACTGTTGATCTCGGCATTTTTTTGGAACTCCATGTAAAGAATAAAAAACCTTTATGTTTACAACATTCTTTTAAAGATATCTACAATTTCCTTTCTAACTCAATATATGCTAAAGAAATCCGTATCAAAATCTCATAACGAAAATATCGAAGTTTTTTTCTGCTCTTATATCACGATGTAAACGAACTTCAATTTTATCCCGTTTCTTGTACATAAAATGACTCCCGTAGTTTTTACTATTTCAGCTGATAATTGAATGCTTTTCGCAGCATTTAATGCAATTGGAACTGGAATTTTTACATTGCTTACTTAGGGGAAAGAAGGGAAAACTATTTTGGCCATGTCTCCAGTTGCGGATTTCAGCACAGGCGTTGGAGGCGGTCACCGCGTGACTTGAGATTTGAAGGACCTCAAAACCTATATCGTAGTCCTGAATCGGAAGTTTTTTTTTTCCATAGCAAATTTTCTCATAATATTTTATCCTTTTGCTAAAAAAAAAAGGAAAAGAACAAAAGGGGAAGAGTAAACCAACATAACTATGAATGGAAAAACTAAAAATTAAATAATTTCAAACGTAGTGACATTCAAGAAATAAAAAATTATAAAAGGAGAAAAACATCTCGAAATATTAAAATGATTTCTAAATAAATTGCAATATGATTGGCAAAATCATATGAATTGAATATTCTTATTAACTGAGGGTGATATGGCAGATCAAGAAAAGGAACAATCTAAATACTACGTTTTTTTTTTCCTGGGAACAAATGCGCAATTGTGTTTTATTTATTTGATTTACAAGGATAGTGTACTCAAATATATTATAATTAAAATGAACCTTTTGTCAAATTTCAGAATATTTTTATCGTGATTTATTTCAAATTTGTTTGCAGATTGTGAAATCCATGTTTCCTTTCGTTGACTAACTACTCACAAGTCAACAATACTCAGATAATATAAAAAAAAGGGGGGAAAGGAGCCTCCTTTAACAAGAAATGGTTTGCTGATCTCTGGGGGGGGGGTTTGACATGTGTTTAAAACTAGTTAATTACATACTAATTCTGAAATTTTTAAAGTATTAATCTCTTTAAATGCATTATAACCAAATGCATGTCGTGTTTAGCAAGTTTATGTTATGTATGACGCTTTAATATTGACAGTTAAATTATAGATTGTTTCAGGAAATTTAAGAACTATCGGTCTCATGATTTAACTCTTCCTTCCTCGATGAAGAAAAAAAATAAAAGCTTGGTGTTTTTTTCAATAGTTATTTTGATTTTATGTTGTGGAAAATATGCTTTTCATTTTTACCGGCATTGAATATTTTGAAAGCATACCGAATTATATATATAGTTATTTTGTAGTAAAAACTTATACTTTATTTTAACTATTTTTAAATTTTGATTCAATGCTATATAACGTTCGAAAAAATATATAGTTCTGACTCTTTTGTGTGTTCGTCCTCCTATGTAAAGAGAGCGCACTCGGTGAATAAAATCTTTTTAATAACGTCAGAAGCATTGGCAGTAATCGTAGCTGAGACAACGAGGGCATTTTTTTTCTTTTTACATAGGGGCACATTTAAGAGCTCGAAGGGTCTTGTAATTTGATGCCTCCACATCTCTGAAAAAGGAGGTTAAAGTAAGAGGACTCTTTTAAGTTTATAATGTCGTGTCCGAGTTGCCCCGGAAAGAGGGGTGCAGTAGCTTTTAAGGATAGGACTCCTGACCACCTGAGGGCAAAAATGTGACTATTAGCTTAATGAAGATGACACTCACAAATTGGCTTGCAAAACCCATTTTTACAGAGGGGATCTTTGAGACCTCACAGATAGAACACAGGTTGAGGAGCAACCATTCCCGATTCTGGGATTTCCAGATCAGGGAGAAGACGCGCTACTTCTAAAGGGCCGTTCCGACGGCACGTGCATCCGCAGACGAGCCACGCGATCCCCCTTCAGACCCCTCTTACTGTTTACTGGGCTCCTTTGATGCCTATCGATTCTACCGACAATTTGTCGGTAAAATGTTCAAACATCAAATGACCCCAGAAAACCACAAGAGGGGTCTGAAGGGGGATCGCGTGACTCGTCTGAAGTTTCTCCCGTCGTGTAACCGGCCCTTAAAGGGCATTTTACACGGCCTATACCCCGTCTGCAGAGGAGCCACGTGCCGCCCTTTGACAGCTCTTGCGGTTTTCTGGCCTCTTTGATGACCCGTCGACTTACCGACAATTTGTCGGTAAAACTGCCCAGGCATCAAAAGCCGGGGTCCCACCGTGGACATTTTCACAGATTTGGTCAAAAATCAGACCTCCGCCCCTCTGGGGGGGACCACACTCCCCCATAGCACAAGCGTTCCCCCTTCAACCCTTCTTGGTCTCTTTGATACTGGGCAGTTTTACCGATAAATTGTCGGTAAGTCGAAGGATCATCAAAGAGACCAGAAAACCGCAAGAGCTGGCTATGGGGGGGGTATGGTCCCCCAGTGGGGCGGAGGTCTGATTTTTGACCAAATCTGTGAAACTGCCCACGGTGTGTCCTACGGTGTGTCCATCCTCAGACGAGCCAGGCATCAAAAGAGCCCAGAAAACCGCAAGAGGGGTTGAAGAGGGAATTCATGCTTCGTCCGCAGACGGGTGCAAGTCGTGTAACCACCGCTTAAGCTCAGACGCTAGCCTAAATTTATGCTCGAGGGAAATGAAGTTTTAACTCATATTGGGCAAATATCTCTAATTGTTGCCAACTGCTCAAAACAGGGATAAGATCAAAGATTAATAACAAAAATTTAAAATATGAGAACAAAGATTTAGCAACTAAAATTTAAACGATAAAAACAAAAGCGATGCGAATCGTGGAAAAAATAGTTGCTTTGAAAGAGGTAAGAAGTCACTGTTTTACAAATTTGTTGTATTAATTATTTTCTTATAAAAACCTTATTTTGAAAACTATTTCTAAGAAATATCAGCAAATATAAATTAATAATAAATGTTCATGATAAAATAGAAAAGTGCATTTAATGTATTTGAATATCGCGAACATTTTGATCATGAATTTGATATCGAGCAGTTATAAATATATATATCGGGATAATTTCTTGTCAAGTATAACAATTTTAATTGTCGTAAATAACGAGATTCGTATTCTTTTTTGCATGATCATTAAAACAATTATTGCGATTTTTGGTATAAATTGATGAAATATTTAATAATTTATCGTACATTTCATACATATTAACTCATTCTCTTTTTAATGTTAAATTTCATTAATCTTTTACAACGATTATTTTAGTTATTAGTTAACAGAGCAGAACAGATCGTTAATATGGCAATAATGAACTTACATTGGCAAGGGTTTTTTTTTTTGGCAATTACATCATTTTAAAACATTAAAAGTAAAAGCTTCATTAGCTTGTCTTAAGTTTTAAATTTTAAAATTATGTTTGTCATTTATTAAATACATAACTGTAATTCAAAAAAAAATTTCAGTGTTAAAACTATCACCAAAATAACACATTAATGCTTTTTATTAATTTTTATAGCAATTATAGCTATAATTTTTTATAAATGTTATTTTATTCTTTATCTTCTTCAATTGATAACTGTATAGTGTTCATCTCCCCTTAAATCCTTATCAGATTTCATATTGAAAGTTAGAAGAAACTTCAAAATTATTAAAACTGAAGCAAATTAGATTACTGATAATAAGAAATATAAAGAAAGTAAAAAAAAAAAAGGAAGAGACAGAATCAACTTTGATGAAACAAAGAAAATCAATGTCATAATTAATACTCATAATGTAATATGTGATACTCTCATTTCAGAAATTTCTCAAAGGATCACTATATACATCAATATTATAAACGATTTTCAAATCTTTTTTAAAGGCAACTTAGAAGAAAAGCTTTCAACATTCTCATAACGAACTTAATGACAAAATATGGCGATTATACTGAATAATGCTACAGATTTCCTGTTCTAATCCGTCTGGTTCATTTCCTTGTATATTGGGTGTGTTTGGTGTGAGAAGAGATGAGCACACACAATAATCAGTCCTTTAATAGACGACACAACACAGACGATGTTTATTTGCAGGACGAATACAGGGCAGCACAAAGAGGACAAATATTTACAAACGAAAACTATATACAACCGAGATGAGTACACAGGTCAACACACAGCAGTACTATACTGCAGACAGTAGCCCACTATAACAACAGTAGTAAACAGGCAGACATTCTGTAGCGACAACGTCCACAGCCCACAAAGCGGCAGGACAGGGAATCTTTAAGAGATTCTGTCAACACTCACGCAGGTCTCTTCCGAAAAGGCTGGAACTACTCCTCTCTCTCTTCTTGCCTTTGCTGCCGACTCACTACTTCACACAACAGGAAGCTGAAGCAATAATCAATAAGCATTACTCTTCTGTTCAGGAACTTCGGTCGACCTCCGCCGTACTTCGTTCAGCTTCCAAGATCCCTCAGTCCAGGTCTACTCAATTCAACTCTGCAGCTTGATTCAGCTTCAGTTTCACTCCGCAGACTGTCTGCCTAATATAGTGATGGAAGGTGGGAATGAAATCTTCTGGACCAATCAGGAGCATTCTGGATGTATCTCGGCTCCTAATGGACGGGTCGAGAAAATTCTCGATGTTTCGGTCATTATCCATTTTGTCGCGAAATTCGTCGCTAAGTCACCAAGTCCTGGGACCTCTGATGTCACAGGCACTATTCAATACAGATTACTGTAAATCTGTCTTCCTTATCATGGCATTATTAGGGCGGGAAAGCAAAACTACGCGTTCGTAACAATAATATATATGTGATTTGTATGATTGGGGGTGACTTACAATCAACATTTCCTAACGTGGAAACAATTTCGTCACTTTGCCAATTTGCAATGCAAACCACGAGAGATCATTACCCGTTTTTAAAAGAGTCAAGAACTATTTAAGAAATGCAATAAGTCAACCGCATTTAAATCAGCTTTTACTATTATTCGTTGAAAATGAGGCAGTCTAGGAATTAGATTATGAAAAACTTACCGATAAATTCTCCAAATTAAAAGCAAGAAAAGTGATATTTTGCATTTTTTATTTTTTTCAATACTTGTTTCTGTTTTTTGTAGAAATTTTATCTTCATTATTTTTTTGGCGTTTTTACCTTTTACTGCCATTTATCATTTTAATATCCTTTAATATATATTTTTTGTCCTTCCTAGAAAAGTATAATTCCCAGTTATTACTTAG
Source organism: Argiope trifasciata (assembly GCA_026543055.1). Classification (NCBI taxonomy): domain Eukaryota; kingdom Metazoa; phylum Arthropoda; class Arachnida; order Araneae; family Araneidae; genus Argiope; species Argiope trifasciata. The sequence continues at coordinate 782,970 of JAPMOQ010012849.1, forward strand.
CATTATAATTTTTATCATCACTATCCAAATATATGTATCTAATTTTACTTTCTATATCAGAAAATATGTGAATAAATTGAATTTATAATATCAGTGAATTTTGTGATATATTTTCGTTTCGTTATATTATTTTAGAAAACAATGCGCTTATTCATAATTTATATCACAACTTTGTGCATTGTTAGATTCGAATTCGGGTCCATAGCCGGGTAACATAACCGCTAGAAAAAAGTGCACATCCATGTCCGGAAGTTTTTATTCGGCTTATGAACTCACAACAAAGTTTTGAAGGAATGCAAATAAGAATGTTTTCTCTTAAAAGTTACTAAGTAGAAAAGTCAATTTATCCTTTTATGATAACAATTTTTCTGATAAAGAAAAGGTGCAGCTCTTTTCATCTATTTGATACATACATATAATGTAAGAATTGCTATAAAGTAAAAACAAAGCTAAATGAAAAACTTAAATATTTTTAATTCCTATTACTTTCTTGCTATAAATACAATTTACCTAGAAGGGCACCTCAAAATAATTTAGAGCTTGCGGGATCATGTTATCGAAATCCGCCTCTGATTGTCTCAGGTTGCTAATAAAAAGAGATTATTTTTTGTTAACCATATTTCTGATAAAATTGGTAATGTGCCGAGAATTGAAATCAACATACTTTCTTAATGCACTTTGTTTTGTTCATAAAACACCAAAATTCTATAACTTTAACACGGTTTTCTTGTTTAATTATATGTCATAATTCTTGTAGAGAGATATTTATCTGTATGCCACAAAGTAAGAAATTGAATGTATTTTACTCTTAAGATGAAATGTATTTTATTATTACATGGTGGAGGATGGAATCCCCAGGAAGGCTTTAATGTTCAATTTCTTAAAATTCTTAACAATATTGAGATTTAAGATAATGATTAGAAGATTTCCCCAGGGCCTCGGTAGCCTGGTTGGTAGAGCGTCAGTCTCGTAGCTAAAAGGTTGTGGGTTCTGTCCTCATCTCTGCCAAAGACCGCCGTTTTGGCTAATGGCAGTTGGGGCACGTTCAATAGGTCGTGACTGCAAAGTTCTCTAAGTTCCCATAGCAAAACGATACCTCTGGGGGTACTGAATCAGGGATGAGTCGGTCTCTGATTTGGATCTAAATTCTGACTTGCAGATGGATGAATGAGTGTATGAATGAATTCGACCGCCCCCTAAAAAGGGTTGTGTCGTGTGTGTTCGAGCAAAGTCGTCCTTTCACCTGAACGGTACTCTTTAACGACAAAAGGCGCACATCTATACCTTAATTCGAAAACTCTGCTCACTCGGGCTTGGTATGACCGAGTGGCAATAGACAACAACAGATTCCCCCCCCCCCGGTGCAGATTAATCGCGCATGATCGATGCTTTTGATATTTTTAATTTTCTACTCAATGCTAAATTCTGAAAAGTTCGGTATAAGTATTAAAACTTGTATTTATTTGCTAAAAAAAGATGAAATTCAATTATCTTTGTCCATTTGACCAACAAGTCAGAGAAAATTTGATATGAAATTTTTAATCAAAAATTCATATCCATGATTGGTTAACAAGCAATCAGCAATATTTAGAAACTAAAAAATATATAAATTACAAGTACACAAAATAACCATTAGTAATTTTTCTCCCTGCCACAGTAATTAGTTTTATTCAGTCCAAGATCGCATCTCGATGGAATTAATTTTTTAAAAGAAAGAAAGAAAAATTATTATCTTGCTTCTTGAAAAAAGAATAAATAATCGGATTTGAAAAAAAAAAAAAAATCAAAATTCACATGATTTCGAATTTTATCAAAAGAGCAATTCTCGTATCGGATATCTATCTACCAGCAAGTTACGACATGGATGAAAATAAAAATAAATAAATGAAAAGAAGTAATTTCTTCATTTCATTTCATTACTTGTATCCTTATTTGGTTTAATAATTTTGGAAAGATTTTTTTAAAAGAAAAATACCCAGGAAGGGAAAAAGGAACAAAAATTTTTGAAAGAGATTTTTCGTACCATCATAAGGACATATTTTTTGCTCTCTAAAGGGTTAAATTTAGCCTCTCCTTCTAACCACAGGCATGATGAAGCTATCCTTAAGTATTTTCTTTTTTAAATATTTCTTCGCAAGTAATGCAATCAGCTAAATTTATCTTAAAATGTTTGTTAAAAAGTCACTGGATAAATTTTTGTGCTATTAAAAATGTGCAAAAATTTAAATTTTAATGCTAGAAATGAAATTTCTAGCATTAATTTCTAGCATAATGAGACATTACATTTTACATTAACAATTATAAAAAAGACATTTCATGGATGTATTTTTGTTGTTCAGATTCCTTTATCTCTAAAGCGTTGCTATTCATTAATTGATAAATGTTTTAGTAATAGCAACGATGTTCCAATGATAAGAAAACCAATGATTATAAATATACCAATCGACGCGTGGCATCATTGAAACGCCACAAGCATTTTAATAATGTTTTCATATCTGTGCTATTTCAAATGTTAATGATATTGATTCCCTTTAAATTTATATGTAATTTTGTTAAATTTTGCACAAAGTTGCCTGCACAATTATTGCAACATGAATCAAGAATATGAAAAGCGTTTATTTCGCCAGCGAAACGGCCAAAATCCCAACGAACTCTCTCGCATTTCTACGCCTGTGAAATCGCCTATAAAGGAAGTGTATGGTGATCGCTTTATTCCGTGTCGTGCTTCAAATTCCTGGCAAGTGAATTTTTCTTTATTAGAAAATAGCAAAACATCTGGTCAAAATAAAAAAGCCAAAGATACAAGTTCTGATTGTTCTAAAGATGGTGTTGCTTACAACTGCTTATTAAAAAACGAACTCCTTGGAACTGCAATAGAAGATGTAAAGGAGCAAGTAGAAGAAAGAAAAGCATTTACACCAACTGACGGTAGGAATACCAATTTATTCAACTATCGAGTTTTGGACAATTCCATTATCAATGAAGCTTCTTCACCTTATTCTTTATCACCAGTCAGCAGTAAAAGTCAGAAATTGTTAAGATCTCCTAGAAAAGCTGCGAGAAAAATTTCTCGAATACCTTTCAAAGTCTTGGATGCCCCTGAATTACAAGATGACTTCTACCTAAACCTTGTGGACTGGTCATCTACAAATGTTTTAAGTGTTGGCTTAGGGACTTGTGTCTATTTATGGAGTGCATGCACCTCACAAGTTACTCGTCTCTGTGATTTGTCTGCTGATGGAGACACAGTTACATCTGTTTCATGGGCAGAGAGAGGTCATTTAGTAGCCGTTGGTACTCACAAGGGTTATGTTCAAGTTTGGGATGTTGGCGGCAATAAGTGCGTTTCTGTCTTGGAAGGCCATTCAGCTCGGGTAGGTGCCCTTGCCTGGAATGGGGACATTTTGTCTTCTGGGAGCCGTGATCGATTAATCTTGCAAAGAGATGTCCGTACACCATCCATGACTCCAGAAAGGAGATTAGGAGGCCACCGTCAAGAAGTCTGTGGTCTCAAATGGTCACCTGATAATCAACATCTTGCATCTGGAGGAAATGACAACAAATTATATGTTTGGAATATGAGCAGTTTGTCTCCTATTCAGACTTATACTGAACACTTAGCTGCTGTAAAAGCCATTGCTTGGTCTCCACATCACCATGGCCTTTTAGCGAGTGGAGGTGGAACAGCAGATCGTTGCATTCGATTTTGGAATACATTGACTGGACAACCAATGCAGTGGATTGATACTGGCTCCCAAGTATGCAACCTAGCCTGGTCCAAACATGCATCTGAACTTGTAAGTACTCATGGCTACTCTCAAAATCAAATTCTTGTGTGGAAATATCCATCTTTAACCCAAGTGGCCAAACTAACTGGACATTCCTATCGAGTCTTGTATTTAGCCATGTCTCCAGATGGAGAATCTATTGTGACTGGAGCAGGTGATGAAACTCTTCGCTTTTGGAATGTATTTAGTAAAGCACGTTCACAAAAAGAAGCTAAATCTGCATTAAATTTGTTTACAAGTATTCGTTAGTATATATATGTATGTAACTTGGTCAAGACTCATTGCAGTACATAGGTTTTTTTCATTTTATGTGTTTGAAGTGAAGTAGGCACGATTTATTACCTTGTTGAGTGCACATTTAATCATTAGTTTCATTCACAGTGATTAGCATAATCAAATAATTGACTGTATTATAATCTGCATATAATCATATGTTGCAATTTATCTATCATATTTCAACTAATCTATTATTTTTTTTAATAAAATCAGAATATTTTATTTGAATATCTTGTTTCTAATATAAATTTGGATATTTATCAAAAGTTGAGTTTGTAGTTTCTAAATTTCTTTTCAGTTAGAATTTTCATGATTACCTATTATTAATTATCACATAAATTTGAATTTCCTCAAAGCCATGATTTAAAAATCTGATTAGTATTGGTTTATAATAAAAAAAATTATAAAATGAATTAGTGTAAATGTATTAGATTGTTTTGGGAAATATGGAATAGTTTAAAATTTTATACTATATTAGGTAGCATATAATTTAAAATTGTATAGACTTAATTCCTATTTATGACCCACATGCATAGTATATTCTTTTTATGTTTGTGTTTTTTTTTCTTTGCTTGCTTCTTCCAAGCAGTTGTTAAACAAGCTTAAGTTTAAACTTATTTTATTTTGTTTCTACTAATTCTTATTCATTTGCTTAATTTAAGTAACTTTATTATTATCCCTGTAAACTCATTTTTTTTTCTTTGTAAAATATGCTATGAGCAATTTAAAACAATGATTCTTAATTTCTTTTCCTTTTTATTAAACTAGAATTTAAAAAATATCTGCAAGTTTTGTTTAATTTTGCAAGTTGCTATTATGACAGTCTTGTATATCCCCACAATTTCAATTTTTTTTTATATTGCTTAGGGAAATGAAAAACAATTACATGACTAACTAGTCATTTTCTGTTCTATAGTGTGAATTATATAAAGCTTTTATTTATTTCTATTTTTTTTTTCTGAAAATTTTATTTTATGGAATAGTTATAGACATTATATGATATTATCTGCTTATTGAATAGATTTTGAACAGAGGAATTTTCAGTTGATCTTGTATTTATGGTTGAAGGCTGGGGTTGCATTTCATTTCCAAAAATTGGATTTTTTAAATTAAAATGATCAATTCTACAAATTTTTATATCCTTTATTCAAATGTTAAAGAAGTTTTTAAAATTTTCATTCAATTTCAAATTTTCCTTCCAAGTGATTTTTCTTGCATGTGGGGATATACTAAATAATTGTTACACTGATAACACTGATTAAATTTTTTTTTTTAAATAAGTAAATTAGAAAAAAAAAATTAGCATTAGAGAAACTTGGACATCAGAATAATCAAATAAAACTTTTCTAGAAATTGTATATATTTATTACATTTATTTATTGTACTATCATGAATTACTACTTTTACAAACATGTATGTGAAATGTAACCTTCTGCAGCAATAAAGTTGTTTGTTACCCTCTGTAATATTTAATTGTTTGTTTTATTTACTTTGGAAATATTTAAAATTAGTCTGTATATAACACTTAGAATATTTTCAGTCTGTCTTGTAATTTAAATGACTGAGAAAAAAAGGGTATAAAATTTAATGCTCGAGTTTAAATTTGTTTTACATTTAAATGGATGTTGAAGGTCAATCTGGGGATTTGTATGAAAATAAAATTAAAAAATAAAAACTTAAGTTGTTCTTATTACTTCTCTTACCTTTATCTGTTTGTATTTAATTATGAATTATCGCAAAGTTGAATATATATATTTTTAAAAACATATACTAGTTTAAGCTTTTATAGTTCTTATATTTTTTGGTATGCCATATTCCATCTTTGGATTTTAAAATTAATTAAAGATTTACTTCAAGACGGGGAAAAAAAAAAAAAAAACCTTGACATACATATATTTTTCATAATAATTTAAGTCATTAAATTTTTTTTTTATATTGTTTTATAGTATTCCATTTATGAAATATAACTGAGAAATGAACAGCCTAGGAGTTCTTTGAAATGATTATTCTTCTGTTAAATAAAAGGCTTAATTTTTCCTCTCTCCCATGAAACCCATGTTAAGTATGAAAGTGATATTCTGTATAGATGAAACATGTGAATACATTCTGTACTTATTTTTATAACTTCAAAGGAAAATTTTACTTAAATTTAAATAAATTCAATAAAAATGATATTTACTTAAAGAATTCTGATGTATACTGGTATGAATTATATAAAAAAACTCAATATGAGATTTATCAGTTAATGTTTTAAAATTTTAGGTGCATTAAACTTAATGAAGTCTAGTTTTTATATGTGTGCCTTCATAAGAATGCCTATGATACTTGAACAGTAACTGTCTGCTCAGACTGTGCTGCTGTTAAAATATGTTTTTTTTTTTGTGTGTGTGTGTGTGTGGTTATTTGGGAAAGTAATAGATTTTTATAAATAATCAAAAATCCTTATACATTATAAGACTGTTTATTATCATAAAGTTTTTTGTGTCCTTTTAGCATGCATACCATTCAGTATATAAACATTTCATCATTTGTATATAAATGTTATAAAAAGCATTAAGATTTTGAAAAAAAAAAAAAAAAAACCCTTTTGCTTGCATTTCTTATTGCTGTAATCTGGAATAGCAGAAATTACAAAATGTCATATTACTTCCCACTATTTAGATAAGTAAAATCTAAAATATTTCTCAAAGATGAAAAGATGGCATATATTTTCCAGAATATTTCTGTATCACTATGCAATAAGTAAATAGCTTTTCACTAAATTTCCTTATTTTGCTTACATTCTTTTGCATATAAAAAGATTTTACTTTGCAATGATATAACCTCATGCTATTTGTTTTATGAGGTTTCTTATCTGTGTATTCTTATCTGTTTTTCTTTGCATTTTGTTCATCACAGTAAATAGTGATTTATTGCATTTAGTTTATATCAATTGATAATCAATGACTAACCACTATTTTTATCTTTTAGAGGGATGTAAATATAAGGAATTTTATGTCATTAAAAAAATAATGGAACAGAATTTTTTAAAACTTTGTTTTCAAATTAATTCCATGCCAACTTCTTTCAAGTAAAAAGCAATCTAGTGCTTGTGTTTATGAATGTAATTGAAAATTTAGTACACAGAAATTTTGTGTTTTTCAAATTTTTGTAATTATGTGTAGTATTTAAAACAGAATAATTTTACTCCCTTTCATATATTTTAATCCATATACATATTTTATTTATAACTAACAGGAAAACATGCTATACAACACTTTCTTTCTTGAGAATTCATTTACATTTTCATCAGAGGGAAATTTCTTTATCAGTTTTTGGTTTTTGAATCCTCCAACTGAAATCTAAGGTTGAATATTTACATTCTGAAGAAAATTCCCAATTTAATGTTAACTTGAAAAATCTCTTAAATTTTTAAAAGTTGAATAATGTTTTTTGTTGTTGTTGTTGCATGCAAAAATTAATTTATACATTAGAAAATTTCACTGTGCCTTTAAAATGACTATTGATAATACATAGGAAAAATGATAGTGTATAAAATATACCTACTATTTTTGGAAAATAATATTGATAACATGGAAGTTATGTGCAAACTTTGTCCATTATGTACAATCCCTAATTATTTGTTATGCAAAATTAATGTCAATTAGAGAATTTAAATCAACATTCATATAACCAACTATTTAAATGCAATTTATTGTTAGCAAAAAAGAAACTTTAAATTGAAAGTTGCTCTTTGGTCAATTTTTATCTTTTTGGAGATATATATATCTTAGCAAATAAATATAGCATAAAGAAATTATTTCATTAAGGACATTATAATATAAGGATTACAACAATATCGATAAATCGGTTTCAATCTATATATATATATATTCTTGTTTAAGTATAAAAAACTATTAAAGTGTGGTAGTATCCAAAAAGTACTTAAATTCGAAAACTATTTTTAAGTTCCTTAAAAGTGTTTAATTTTTTTAAAAAGTCCTTAATTTTCTGAAGAAATATAAATAAAATATTTTTCTTTATTGTTGTTTTTTTCACCAGACATTGTACCTGATAAATACAAATCATGGCTGTAAATATTTATTTACTGTATGTATCAAGAAAAAACCAACAAAAAGGAAGAATTTTGGAGAAGGAATGCAGAGTAAATGTTACCAGGAGTGCCAACTCTTACTAAGATAAGGTTTAATGGTCTTTAAAAAAAATTTTTTTTTTACCACTTCCTGTTTTTTCTACAATGTGCATTGCCATTTATTTAAGTGATAGTATGGTTATCTGAAGGGGCAGTACTAAATATGTTCTAATTTTTAACAAGAAATCATAATTTCTTAGGGATATGTGTTTGATAATAAAAAAATAAATAAAACAGAATATCCATTATACCATGAAACATTGCACAAAATGATTTTAACACTGTTTAAATAAGTGACTTCTCTATGGTACCAAATTTGTTTAAATGCATGCATTATTTTTTTTTCAATTTGTAATTTAATTTTTACTGTAATGAAATTCAAAACTATATAACTAATTGTTTCATTGTGTCGTTATCTTAAAGAAAATGGCGTAATATATATATATTTTAAACTTTAACACTAAAATTTAACATTTTAAAGCACTTTCCTTGAATAAATTCCATTTGATTCATTCTTTACTTGATGAATGTTAATTTTTTAGGCAATGCAACATATCAGTTCATACTAAGTTCAATATATATATATATATATTATATATATGCCTTGACTGGCTTTTTTCATTTTTCTTTTTTTTAGCAAACAAAATAATAACACTTTTTAAGAAGAAATTGTGCTTCTGCACTGTTGCAGAAATAAATATTAATAGACATTTGTTTTTAAAAAATATTTCTATTAAAATGATGCATTATTATAAAACAAAAAACATCTTAGGCAGTTTTATAACACATGAATATGAAAAGTTTTTTTTTTCGGGGGGGGGGGGGGGCTAAAACGCTAAAAAGAACAACTTTTAGCAGTAATTTTTTTTTTTTGTACCAGCTAAGATTTTATCATCTTTTGAATTAATAAAAATAAATTCTTATGTATTTTTTCCTAAAATAGCTGTGTCAGAACAAAATTAGATGTAAATTTAATCAGAAGTCAGTTATTTGACTTTCTATATATACACATAGAAATACTATTGAAAGTATAAATTCATAGATATAAATATAATTTACCAAATTTTCATCAATGCGCAGCTGTTGATAAGCCATACTAAAAAGAATTTTATTATAATTATTATTATTTTACTTTCTCACATTTAAAGTGATGTATCAAATTGAAAACAAGTGACAGTTTTTTTTCCTACAGTTACTTCATAATCTATTATTAGTATTGTATTAATTGTAAAAAATATATCAATTTGCTATGAAAACAAGATATGTAAAGAAAACATTCAACTCAATAATATATATATGTATATCAACTCAATAATATATAATAATATATATGCATGTTGTGTAATTCTAAGCTCAATTATTAATACTATTCCTCCAAAATAATATAGATATGAAAAAGATGCAATGAAACACTTTTCATTCATGAATATTAGCATATTTAAAAACATGAGCTGTGCTTAAAAACCTCTGTTATTTCTTGAACTCTTTTACATTTTCAGAACACATGTTACATATATTTACATGTTAATTTGTCATGATTTATACTTTCATCTGGTTTATATCACTATTTTACTGCTCCCTTGAAAACTGCAATATTAAGGTAACACTGTATTTTTTTAAAAAAGTTAGTATTATTATTTCTCAAATAATATCATTCTACTTAGTACTTATAATTATTACTTTAACTTTCTAATTAATATCAGAATCTTTAGAAAATATGAAGACAAAGACAAGTTATATTTCTAAAATTAGTATTGCTAATATACTTAAAATATGAAAAAATGATAGATAGCCATTACAAAAATCTACAAAATTCTAACAATTTTTTTCAGCTTTGGAAAAAAAAAAAAAAATTAACACTCGAAATCATTTTTCTCAAAATAAATGATAACAAAATTGTAAATGGTTTGTTTCTGTTTAAAAGAAAAATTCAAAATAAAATCTCATATTTCAAGATATTAATATATATTTCTAGTCTGTATAAGTTTATTTTTTAAGCTCAACAATTTTTATACAAAAAAAAAAAAAAGTATAAACATAGAATTTCATTCTCTATATGTACATATTAAATGAAAAGAAAATAAATAATTAAAAGCAATGAAAATAAGGCAATGAATTTAAGAACACTTCCACACACATATTGCTTTGTTCCCAGCTAAAAACATGTACATTAAATGCTTTGCATCATGAGATATTTGGAATCCAAAGGCTTCTCCCACAACAACATGCCAGGAAGCACCATACTTCTGGTCCAAGGTTTCTTTAATAAGGCGAGCTACTTTCTGAAAAGAATAATTAATGTTTTGTTTGATATAAATACCAAAATAATCTTTAAAAATTAATCTTCATAATATAATAAAGCAGCTAATATGCATCATATATTTAAGAAAATATTTATTGAAAAATAAAATATATACGCATAGAAAATTATTTTAGCTGTTATAGGTCAAATTTGAATTTTAAAATAATATTTTAAGATAGTTTATATAAAATATTTTTTCTCAATTCGTTCATAAAATTTAAGAAACTTTTTTGCTCTAAGAATTTAAAGAATTAGGCCATAACTGTTGTTCCATATACTTTGAATATAAAAATATTTCAGATTTAAGTCATTTTTGCATTGCAATATGTATGTGTATAATAAAGCTTAATTTATCTATCAACATAAAAAAGATAGAGAAGATCTAATACCTCTTAGTGGGAATCCCCTTTATTTAATAATATAGAATAATACTATAAGGTTTCCCAATAAAGGGACTCTAAAGACAACTTAATAATTTCTGCTTAAATTTTCTGTTATATGGCCTTAACTGTTGTTCCACATACTCATATAATTTGTTTGCATATAACAATATAAATAAAAGCAAAATTCATTAATATTTGTTACACTGCATGAAATAAAAATCCGAAAAACAGAACAGATTTTTTTTTTCAAACTTTACTTTCAAATTATATGAAATAAAAGGAAAGTCTCAGTGAAGAGTAACAACTCATTAAATATTTCATTTTTTATTAATTAAAAACTGTATTTCCACATGTAGAAGAAATAATTTTATTCATATTATTTTTACAAAATAAAATTTTTACAGATATTTTATATTTATTTCGCTAATTTATTTTTAAGTTGCTATTCAAAAGGTTTAATCAAATTTTGCATTTTAAAGAAATATTATTAACTTTTGAAATATTTTATTAGAATGTATGGTATAATATGCAATTTTTTAAGAAACTGAGAAATTCTAAAAATTTTCAATGCAAGTTTATTAATAATAAGTCTTTTTTTAACTTAAAATATTGTTCCAGACTATTAGAGGACTTTGAATATAAAAATATTTCAGATTTAAGTAATTTTTGTATTACAATATGTATAGTAAAACTTATTTTATCTATCAACATAAAAAAGGTAGAGAAGATCTAATACTACTTAGGGGGAATCCCATTTATTTAATAATATAGAATAATACTATAAGGTTTCCCAATAAAGAGACCCTAAATACAACTTAATAAAACTTTAAATAAAATATACAGAAGTTCTGGAAATTGTTTCAAACAGGATATCAAAAAAAAAAAAAATAATGTAGTAATTAGAATCAGCAGTAATTATTAATGTGATTTTGATTATAAATATGATTTTAATTAAAAAAATTCATTGAGACACAGTTTTAGCATTAATTAACAATAGTTAAAATGAAAAAATAAAAATAAAAAAACCAACATCAAATTTTTTTCACAGAAGGATATGATTCAAATACAGAGAGATTAATTGAAATGTGTTTATTCACATCTGAATACAAAAATAAACTGTTTGAAAATTTCCCCTTATTGAAATTTACTAAGAAATTCCCATAAGGATTTCTTTCATATATTGGGCCTCTTTTAAAAAATGAGGAATTGGAATGGAAAATAAGAGAACTCTTTAGAATAAAATAACATGGGCTAATTCAAGATTAAAAAAAATAGAAAACCTATAAGTTATAAACTAAATTAAGAGATATCATAACATGCATGCACATACATAGACATACATGATTTCTTTAACTTTAAAAATATTTTGAATATAGAAATTTTGAGATGATCTATTTCATGGTATACTCTTTGTTAGATATATTTTAATATCAGTAGAAAAATTATTGCAAGTACTTCTAATTTTTTCCCATAATAGCTGAATAATATTCTTAAACTGAAAGAACTATGAAAAGAGGACTTTCAATTATGCTATATATATATATATATATAATCACCTCAAATAATAAAGCCAATAATTGAATAACAATGTATATTTCTTGAAGAACAATTATGAAATAAGTTTGAATAATGAAAATCAAAATCAACAACTACAATGAAAAATTCTTTAAATAAAAACTCATTCCACCTCATGGTCCGTAGAATACTTTTCATATGAAGTGACACAAAGGTCCATTGTATCTGTTTTCATTTCTTCTGTCATATCAGATTCCTGAAATATCAAAAGTTTTTCATAAAATAGATAGATTTTGCTAAATGAATATATACATACATATACAAATATATCATAATATAATATGCAATATATCTGCAAATTTATATAAATAAAACCTAAAAATTGTTTGCATTTATAGGTATCAACATTTTTATTAAATTTTCTTTATATATAATATGAAAGAATATAAAGAAGCTTTTGTGACAATTAGTTAAACAGTTATTAATAGGGGGTTATAAAAATATTTTCTTTTTGCTAGTGTTAGGAATATGTATAACTAAAATTATACAAAATCAAATACATATATACGTTTATTATTTTTTAAAAAAATATTCTATGAAGATTTCATTATTGGTATTAATTAAATGTCAAAGGTTTTATGTTTATTACAATAAATAAGCAATTACAAAAAATAAATTCCTTCCAAAAATGTCAAGTTAATTATGGCTAAAATTTAATAATGTTCATCAATGACATGTGATTAATACAAAAAAAAGTTCTAATTTGTTTTCTTCATTTAGCTACCTACAAACTTTTACATACTTTATTTAAATGCATTTATTAAATCAAATTTAAAGATATGTACATAACTTTTTTTGAAAATTAACATCTTAATTTAAATATGTTTGATTAAAAATTTCTTTCAAAAGTATGGAATACGATTTTAATTCATAGTCATTAAAAAAATTATATGTCATGTGAAGAAAATATAACTTTGTATCAGAAAATAAAAATATCTCACAAAAAATATGTATTTAATTTTTGAAAATATATTTAATAATATTTAATTCTTAAATATTATTAATTAATACTTAATTTTTACAAATACATTAAAAAATATATTGATATTGTACAATGGAATCAACTATCAATATTTTGATTTAAAGTCCCAAATTATGTTTGATACAAATAAAGAAATTTTAATTTTCCATTCCTATTATGAAAAATGCATCTTATTAAAAATAAGAAATGAAAAAGGCATGTGATCATAAGGAATATAATTATCATAGGCTCAATCAGCCTATGACAATTATACTAATAAGGTCTTCCATTATTTAACATATAAATATTTTCTGCATGTTTGGCATCTTTTTCTTCTTTATAGGCTCAACAGCCAGGGATAAGCCCTGCTCTTCTTGAGAATGCCACTTCACGTTTTTCTGTTATATTTAACATTCAGTTTGAGCAATTAACATTATAAAACTTAAACCCTCTTTTGTTTATTGACTTTATTTGCTTATTTTTCCACAGCAATTTGAATGTGGAAAGACAAAAATTATTGTTTAAAAGCAATGGTTTAATCTACTGAAATAAAATAAAGAATACATTTATACTATGGTTGATAACGAAAAAAAAAAACTAATGAAAAATCAAATCTATACTTATAATAAAGCTCAATGTGTGTGTGTGTGTTGGCGCTCTACTTGCCAGACCGTTGGACCTACAGCTACCAAATTTGGTACATGTATACCTTGGAGGTCGGGAATGTGCACCTCCAAGCCCTTTTTCGAATTTTTAATTAGAATTTGTATTAATTAAAATTGAAGCAAAATTTCGACGTTTTTCCGCTATAACTTCCGAAAATATTATTGCACAAATATGATTTTTACATCAAATTAAAGATTAAAAAAATTATCTTTCTAATGGTATCAGTGTTTTAATGTATAACTCAAGCTTCTATTTTTAACGAATTTTTAAAGAAATATTTTAACCATGTTTTTTTAAGCACATGACTGGATAAAATAAAACAATGTTGGAAGTTCAAATAAAAAACAACAACTGTCATTGCAAATCAAATCAAAAGAAATGCAACTTTTAGCACGTGACTGGATAAAATAAAAAATATATAAAATGTTATATTTTCTTAAAAAAAAAAAAAAATGCAAAGCAAAGATTTCTATAATCGTTTGCAATATCTAAATAATTAAATCAATAATTTATCTTTATTTATACAGGATTGAATTTATACAGGATATGCATTCAAGTTCCGGTCCAATGGCCGGTTTGTAAAACATTATTAATAAGCATATATTGTTTAATGCTATTAATTTGATATAAATGAAGTAAATAATTACATTTTATGTAGCTTGAGTCAAACAATGCATTTATGAATAATGAGTTTTAGATTTCTTCATACTTTGCTCCGTAAGCTATATTTTACAAAATATTTTTTTATTAATATTTTAAATAAAAGTTGCTGCATCAATCAGTCTTCTAAATCAATAATTAAAACTGACTGATTTTTAAAATTAAAGAATATTATTAGGAAAACGTGTTCTTTTCGAACTTTCCATCCATCATCTAAAAGAAAATATTAATTTCAGGTCAATCAATGCGAATGACTTCACGGCTAATGAATATGTGATTGAATTGAAAATTTTTTGAACGCATTACTCATGGCGAACCAGCTGGTAGCCAAAGGTGGCTAGTGTATAATAATCTTATTTGAAATATAATTTAAAATATAATATAATCACAATTTTAGGGAACTACAACTAACTACACAGTTTACTATGAGATGTTCAAATGCACTAAAGATGTCTTATGCATGAATTTACATTCTGCTTAAATTTTTTTGATATAGAAGCTATGCCTACTTTTAATAATGGATAGTTGAAAATAATTTTGCGATTATTAATGTCTTTATCCTTCAAAACTGTCGTCATGATTTTCACCAGTTATGAAACCTAAAAATGAAATATTAAAAATCAGAATTATAAATACATTTTATGTAAAAATTTAAATGCATAAAAAAAAATTAAAACTTACTTACAACAGATGAATATAAAGCAACAATGTATGCCATATGAGTTTGAAAACATTTACTTTTCTCTTATAAATGCAAATAGATATAAAATCAAAATCTAGCATAATTTCATTTTTAATGCAGAATTTTTTATAAAAATAATCATAATTAAATATATGGCAATAAAATTATGACAATATTTATTGTGAAATGCTCAAAAGATTTACTAATGTCAAAAACACAGAAAAAAAATCCATACACATACAAATATAATTTGAATAATTAGATCAATTTATTTCAACAAAAGAAAATATGAATCGATTGATTTATAATTAATAATAATCATGCATTTTACTATCAAGTTAGCTTTAAAATATTTTATATTTTAAATTTGCAAGCTTTCAAAGCTGTGCAACAGTTTAATATACAAAAAAAGAAGGATAATGATTTCAATAATTCATAAAAGACCATAAAACCCTGTAAAAAAGAAATTATCTAAAAAAATGATTTCTTAAAAATTAATTACATCATTGAATAATTACTGGATAAAATAAAGATTTCAAATTTCCACTTTATTTTACAAAATCAAGAATTTTTTTCATCTAAATTAAAATTTGTATGTAAATCTTTTTAAGTTCCTCCTGCTGATTCAATCCTTTGCTTTACAGTTAAAGGTCATTCTTCTTTCTACAATCTAATAGTTGATATAAACTAGAAATAACTGGAATATCAGCTTTTAGTTCGCGATTCGATGAAATTCTACAAAAAATAAATTTTTTAATCCACTGCAATAATTAAAACATTTTTCTCCTTCTAAAATCATTTTTCAATCATCATATTAAAGCGTATGAAAGTATTAGAATTTTTCGAGCACTTTTGTAAATAGATAACTGAAATAATATTTAGTTTGCAAAAATTATCTGATATAAATTGCAAAAAATATTCCTATAACAATCAATGCTCATGTTTTGTACAGCATATATATAAGGAAAAAAAGGAATACGTTTAAGTCCATTTGCCAAATTCGGATATCAGATAAAAACTTTCAGAATTTTAAGAAAAATGTATCAGTTGAAAAAACTATATATTTGAAATGTAAATATACGGTTGATATAATCAAACATAAAATCACCTATCTTGAAGAAAAGGTGTAAAGTTAAAATGATGTATAGCAAAGAAATTAGAATTTAAAAAACATCATATCCATTTTTAAACTTTTTTAGAAAGCATGTATTCAAAAATTTCAATTTTGATACAGCAGTAAAAGTAAAATTTTCTTTTCGGCTAAAAAGTTCAAAACATTTTCAATGTTTACAAACTTTAGTAAAAGTATGTTGTTGCCATTCACTTAATGATAAACTTTATCGAAATAATGATTTAAAGTTTGAAAATGGATTTTAAATATTATTAAATTCTATTTTAGAGAATTATTGATTTATAACACTTTGAAATCACCAAAAAAACTTTAATTTTTGGCCTCTAAGGATTTTAAAATAGTTTTTTATCATGTTAAGAAATTAGAATATTCTAGAATCGTCATCGAATAAACCGAAAATATCTCGACCTTTCCAGATTTCAAATGACGATTCTTTGGTTCTTGTTTCGTCATCCCGTGTTTATATATATAAGTGGCGCATGAAGTAGCCGGTAGTTAGAAGTTTAATCAACAATTTTAAGTGACAGTCAGTGTGGAAAGTGATTTAATATATTTACATTGTTCGACATGTCTTTCCGAATTGTTAAAGCGTTGCCGCTTTGTCGAACTGTTATCGGAAAATTCCCAATTTGCCGCATTTCACCAGTGAGAAATTATTGGCGGCGCAATGCCTTCTCTGAGTTGTCATCTGCTATACAGGCCATGGAAAATAGAATGAGGGATATGGATCGTGAGATGAACCGTTTCTTCGAAGATTTCCAGCGAACGAGTCCTGTTAAATTGCCGAGTATCCTCTCTCCTTTGGAATGGTCACGCACCCGAGAAATTCCAGTTATTGCCAAAGACGGCGATGGACGTGTTTTTAAAGTGGAACTTGATATGCAAGGATTGGAACCTGAAGACATCAATGTCACTTTGAAAGACCAAGAACTGACAATCACAGCGAAGAAAGAAGAGAAAAGGTCAGACGGTTCATGTTTTGTGCGCGAAAGTAAATATCACTACACCCTGCCCAAAGAGGTGAATCCTGAAGCTCTAAGATCTTCTTTAATCGATGGTGTGCTTACTATTGAAGCTCCTTTGCCTGCCGTAGAGTCGAAAGAAATTCCTATCAAGATTGAGGGTTCAAGCAATAGTAACAATACCGAATCTAAAAAAGATTAATTTCATGGACAATATTTTTTCTACAGTTGTACTGTAAAACCATTTGTTTTGAAGGTAAATGTTATAGTTTCGTATTTTCATATTCATCTTGTCATTTGTTTCCTTATAGCAATGTATTAATAATTTTTGAATTTAATAAATCAGTTTTTGACTATTATGTAGTTATGTGTGTCTTTAGCTTTAAAATGCATACACTTTTGATTTTCAAAACTTGCATAAAAATATTGAATTCATGAAGAAACTTTGTTTTAATTATGCCTTTTTTAATGGTAATGCAAATTTTATTTTGCTGCTTTGTTGAAGAGGTTATAGAATTTATAGGTATTGATAAATTTTTTTAAAGAAAATAATTGAATAACATGATGGAAAATTAGAAATTCCATTTTAAATAGACTATTAGTCTCTTTTAGACATATTGTTCCGATTTATAGTAAATAAATAAAATGTTTTTGATATATTTCTTAGTTATCAGTACATTTTCATAACGTTAAAATAATTAAGAGGTATTAGTTAATAATAAAATTAGTAAAAATGTGTTTAAAACCAAACTAATGCATTTAGCAATATTTACTATTGATTATAACAGCAACCAAAAAGCGTAAAAAAAATTACTATTTCAATTAGCAGTATACGATTCTGTGATTTAATCTATATTTATGGACTTAAATATATTTTTGTAATTAAGTAAAATTTTTTCTTGGTTCTCTTTACTTCCTTTTATAACAACAAGTATTTTTACTGGAAGTAAAGCATTTTAATTGATTAAAAAATTTACTTTTATACTGTGTAATTATATTGCTCACAATTTTAAATTTACTGTAAAAGTCAAATCGAATAACGCACGAACAAAGATTCTGAAATAATTTTAAAGAAAAGTTCCTGTAATTATTCACAAATATATAAATCATAATGAAAAAACTTTGATTAGACTTAATTTAAACTTAGTCATTTATTTACTGATTGCACTTAAAGGTATTATTAAAATCAGGCAACTATTTTCATAATAAATATCTTTTTATATTAATATTCAATAAAACATGAAGAACTTTGTTCAGACAGGAAGAACTAAATAAAAGTTAAAAGTGGAACTTGAAAATTTTTAATTAAATTTCTTTGTCTTTCCTGAACAAGAAATTTTTTTTTTATTAGACTACACCAAAACTTAAATGTAAAAATAAAACAAGAATTGATGGTAAAATAATCTCTTAGATGTAGGGTTTAAAATATTCATACTTAAAGTGTTTATTATTTGTTATATATATTTAAAACATTTTCTTATTTAAAAAATCACATTTTCACAAGACTGATAGTTATTAAAAAAGTGGAATCTTTTATTCAGAATCAAAGAATACACTTTATGGAATGAATTGGATTTTTACAAAAATGGTATATTAATTTATGAACATATAAGTTTTTTTATTCCTGAGAATCTGGTTTGAAACGTTTTGCTGGGGGATCTTTTGAATTTCTTTTTATGAGCCATGCTGTGAGTCCTGTACTTTTTTTTGTTTCTACTTCCCTGAAAAATTTTACTCCAATTAAATAAAATAAATATATGTTCTTATTCTTTGAGAAAATATAAATCAGTTCAATTCTATGATATTAAGATACTATGATTTACTGAAATGTCTAATGCATCTATTGGTTTAATACAAAAGGACAGAAATATATGATGCAATTTTTAACATATATTGCCAAATTGGAATACATATTTTTTCCCCCACTCTCTTTCATATTTTATAAATTCTACATGAAAGTATCTGAAAATAAAATAATTTCTAGAATTTCAGAATTTGAAAAAATTATGATTGACCAATACATTTTCATGATTACATCATATATTTCATAAATACTTTGAAATATTACTAGAGCAATATAATAAAATTAAAACTGCATTTTTTTACAAATATAAGGACAGTTCTTTATATATTCTTAATTCTTTTGCTATCAACAAATCCAGTACCAAGAATAATGTAATATTTTTAACATTTTTATTTAAACTAACTATTGCTGTATTTAAGAATTCTTATAATTTTATACAGGTATGCAAAATATGTTTTATAATAAAAAAGATGCAAAAATAATTGTATTACTGTTGTAATACATAATTTTATTTAAAACTATTTGCATGGAGCTGATTTAAAAATGAGCCATAAGTAACAGATATGCATTTAATCTTTATATCTTGGGACTTGATACCATTAGGATACTTTCATATATACTGTGAATAGAATAGGAGTTAGTATAATATAAACACATAGCTTTAATTTTGGGTGTAATTTGACGTTTAAAAATATTTTGAGATATTATGAAAATTGTGCTTTTACATAACAAAATGATTGAAAGTAAATTAAATAGGACCAAAAATAGGTAGTTAAATATAAAAATAATCGCCTTGTACAATAATAATTCTCTTTTAATTATAAAATTTGAGACATTATTACTTGCTATTGTTTTTATATACAAATACAGTATATTATCTTACAGATAACTTTTATAATGTTATTTAATATTAAACTGATTCAATTATGTATCCATTGAAATTTTATGCAATAGTATTAGATTTAAATATTTTTTTTGTCAATTTAAACAAAATAATTTAGAAATTATATATAATAGCTGTCAAAATTCTTACTTGTACGGCTTAATACATTCAATAGTATTATTCCTTGAATTGCCAACAATAGTGGACACTGGATGCATCTGTAAATCATCTATTGGTTTTAAAATGGAAACAGCCTAAGGGAAAAAAAGAGTGATATCTATTTTGCAAAATAGATATATATCTGCAAGATTATGAAAATATTCACTAATTAGAATAGCATGCATTGTTTTTAATTTGAACTTTTCTTAGACTAGAAGCTGCTTATTATCAAGAGAATACAAACAGGGTTGCTACTCAAATCAAAAACTTCTGTTTTCCCTATATGCATATGCAATACAATAGAAAACTTTATAATAGAATAATCTCTTTTTTTATTAATAGGAAAAATCATAGACAAATAAACAAGAACTTTGAAATAAGATATACTTATAAAATATTTCCTTTTATTCTCTTAAGTGATGCAAAAATTATGGATTCAGGTGAAAGAAAACATAAAATAAACTCATCCCATCATGATATAAAATGTTTTATGATTATTTAACAAGAAAACTTAACAATGCATTTTTGTTAGTTTATATATTTGAATGTCAATTTCCACAGATTTTTCAATCATCAGTTACACCTGTTCTTCTTCTTTTATAATAATTTAAAGTTTGTAAAATTGTTTTGCATTTATTGGACTTAACTTTTTTCTAAAACTTCATAAAGTTCACATGCACTAATTTTGCATACTGTAACAGATATCTTAAAATTAAAACATTTAAAACACCTCCTTAAAAGTTTATAGAGTCCTATAAATTACGAGACTGATTAAAGAAGAATCTTCTTCAGGTTTTCTTAAACAAGTATTCCTAACTGAAACTACATCCACTTTCAACAATTGCATTGCCATGTGACAATATAAGAATTGTTTTTATGACTTTCCAAAAATCAGAAAACTCTTAGGACCTGTAACATTGAATGGAAATCAGTATAATTAAATGAATTTAGTAATTAATAAAGCAAACTGTGTTTACATTTTAAAAAAAGATTTTACATGAGAACCATGTACATTCTAAGCAAGTTGTAAAAATTTGTCTAGAAACAAAGTTAAAAAAAAGTTGAAACAAATTGATCATTCCTTTCTCACATAATACTGCAATGCTCCAAGAAATGTGGATTTAAAAAACATAAAACTTAAAAATTTTTTTGGACAATCATTCAAATATTTTTTTTTTGTAGTATTCTTCATAACTATATAAACAGTTGGAAAAAAATTATCCTCCCCTCCCCAGTTTTAGTAGCTCTATTAATGGTATTGCTTACCTTTTTAGAACTATGGTAATGATCTTTTATTCAACAATATTTAAAGATATCAGCATTGTTTTTAAATGAAACTCCCCCATGCACACACACAGAAAAATATTTGTGTACTTAAATTTAGATTTAGATGACAACAGTAAAGTATTAATAATTTGTATTTAGGAGAAGAGTTTAAATAGGTAAAGCCCAATAACAATAATAAAGAAAAATTTATGATGTGGAAATGTAAAACAGGAAAATCTTCAATACATGGTTGTAAAACAGGAAAATCTTCAATACATGGGATTTGAATATTGATATATTTCTTTATAATTATCTATATGAGCATTTCATTCTTTTGGCTCAACCTTCCCTCCTAAAAGATCCAACCCCTATAGTTCAATTTTGCATTTGGTCTATGACAACTAAAATATCACCCAATAATTCCTTCCAAACAATGTGATTTGGTTAGAAGCTTATTTTCCCAATTAGATACATGAAACTTAGTCATAATGAATGGGAAAGATTTCAGAAAAAAGCAGAAATGATTGTAAAAGCTATGTATTTGCGTAATTGTGTTTGTGAAGAGGAATTGCAAATATGAATGTAATAATTTATCAGATAGCTATGCCAATTTGTAGTTTATATTTTGAATTTAAATTACATTAATATTTAAAAATATATATAAATTGTTAAGAGTTTTTAGATACATTGCATTATTGTTTATTTCTATAATTGCAAGCATTTTATCTTAAAAATATGCATTTATCAGACTTCAAATACTTTTCTTTAAAAAAAAAAAATCCTTTTTGAAAATATCTTCATCCTATATATAAAAAAAGACATTATTTAAAAAGGTTAAACATTTTTTAATTGCATAAGATATATTTTATAATATTTACATTGAAAGTGTCAAAGGGAAACAATTAAAATTTTTTATTAATCCATAAAATGGTCTCCGTATGATAATTGTAATAAGATGTTTAGTAAGATTAAGAAATTTTTAATGAACATATTTGAATTTGTTTATAGGGTTCTAATCAATTATAACTATCATTAACAATTTTTTGTTGCATTTTCATAATATTTTGATTAGTTTTATTAGATAGTTAGATTTGTTTTCCAAATGCTCACAAGATCTTTTCCAATGACAAAAAAATTCTACTGATTAAAATTAAAGCATCAGGAGAAAAGCAATTAAGTTCAATCATAACTTCTTTTTACTAAAAACAACAATGCTCGGATAGCAAACAGGAGAAGATTGCGATTCTATTCTGATAGAGAATGCTGATCAGGGAACAGAAGTACTAGTAAATTTGTTGAAAGTCTTTAGCTTGTTGCATTTATATATTTTATTTTAAAAATTGCCAAGGGATGGATCTTGGAACTGGATTCTAGAAAACTCATCTTAAGTATTTAATATATTTTATCTATGGCAATATCTTTATGAAAAAATCAATTTTTCAAAATATCAGTTTAACATACATTTCTTGCCTTTGTAATAGACCTGAAGCTCTGAAACATTAACAGATATTTATAAATATGCATTCAAAATGTTAGTATTTAAAATTAAATGTTATTGTATAATGGTAATGATTGTAACAAAAATTTGAAGACAGAATAAGAAAGAAAATTAAAGCTGCAAAAGACAGGAAAAAAAAATAATAATAACTTTTACCTCCTTTGTTGGTACCCTGTTAGTATCTAACCACATGGAAACTTCCTCTATCCCTTGCAAAATAGCCTATATATTCAGATAAAATGTTAATAAATATTTTAAGTTACCAGAATAAATATACTAATTTTTAAATAATTGACTTATTAAATAATTGCCTTCTAGTCATAAACATGACTAGAAGGCTAAATAATAAAAGTATTAAGTCAAAAAATATGCTATTTTCTAAGCAGGAAAAGAAACTGATGAATATGTTTGATATCTATAAATTATATTTTGTTTTGTATATGAAATACTAATTAAATGTCAACAAACAAAAGATTTTTAATGCAACTTTAAAAATTAAGTTATATTTATTTCATTAAGATATTTATCTTAACTTCAGAACATCAGTAAAATAAGCAGTTTCTAAGTCTATTTCCAGTTAGCATATGATATATGTTTTATCTAAAATTATTTTTCTATACTCACTAATTTCTAAAAATTTGATTTTTTCCATTGAATTTTAGAAATGTTGGATAAATTTTCCATTATATAAAATTTCTATTTCTATAAAAGCATTAGCAAAGAAACATGAACCAATTAAATTTTTGTACATGGTTAAAATGAAGTAAATAAATGAAGCACAAAATATTGAAGTGATTGTTATATAACTTTCAGATATTTTATTAGAAAATTGCATAATTATCAAAGTTATATTCATTAAACACTATAAAAAATGATTTTGTTTCAAGATAAAATAGATTTAAAAATTTACCGGCATTCTGGAATGCACAAATGACATAGTTTTGGAAGAATCCAAAGTTATTATAGAATAGGAATAGTAAGTTTCTTTCTGAAAAAAAATTAATTAATTAAAATTTAAATTTAAAAAAATATCATGAACTATTAAATGCACATTATTCAAAAAAGAAAAGAGATAATAATAAAAAGGTTAAACAACAGTACAAATATTTTTCATCTAGGAAAACAATAAAAAAATAATTAAACAGCATTTTAATTAAACTGAAATATCAAAAATGAAAATACCAGAGTTCTGTAAGAAATATTTGCACTAAAACAAATCAATGAAGAAGAAAAATAAATCACTATATAATCAAACATCAAAACTAAATATGGCCTAAAGAAAAACCTTTATTGTTGCAATATTTTACCATCAATTTTCCAATTTAAATTTTTTATTAGACAAAGTTTGGTTGCAGAATAAGTCAGGAAAAGAGAGAAAATAAAAATGAATCAATACATCTAATTGATAATTACAGATTTATAATTTCTGCACTTAGCTGTTATTTATTACTAGTGGCCAGAACTATGCTTTTCATGTTCTTTTGAATTCAGAGAAAATAATTATGTTAAGATTTCTTTGATTTAAAAGGTACTTTTACGTTCATCAACATATAATAGGTTAAAAAATTGTATGGTATACATTCAAATATTTGACAGAATATATTAAGCTGATATAATTACTTTATCTACAAACTTTTTAAAAATCTTATCATGCAATTAGCATTATAAATAATAAATCTGGAATTATGCATGTAAAGAAAGTATATATGATTTAACAACAACAAAAAGGTTTAGTAAATACTATATTTCTCAACAATTTCAAAGAGAATCTTATTTTTCTTTTATTCTCACTTGAAAGATAATTCTATTTTTAGATAATTATTTGATCATTTATACCAGTTACATTAACAGACATCTAATAAAAAAAGGGTAGAGGGGAACAACCACAAGTAAGCTGAATATAGTTTTTGTTAAATGTCAAAGTATTAACCCATCAGAACATGACTGGAATTTTTTTGACCCCATCATTTCTCTTTTGTTTAGATATTCTAGGAATTTATAAGTTTATGCTTGTTATTTTCTATACCTTCTGCAGAAGCTAGAAGTAGATCAGAATGAATGAAAACAATGCATCATTTTAAATAAGAGATATGGGGTCAAAATGACTCCTGTGTGTGCAAACATTTCAGATTCTTGTAATATGATTATGACAGTGAGAAGCACAGATTTAAAGACCCTTTAAAAAGTCTTCCTGTTGATATATAAAATGAAGATAGCTCAGATTCATTATATAGTCATGAAATTTTGGAAAATGATCATGATACAGAATTAGAACAAAACACAGATTTACAAATACAATAAAAAATCTGACTGAATCTTTTCCTGTTGTGAAAAAAGCATCAAATTCTTATATAAAATGCATTCATATGTATATCATGCATATGAATATATTATCTTGAAATTTATGATAACAATTCACTTTATTCTGAATGTTAAAGTTTTTTTAAAATTATGTTTATATGTGCATGTATGTTTAAGCTTCTTTTTTCCAAAAAGTTTCAACAGTATATTATAAAATATGTTTTCTTACTCTTCTAATATTTTTATACAGAGAGAAAACATCTAGCATTAAAAATAATAAGTTTTATTAGAATGGAATAGGAGTAAAGGTAATAAATAAAGAAAAGATAAGAGAAAAGGTGCAAAGTTCCAAGGAAATAAGAACAGATTTATATAAAAAAAGATTTACGTACTTTGACCATATTTTATTTTTATACAAATAGTCAATAAGATAATAGGGAAATGAATGACAATTTGAGTTCAAAATGATCTCACGAATGCGCTAGTATTCAAAATCGAGTGTATATAGAGAAAGGTTAAATTATAAGTTTGGATGAAAGGAGCAAACCTAATTTTATGAAAGACACATAAAGGATTAAGGTATACATTATTTTGGTGATGCTTTAAATATGATTTAATTCCAATTAATAATAGCTTTTCTAATTTAATAATAGAAGAAAAAAAAACAATAAAAACTCTAAGATATATCAACAAAGAATAAATGTCACATGCACACACAAAAAAAGGCATTAAATTTTAAAAATTACTTGAGGGCTTTTCCACACATCAAACAAGCCAGCCATGGTAAGGAGATGAGGACCTTTCCATTCTTCTTTAATTGACAGCTCTTCTTTATTTCGAGTGAATACTTCTGGTCCTTCTTTTTGAGGAAAATAGATGAAATATGGCTGCTTCTTTTTGTTGCCAACTTCTTTCCATTCATAAAATCTGGGTTATGTTGCAATATAAATTTAAAGTATAGCAAACTTATATTAAAGGAATAATATTTACTGAAAATACAATAATAAATGAGAAAAGTAATGTCAAATTTTAATACATAAAAGAAAAAAATATAAAAATCTTAGTAATAAAAATAAAGATTACATTAAAAAGAAATAAAAAAATCATGTGTTAGAATTATTTTAATTAAATAAATTTACCCATCTATAGACCATTTCAATATCACAATAAAAATACATATATAACATGTTCATGCAAGTATATAATTCTTTGTATGTTGAAATTTACAATCAATATAAATTTTTCATACCAACTCATATTAATTTTGCAGATATTTGGTATGAATTCGAATCTATTGAAATTAATAAATTTATGAGATACTAAAAACTTTGAATCATATTTACAGTATATTATAATTTTAAAATATCAATGTGACATTTGCTATTCTCAAACAAATTATATTAAATAGTTTCATAACATGAATCACTTGCTTTGGTCGACAGGTTGAGTTTCAAATACACATTATAAGAACACTAACAAATACATAAAAAACTACTAAATTTACCTATTATGTATAAACTGACTACAAGAATCATAAAGCAATTTACATGAATTTCAAAATTTCATATTAAATGTGAAAATGTGCTTTGGGTCCCCTGCTTGGCGCATTTTCAAAAAGTGGCCAACTGGCGCTGTTTTACTTGCTGTCTAGAGGAGTTGAATGCACTGAGAGACACTACGCTAAAACGTGCCAGTTGGCCACTTTTTGAAAATGCGCCAAGCAGGGGACCCAAAGCGCAGATTAACCCAGAAGGGGTGTGAAGGATTTTAATGTTAAAAAGATACAACAAATAAAAATCCTACCCATCAGCCAGAACAATACATCGCCTATTAGCTGCAGCAGCTCCTCTGAAAGTAGGTTTATCTAAAATACCTTCATGTCGACAATTGTTGGTTTTCAAGAAACATTCTTGAATACTTCCTTTATACCAAGATGGAATAAGTCCCCATCGCATTAAAGTAAGTGCATGGTCATCAATTTTATCTTCAGAAGCAAAAGTGGCTCCATTCACAATAACTGGACTAAAGATGGGCAATAAATTATTATCAAGAAAGAAGAACAAGCCAATATACAGAAATGTACAAGAAACGTAAAAAGTTCATCTGCAAAAGTTAAGCAAAATAAGAAAAAATATTTACCCAATCTGAGTCGGAGAAAAGTTATAACTAGGTTTGTAATTCTGCCAATCATACTTCTGAATCCACGGCAATTCATCTTTATTTTTCGAATACTGACGAGTAGCCCGCTTTATTTCACACTGGTCTAGAGTGCTGTTCAATAAATACGTTTTAGAAGGAAAAATTCGAAACACAACAAAAATTGTATAAAAACAAAAAAAAAACTATTATAATTAATAATGTTGGTTTACCACGCTGTTCGACCGCACATGTCTCCGCATCCAAATGTTTTTGAAATGGAAAATTTAACAAAGTGAATGGTTCATCGTAAGTTAGATAATTAAAATATTCTAAAAGAACTTTATTTACAAATACCCGCGTCTTCGTCTATTACGTAACATTAATAAAAGAGCAGACGATTTTAGTAAAAATGTCATTGCCAGATATAAAATCACCAGAGAAACTTTTTAAAAATCAGATAGAATAATTCTAATAAATAAAATGATGATTTAGAAATATTTAATGCTCCACAACTATTGGATTTACATTTTATGAAAGTATTACAGTGAGGTTTTTATTTTGTTGTTTGTGTGTCTGAAGGTTAAACTGAAGTGAATATTGCTAATAGTATTCTTTGCACTGTGACTGCATGCTTGTAAACAAAACATCTTTTATCTGACTCTTCGTCAGAAGCTGTCAGAATACTCCCATGTTAAAGTGATGAACTGCTACCTGTAGTTTTTTGTTTCTTAAATATATGATTGAAATTCAAGAACTGATGAAACTTAAGGCAATAAAAAAACTATTTCTTTGAGAATTCTTTTAAATTGTATAGTAATATTATACAATTTCTATAATATTTGTACTTTATTTTACAACTTTTAATCTTGAATTATAATGAAAACTTAAAAGATAATCAGTTTTATTTATTATTTCGTTTCAGGCATAGTTCAACATGAATTCAGAAGAAAACATTTCTGTGATATCTGAATATATGTCACAGGTTTTGGAGAGTTATAATTCATTACGAGGTAATTTTTTAAAGCTGTAATACTGAATTTCAAGTTTATGTAATGATAATATTCTGTAAATTTTAGTATGTTTGTAATATTTCACTTTGAAATGAATTAAATGTTTATTTTTCAAAATATTATGAAAGTTTTTTCTTAAAGTTGTATAATGAGCATTAGATGAGAAATACTTTTATTCTATATCTACACATCTACAATAGAATATATTCAAATTAAGAGTTTAAAAATTTATATTGTTATGTGCAGTTCTTAGTAATTTATTTCTTAGTATTTTGGTGATTTTGAATTTAAAAATGTATCTGTTTTTAAATATAAATTTGAAACCTCTTTGTATAATAAAATTGAATTCATAAAATATTTTTCTGACTGCATTATTATTATGCTAATGGTATTTATTAAACAAAAGTATTTATTATTGAAAATTTACTTTTTCTTTAAATGATATTTCTCTTTAAGCATTGAGTTTAAAATGAGAAAAAACATTAAAAGTATTTCTAAATTTTTTGTATCATATATTTATTGTTTTCTAACACATACTTTACAGGAAAAACATTATCCCTGTCACAGACACCATTTTGGGATGCAGTTATTATTTCAGCAAGTGATTCAAGCCAAGAAAAAGGGTATCAGTTGCAGATTCAAGAGAAACGAGAAAGAGGAGAAATTCCATTATCTATTCCTTTTCATGTCTTCTCTGATCCTCCAGGATATAAAATTGGTATTCATTTAATATATATATATATATATATTCTAAAAATAAACTGATTTTTTTCTCAGCTATTATATAAGCTCTGAGCAGACATATTAGATGATTAAATTATTATAGGATTAATTTTGTTTGATTTGAATAATCTAAGAAAATATATATTTAAATATCAAAATAATAAGTAAAAACAATCTTACTAAGAAGGAAACTGCATTTTCAGTTGCTGTGTAGAGATTAGTCAGGCTTCTTTATTAATTGCTTTCCCTTCATTAATTATTACAATTATAAGTGGATGTTATCAAGAACCCTTTGCTTTGTTTTACAATGGGATGTTAATATAACTAAACTAAACTAAGTGGATAGTATCAATTTTTTTATTTATTTATTGATACATAGTAATCATGAAAAGATTAATTTTGTTTGACTTGAAAGCAGGAAAATGGGGATTTAAATATCATGCTCTTGTTTAATGAATTAAAAAATGTATCAGCATTGAACCAGAAATCATTATATTGAGGATTAGTAAGAATTTTCATTATTTACATTTGTACGTTAGTAGTACATTGAATAGTATTCATTGAAAGAGTATCTTGGAACTAGGATTTTGCATAGTTGATCTAATTAAATACAAGTTTTTATTCTTTTATTTTTATTTCTTCTTTGCTTAGTTATAAAATTCACTAATAATTTTAGTTCATTGATTTTTTTGTTTATATTTCTAAATCTTAAACTTCAATTAATTTTTTCATTTAAAAATTAGTTATATGAGAATTCTTAATTTTTTTAAAATTGAATTCCTTCCTTTATATTGCATTTTCTTTTCTAGGTTGTGGAGGCTCTACTATGTTCATTTTAGATAAGATATTTGAAATCTATGGAACAACCATGTACAACATGCGCTTTCTTCTCATTCCTGCTGGTGGTTACAGTCAGAGGTTGCCAAATTTATCTATACTGGGAAAGTTATTCAGCCCTTTGCCATTTGGTGAATCCAGATACCAAATGCTGGATCTTATTTTGGCAACATATTTGCCTTTCTTAAAACATATGCCACCTGGGGTATTTCTGGCCAGTTCAGATGCTATAATAAGTTTCAGTCTATCTGAAAATGGTATTTCTTAGTTTTTCTTATTTGTTTATTGTACAATTTTATTTTGTATACCTAGTAATTTGTTATGCATAATTATTCATAATAATATTCTTGATAGATAAATGGTTAATTTGATGAAGACTATAAATTTTGAGATAATTTGACTCGCATTGAATTCAACAAATCATGCTATACATTTATACAGCAATATAAAAGTGAAGTATAAAAGGTTACTACTTTATTTAATATAATTTATTTCAATACCTGTTTAAGGAAGATTTGGAACAAAATTAATGATATAAGACTAAAAATCAGTTAATAATGTTTATAAGTATACCAAAAATACATTTGACAAATGGATTCAGAAAGTATCAAAATAATAATTGCTAGCAATTAATTATGACATTTTATATATCTTCAATTTGAGAAATTTAGAACTATTGTAAGTTGTTTACTAGGGGCGATGAACGTTTATGGATTAACATGCCATTTTTTCTAAGGAAATGTTAAAAAAAGTACAGATGTACCATCGAATAATTTTGACGTGATTATTGGGAAAATAATAAAACTCAAAACTCTTTATTTACGACGAAAAAATGCATTTCGTACTGTATAGTAATAAATGCTATATAATTCAAATTAGCATAACTTCTGTTGTTGCAGATTAGATGGCGAATATCTTATTACTAACCGGTACCGGCGCGTTTCTGCCTCCGAAAAAAATGATAAGTGCAATCAATCAATAATTTGGC
Organism: Argiope trifasciata; assembly: GCA_026543055.1. Classification (NCBI taxonomy): domain Eukaryota; kingdom Metazoa; phylum Arthropoda; class Arachnida; order Araneae; family Araneidae; genus Argiope; species Argiope trifasciata. The sequence continues at coordinate 814,097 of JAPMOQ010012849.1, forward strand.
AATGTGTTATCGAAATAGGATGAATGTTACCACAGTATATAAAATATGAACAAACAAATATTCATTTATATAAATTAGATTTGTGTATTTTTTTTAGAATTGTAAAACTTGGTATTCTTTCAGAATGGTAATGAAATAAACTATTTATTTTATCTCGTGACACATTTAATATTCGTTCAGAATTCTCAAATTTAATTTTAGAAAATGTGATTAAAATATTTTTTTTTTAATTTATTCAACATAGAAAATATATGTATACCACAAAATCGTTAATATGGTGGAAAAGATAATTTTTCAAAATTAAGATGATGGAAAATTATTTGTATTACAATATTGTTTGTGGTGACTGCCAAAAACGCTAAAATTTGAAGAAAATATTAAAACCCCCAGGGTTGGTCTCCCCAAAACTTTCTCGCATAATCTGCTAGAAAGTTGTTACCTCTGAGAATGACTTGCATGACATTTGAGCACTATAGATACAAAATACAAACCTTTAACTTGGATTTAGCATTTATACAGAATCTATTGTCTCCTCGGCGAGTTATTTTTAGATTCATCCTTGGTAAATAGATTCGGTTGAGATTCAATTTTTTTAAACTTTAGATAATTTTTCTATCCTTATAACCATCCCGTTGGTGTGAAAAATAAGCTGACCAAGTTTAATCGCAATCGGATAAAAGGTTTAGGAAGGCATACGATGCATACAGACTAACATTCATTTTTATTTATATAGATTAGGATTGTAAAGCGTTACTTTTAGCAGAATGCCTGCTGAACTAGGAGTCGTCTACTAAACCAGGGATGGGCAAACTACGGCCCGACGGAAGGTTCTATCCGGCCCGCGCGTAGAATTTTAATTTGCCGGTCAGAGGCAAATTAAAAGAAATATTCATATATTATCTATCCATCTCCTTTTCTACTTTGTTTAAATATTATATTTTTTCTTCCTTTTTTTCAAAGAGCCGGTAATCTGTTTACATTCTCTATTTTTGTTCTACAAAACATAAATCGAAGGAAATAGCAAACACAGGCAGTTTTCAATCGGTAAAGTGTTAAAAGCGGAAGTTATTTGCTAGTTATAGCTGTAGATTGCGTTATCAACAAGCGTTATCTTTTTCTTGTGGAGCAGACATATGGGAATTCAATATAGGTGAATTAGACCTCACATGTGGCAGACTGCGCATTTTAAGCTCCATCTAGCGGCTTTTTCTTTTGGCGCGAGTTCTAATATTATTGATTGCGTGTTGAAAGATTGTGAACATATAGCGTCATTGTGAATAGTGGTGAAATTATTAAAAGTATAGCGTAGCTAGTGCTTGTTTGGGTTATTCGTAAAATATTTCAATCTCAAAATGGCTACTAAAAAACGTTATGTGGATTCAGAGTGCCGCACTTTTAATGATGAATGGACATGGAAATAATATTTTTCAGTTGTAAAAGATAAACCAGTGTGTCTTATCTGCAATGCAGCTGTAGCAGTCTTCAAAGAATATAACATTTCCTGTCATTTCACATCTAAGCATAAGAATTCCAATAACGGAGCAATGTCCGAATATATATATAAAAAAAAAATGCAGAAAGTCTTTGTAAAAAATTATCAGGCCGGCAAAATTTTTTCAAGAAGGTAAACAGTATTCAAGAAGCAGCTACTCATGCAAATTACATTGTAGCATACAATATTGCTAAAAATAATAAATCTCTCAGTGATGGGGAGTTCGTTAAATAATGCATGCTCCAAGTTTGTGATGTTTTATGTCTAGACAAGAAAATTAATTTTGAGACTGTAAGCTTATCTCGAAAATCGGTGACTTCTAGAATGGAAGCCATTGATAAAAATTTGGCATCACAATTAGAGTCAAAGATTGGCCAGTTTAAATTTTGTTCCATAGCTATGGATGAAAGCACTGATATAAATGATACTGCTCAATTAGTATTATTTATAAGAGGTGTTGATGAGAACTTTGAAATTATTGAGGAACTGGCGTGCATGCGTTCTTTAAAGGAAACTACAACGGGATATGATATTTTTCGTGAATTTCAGGAAGGGCTTTTAACTTTGAAAATGCCTATAAAAAATATATGTAATATTACGACCGATGGAGCACCAAATATGACAGGAAAAAAATCTGGATTTCTTGGGCTCTTTAATCAAAACTATCCCGGGAACAATGTTGTTTTTCTACATTGTGTTATACATCAAGACTCTCTGTGTAAATCTGCATTGAATATGAAACCCGTGCTTGATACACTCGTGAAGCTTGTAAATACTATTCGATCTCGTGGGCTTACTCAGAGGCAGTTTCGAGATTTTCTTCAGTCAGTGCAATCTGAATACTCTGATGTACTGTATTACATGAAAGTAAGGTGGCTTAGTGCAGAATGTGTTTTCTAGCGAGTTTGGCAGCTGAAAGACGACATTGTGTCGTTCTTCCATGAGAAACAGTGTTCTGCGGAGTGCAAAATGTTAGAAGATACAAAATGGCTTTCAGACTTTGCATTTTTCACAGATCTTCTTTGTCATATGAACAACTTGAATGTCAAGATGCAAGGGAAAAATCAATTTATCGACGATATTTGGTCACATCTCAAAGCTTTTAAACTAAAACTTAATATGTTTGCTGGGCAGCTAGGTAAGAACGACTTATCTCATTTCCCGAGGAATACCCTCAGTAAATAAAGAGAATCTTAAGAATTATGAGGATAGCTTGAAAAAACTGCATTTTGAGTTCGAACGCAGATTTCAAGATTTCAGTGCCATTCAAGCAGAATTGGATATTTTTACCTTGCCATTCAACGTAAATTGTGAAGCAGTGAGGTCAGATTTGCAGCTTGAATTAATTGAGCAATCTAACTTGATGCAATCTAACATTCATCTCAAGCAATTGTTTCTAAATATGCCAAAGTTAGAGTTTTACAAATCATTATCGAAAGTAAGTTTCCCAAATTTAGTATCTCATGCCCAGAAAATCAGTGCTATGTTTGCTTCATCTTATATATGTGAACAAGTGTTTTCAACTATGAATCTTAGAAAGAATTATTTCAGAAGTAGACTGACAGATGAGCATTTAGCCTCGTTCCTTAGAATCAGTACATCTCACTTCGAACCTCAATATAAGAAACTTTTAAAAATGAAATCGCAATTTCATTATCTCATTAATATATTAAATCGTAATACTTGTATATTGTTTTTAGAATTTTAAAAAAATTCATCTTGGCTCTCCAAACTTTATTTTTTCGATTTTTGGCCCGCGATCGAAAAAGTTTGCCCATCCCTGTACTAAACGGTTTCTAAGCGAGTCTTTAATGCTATTCATCTCTGTAAATAATGACTCGCCGGAATAGATAGATGAAAATATGGTTAAAATATAACAGTTTGAAGCCTGCTTCATCAAACTGTTAAATGTTTCTGGAATCCAGCTTCTACAATATGTTAAATGTTTCCGAAATTCCGTTACTGGCAATTTTACCTACATTGCTTGTTAATCTTTCTGTTTCAACTTATTCAAACTTTTCAGTAGTTTCAATAATTTTTCAAATCCATATTGAACTAAACTGGTAATCAATCAGTTGCTTTAATTTCCAACCAATTGAATTTAAACAAATTCTGTGTATCAAATGTAGTCACATCGCAGTACATAATAAACTTCCTGTAATTCTTTGAGCTGAGAAAATCTCGCTGAAAATTCCTTTATTAAAGAATCAATTACGGAAATATATTCTTCAATAACTTTTTTTCTTCCTTTGGTTTCTCATGTACATCTTAATCTGATACATAATATTGATATTCTTTTTCAGCGAGAAGAATATCAAGTTCGGGAAATGATATTTTTGATTTTTTTTTCAAGTTTGTAGTATTTTGTAATATCTTTTCTGAAAATACGCAGTTTGGCGACAAAAGCGCGAATGAGATTGCATCATGATGACAATTTTTTATTTATTTGTGCCATTTACTCTGAATTCATTGAAATGTTGGCATATGTCTCTAAAAAACATAAATTTTGAAAGCCACATAATATCCAACAACTATAGGTATTGTTTAATTTCCCCCTCATTTTGCAGAAACAATCTGATTTATTCCAAGCAATCGACAAACCTTTGAAGTACGTTCCTGCGGCTTAAACGGCATTATACACAGATTATACATTTATAAATACTCATTATTACATTATCATACATTAGTAAATCATTGTACACAGGGTTGACTTTATCCAACAAAGCATCAAACCTTTGCTTATTTAAAGCCTGTGAAGATATGAGATTGACTATTTTTGTGGCTAACGCCGTTACACTATCAAAAGATGTTAAACTACTCTCAGCGCACAAGGCATATTATTGAATAATGCAGTGGAATTTTAGAATTAAATAAACCAATAAACTTTTTTTTGCTCATTATATTTTGAGCACCGTTGTTATTGAAACAATTATTTTCAAATCAATTTCTTTCTCGGCACGTAAATTTTTAACAACTTTACAAAAATGTATGCTATTTGTAGTTGTTGGTAACAATATTATTGCAATTAATTCTTTCTTAATGACGTTTCCTACAAGACATCGAGCAAAAATAGCTGTACGTTTCCAGCCAGTTTCAAGATTCTTTCTTTTATTTTCTTTCTTGATAGATGAATACCTTTGATGTGTTAAATTATCTTGCCTCTATTATCAAAATTCTCGAAAGTGAGGACGCGTATACTAACCAGGTTTCCTTTTAAAGCTTGACCTCTTGAAAAGGCTCAGGGCCGCGGTGGCCCGGTGGTAAAGTCTCGGCTTCGGAACCGGAGGGTTTCAGGTTCGAGACTCGATTCCACCGAAGAGCCGCCGTGTGAGGGGGTCTGTTGCACGTTAAATCTGTCAGGCCAAATGTCCTCTCGCTGGTGTGGCGTGGTGTGGAGAGGGGGGTGCCAGTTCAGGTGTCGTCCTCGTCATCTGACAGTGGTTCAAAATGACGAGGTCCGTCCCAAAATAGCCCTAGTGTTGCTTTAAACGGGACGTTAATATAACTAAACTAAACTAAACTAAACTTGAAAAGGCTCAATGACATTTGTAGCCGAGTAGCTTGCCGGGCTCACATGACATTATTTGCTAACATATTTAATAATAGAGATCGATTGTTTATTTCTGTCTTTTATTGCATTTGCAGAGAATGGGAATATGCGGTCCAGGCACCGCGACCAGTCACTGGCGTTTGTTAGCAATACTTCAAAGTGGACTTAGTTATTTTGAAATAAAAGGCTAACCGCGATCGGTGACGTTCCCAAAATATTTTGTAGCATGCCATCAATGGCACCCGTGTCACTGGTTCACCATCCCTATTTTACGAATTATACTTCCGTGCATATTATACCGTGTGGTAAGGAAAATAGTTTTACAGTTATAGTAATGAATCCCTAGTGAATGAATTTGGCGATTAAAGTGATGGAATTTTCGAACATTTCAACAATAATTCCATAAGGCCTTGAGTTCATCCATTTGCTTTAGAATATTGGAGGCTATAAAAATCCAAGATATAGAATCAGTTGTCAGCCGATTGATTTAATGAGGAGTAAAATCTCTCTTTGAAGTGTTGATTTTCTGAGAATTTTCTCTAAAAATGTTGTGCTGTTAAGGTTATTTGTTATTGATTTGTTGTTCGTTTGCTACTATTTACTAGAATTGCTGATTTGTGTTTTATTACATTTGTATTGTGTTTGCGTGTATAGTAAAATGTCTTTATTCCTTATTGAAGCTATTCAACTTTTTATCATACAACTCATTGGAGAGATTTCAAGTTTTTCTGTAACAGTCTATCAAATGTATATATGTAATGATCTTTTAAAATCTGAATTAATTTCCAATTATTTATCTTAATTTGACCCATTGCGACTTCATTTTAAAATGGTATCTTAATTCCTGATCTAATTCTTACTTCTTTATTTAATTAATGCTTTATGAAGTCTGTAAAACTGTTTTAATCAGCACTTTTCACATGCTTCAAATAAAGGTATAAAAATATTTCAATCCAAGCAAATTCTTTTAAACGATTTTTATATTTCCCTTTTCTGAATCTGTCAAAGAATCTCTATCAGAATATCACTGTATAAAATCACTTGGGGAATATATTTCTCTCTTTTGAATTTGTATCATGTGAAAGGACGTCAATTTTATTGTTACTTTTGCTTATACATAAATTGTTTTCTAGGATGGAATAAAGTAAAGTTTTAAAAAATTTCAAAAGTGTCTTCATCTTCAATAACACTATTGTTAAAAAACCTATTCTCTTGTATCTGCAGATTCATGGACATTTGAAAATGAAGGCTTTACTGCCTTGGCACATCCATCTCCTGTTATTATTGGCACAACTCATGGTGTTTATGTGTTGCCAAAAATTGAAAATGTTGAAGGAAGTTCAACATTTATGAGTGGATGTCTGCGAGTACTTCAAAAACCTTCAATAGAAGAAATGCATGATAAAGGAGCTATAGTAAAAAATTCTGCATTTACTGGTAAGAATATATTTAAAATTTTTATTCGTTTCAATAATTTGTAAATTTCTTCTGTATTCATAATTTTTCTAAATAAAAATTAATAAAATAAAGGACATCAATATCAGTACTTGAGAAGCATATATTAAATTCTACACTGTATAGTAATGTAAATTTTGTCACTTAGTTTATCTTTTTAAAATCAGCATTTTTTTAAAAAAAAGATTGTATTACAATAATATGTAAAATGTAATTCCCATATTGAATATAATCCTTGATTTTATTTAAAAGTGTTTGAAAAATTCATTTGGTGTCAAAAAATATCTGAGCAAAGTAAAATATCTTTTCCTATGCTATTGGGTGTTGTTAATAACAATGATTTGTAAATCTAGCAAAGAGTCTTTGCAGCAACTTTCTGAAGATTTTTTTTCCTTCCTTGGCTCATAGATTGTTTCTCACAAAATCAAGAAATCATTGAAAAATTCTTATTTTACTTTTTACTAAATATTTTTCAAAATTACTACTTTGCTGTTATTTTAATATACTGATGAACAGACGAAACTATTTCTCCTTGTAATTTTTTGGGCCGCGGTGGCCCGGTGGCTTAAGTCTCGGCTTCGGAACCGGAGGGTTTCAGGTTCGAGACTCGATTCCACCGAAGATCCGTCGTGTGAGGGTTTCTCTTGCACGTTAAATCTGTCAGGCCAAACGTCCTCCCGCTGGTGTGGCGTGGTATGGAGAGGGGGGTGTCAGTTCAGGTGTCGTCCTCGTCATCTGACCGTGGTTAAAAATGACGAGGTCCGTCCCAAAATAGCCCTCGTGTTGCTTTGAAACGGGACGTTAATATAACTAATCTAAACTAAACCTTGTAATTTTTGAATATTAAGCTAAATATTTTGTAATAAAAAAATTCAATTTCTGTAATTTTAATATATTGGTGTTTATATATATATATATATATATATATATATATATATGTGTAAACATTTTTGATATTTTTAAATAGACAATATTTATTGTAATTAAAACTGTTTATAAATTTAAGTTGAAGTAATTTCAGATGTCAAAACATTAGTAGATTACACATTTATTTGTAATTGTTTTATTTATATTTTGATTTGATTTCATATGCAGTTCCATAATCATATGAGAATGAAAAATTTAATTTTTCTGATTCACAAAACATTAGCGAAATTTCGAATATTTCTTTATATTTTATTTCATTTTTCATAAATGCATGCATATTAAATAATGATAAATGCTGATGCCGTGGTAGCCTGTTTGGTAGAGCATCAGTCTCGCAACCGATAGGTAACGAGTTCTGTCCTCGTCTCGGCTAAAGACTGCCGTTTCCGCTAGTGGCAGTTGGGGCATGTTAAATAGGTCGTGATTGCAAAGTCCTTCAAGTTCCCATGACAAATTATACCCCTGGGGATACTGAATCAGGGATGAGTCAGTCTCTGATTTGGATCTGAATTCTGACTTGCAGATGGATGGATGAATGAGTTCGACCGCCCCCTAAAAAGAGTTGTGTTGTGTGTGTGTTCAAGCAAAGTTGTACTTTCTCCTTAACGGTGCTCGTTAATTACGGAAGGTGCACACCTTTGCCTTCATTCGGGCTTGGTATGCCCAAGTGGTGTTAGACCCACTACCAGAAATACAGAATCAGTTGCAAACGAAATAAAGCAAATTTTATCATTAGACAATCTTAACACTAATGGTAAAAGTTTATAAAAACATTAAACGATATATTTTATTTTTTACACTCATATAATGAATGAAAATTATATTTGAATTCAGCTGTAATGATGATTGAACTATTGCAGGGAAAAAAAAATTGTAATGCACATATGTATTTTTGTACATGAAGGAATTATTTCCAGAAAATTTCAATGAAGCAAAGCTTTGTCATGCATCAAATATTAGTTTTATTTGGTTGGTTAAGTAGGTTAAAATTTTAATATACTCTTAATCACAAAAAAAAAGTTTTTATTGATAATAAAACAAAACCAGCAAATTTTAAAAATCTGCATCCATTTACAGAAAATAGCAAACATTTGCTGATATCATCATGATATATGAACCAAAATTAGTTCACAAGATAATTTTTAATAAGGTAACTATTTATAACATTAAAAAATGTTTTAAGAGAGAATTTAAAAGTTTGTGCTATTTTATTTAGGCAATTTCTCATGAATACAGTATCACATTGTTTGATTCAAAATATTCTCTCCCCCCCCCCTCAAATACGTTGAACAAAAGTGAAATAAAATTTAGATTATTAATTTTCCCCTGTAGATGTATTTTCAAGAAATTTTCCTGTTATTTTTCATTGTATTGTCATAATAGCTGATATCACTTCCCTTGCACACCCTAACAAATTTGATGCTTCCTGTGAGTAGGCTTAAGTTTAATTTGCTTTTGTAATCACATCTCTTTAGATGTCTGTTAGGTCTGGCATTGCAGTACTGCTGATTTGGACTTATCCATTACCTCTTTTGTCTGATATTTATGCTCTGTTTGTGATAATTAGGTGAGAGATTTCCTTGCTTGGTTTGTATAGTTGTATAGCAAACGTAAAATGCTATATATACAGTCAAACTGCATGTAATTAGTACCTAGCATAAAGAGCAAAACAAATTATAAAAAAGTAACTCGCTTAACGAGCGATGTTTCGCAGAATGATTGGCAATGACATTTTCTGGATTGGTTTGTATCAGTCTGTGAACACTTTTTAGAAAAGGGATGATTCAAAGAAAGATTGGTAATTAGATACCATGACATCTTTTCGTAGATTGCTTTGGATCAGTTCATAATAAACTTTTTTGAAGGGAGTTCTTATATTCATATATATGAAATTTTTACCGAATAATGCTGTTAAATGCAACTCTGAAGAGTTTAAGCAAGTAATTGGGGAAACTTAACTGATAACTTTTGTCTACGTTGATGTATGTCTCATTTTAAATGACACAATTTAAATCAGTGTGAGCTGATATCGAACTTTATATTTCACACACCACTTCAGTTTTAATGAGGTTTGAATTTTTGATTTTAGAGTACCATCATTTCGTGGGTGTTATGTGGAACTTAAGGATTTTCTATCTTATATATTTAGTAAATTCTTTTTATTTTTCAGGTGCCAGTGATGAAGAAGAGATGATTTTTAGTGACAGTGCCTTCTTCTTTGATCACACAATTACAAAGAAACTGATAAAATTTTACAAACATAACAAGCCTCTGAAATGTGAACTCAGTTCTTATGGTGATTTTCTACAACCTCTTGGTTTATCAGCTAGTCCATCATATATTGTAAATAAAGTTACCAGTGAGACATTGGCGTCCATGCGATCTGCATTATATAGAGATTTATATGGAACAAATCTTTCTATTTTAGTTCTTAAAAACTCTAACTTTCACCATTTAGGGACCATGGATGAATACATTGACAGTCTGTGTGGTAAAAACAAATTTGGTGAAGCTTTTCCTCTATCAAAAACCTCTTTCATTTCTTATTCTGTTGATAAAATTGCACCTTTGTATATAAAGGGGACAATAATAAGTTCAGTCATCCATCCTCTGTCTGATGTACCTGAATCTTCCATTTTGGAATACTGTGATATTAATGTTGCCATAAATGTTGGAATAAACTGTATTATTAGTAATATCCAAATCGATGGCTTTGCTATTCAAAGGTTACCATTTAGCATTCCAGATAACACTCTTGTGCACACTGCAATACTGAAAGACGGTTTTGTAACAGTTGCTTTCAACATACAGGAAAATATCAAAAAAGAACATAAACGCAAACATGCTCTTGAAACGATGTTTTTTGGAAAGAAAATGAAAGTGTTCTTGATGCAGGATGATCTTGTTTTTGATGCTGATTGTGATCCAGTTTCTTTGTGGGAAGCCAAGTTGTTTCCAGTGTGCTCTAGTGCTGAAGAATCTGTGAAAAAGACACTTGAATTTGTTTTATGCGTGAATGAATGCAGCTCTTCTGTTCTGAACTACACACTGTATCGAGGAAAGGTAAAATGGGTCTCAATGCGAGAAATTTTAATGCAAAAAGATACAGATGCAATGATAAATTATCAAAAGCAATTATATGAAAAGATTAAGCATCAAAAGAGATAAAAAACATAGGAAACTTTAAAAAATTAGAAATATTTTTTCAAAAATGTGATCAAATATTTTTAATTTAAATGTAATAAATTTCAAAATGCAATAAGATGATTGAAATACACTACTGAATTGTATATTTAGCAATAACTTTTTGAATTGCAGCCAAACTTTTAATTTTTATATTCTCAAATTTTTTTTCTTCATTATTTTTTTTTCTGATAAAATATAAAATCTATAAACATATTCTTAGTATAATTCCTTAAGGTAATTTTTCTCTGATTCACAAAAAAAAAAAAAAAAAAAAAAAAAAATATATTTCATTAAACTCATTAATTTAATTTTAATATAATAAAAAAAAAAAAAAAAAAAAAAAAAAAAAATTCAACAAATTTAATATTTTAACTATGAATCCTTAAATTTATTCATATAGTTTCAAACCCTTTAATTCACATTTAAAATTATCTACTGAAAAGAAGAGAGAACATTCAATGAGATATAATTTACCTTTCTAATATTCAAAATTGTATCCTAAGTCATAACATTTTAAATGAAACAAACCATTACTTGATTGTAAAGATGGAAAGCAAGTGCTGAACTGTAAGAAAATGTCTATTTCTTTAGGTGGTTTATTTTCTACCATAGATAGATAGATATTATATATGTGGATTTTTATATAATTAATTTCAGTACTTTTTTTTTTTTTTTTTTTTTTTGTATTCTGCTGAAACATAGTTCTGGAAAAGGTAATGAGATTTTGATTATTTATATAAATAAAAGTGTATTTTTATCATTTTAAAATTATTTTTTGGAACTTGTGATCTCTACAATGCATTCACATGGATGAAAAATTATTTTAATGATGTATAGAAATGATTTTGATAATGTATTTTTTTAAATAATAAAAAAATTTAAAACTATAAAATGTATTATCATTTCATCTTATTTGAGTTAAAATAATTCAGTTACATTTTTTCCCTCTGTGATCAGAAAGTCCTGGTCGCATGAAAAAGTTCTAGTAGTTACCATAGTTAGGTATTGTTTTTGGAGAAAATGATGAATTTTTAACACTTTATTAAATTTTACTAAAAGAAATTAATTTTTTTTAATTACATTTTTTTCCTCTTTCTTGTGTACAAAGAAAAATCATTTAAATCATCAAAAATTAAGTTTCTCATGAATCTTTTTTTTTTTTTTTTTTGGCACTAGGTCTAAAACAGTATTTAAAAAAAAAAGAAAAAAAAAAAAACAAATTTTTTTGGAATTACGTCTATTGATTTTTAACTGAAATTGAGTGTATGGTTTTTGAATCAAAACTGTACATATTCATACAAATTCTTTTTAATAATAATTTTTGAATGTAATGAATCAGAAGGATGAAGTGGGTTTTTCAGTACAGTTTTATCATCAATATTGCAGATCTGTATGAAGTTTGCCAGCGTACAATCTATCTATTTGCATGCAAACTCAAAAATACAATGAGCTAGTTGGGCACATTTCAATATGTTATGTTAATGCTGAATTGCACGTCAAATTTTGGACCTAGCCAATGATGTAAAAAATCCAAAGGGCATATTTTTTTTCTCCCTTGATTTGATGAAGCTAAACATCTCAAATTCTAAATATTCAGAACTTTCTTGCAGTATATCTTTTTAAATTAAGAAACATATGTCTTAAATAATTTTGTTTTCAATAAAACAGCATGCGATTACAAGATCTTTTTTTTTTAAACTAAAAACATATAGTTTTAATATTAAAATAAAATTTGTGACTTAAATGCATGACACAATTTGTACAAAATTTCAACTGCACTATTAATGTAAATAAAGTCAATATGAAGTTTAAAGAAAAGTATATAAGCATCTTACCACAAGCATTTGCTTAATAGGCACTTTGATGTACCACTAAATTTTAGAATTCAGTATTTTTTCTCAACACATCTGTGTTATACAATGGACTTCATAAACTAACCATATTTTTCCATAAAAAGATAACAAATATAATTATTTTGCTATTTGTATAAATTGAATTAAATAATATTTGTTATATTAAATTATAAAACATTTAATGTCACATTTTATAATTTAATATGCAATTCTGTATAAGTACTACAAATCCTTTTCAGAGGATTATTTTCTCCACTGCATTTGCCTTTATATCATCCACTATGGATTTTATAAATTATCCGAGGAATTTTTTTTAATAGCCAGGATAAAATTAACAATTTCTTATATTTATTCTAATTTTTTTTATTATAAAATTCCATTAAAAACCAGTATATTACACATGTGTGTGGAAAATATCTTAGTAAATCATAACTTTTTTACATGTCTTTATAGCGAAAAATACTTTTTTTATAATTTAAGCTTTTTATTATAAAGATTTAATTTACTTTAAATAACTTTTCTTAGGTTTCTCCTACTGCATTTGTTATATTGTAATGTTATTAATATTAAACATACTATGATTTGACATTCTTAAATCTGTTTTTATAATCTAATGTAAAGGGAGGGATATAAGATAAATGCAACTCCATTTCAAAAAACAAGAAAATTAGAGTTGTGTAAAAATCTGATATAATTTAGAAAAATTCGGTATTTTAAAACAATAATTCAGCAACTCAAAATGATATTTTTTGGGAAAAGATCATAAGAAATCAATTGTTTCATAAATTATTAACTTTGTGATACAAACTTATATATTTTATCTATTTAAAAATAATAAAAGAGCACATTTGGCATTAATGATTATTTGCAATAGCATTAAGTAATTTAAAAAATAAATTAGTATTTTTTTTAAGGATAAGCAGACAGATTAATTAAGTTCTGTAAATTGCTTTTTTTTTTTACAAGTAAAAGAAAGTTAAATTTAACTAATATATAAATATATTTCGATATGGATCATGGTTTTTTCACCTAATTTTTTCAAATGTTAGATTAGAATTTGAAATACATCTAACAGAGGAGAGGAACCACCATCAAGAACAGAAAAGAAATTGATAAACTTTCCAGTTATATGAAGAAATTTCTTTAAAATCTATTAATGCAACCTTCTGACACAAAAGCTTTGTTTGAAATTGTATTTAAAGAAAATAAAATTATTTTATGATTAGAAGGCAACATTCATTTTTTCTAAAACCAGTACCTACGTAACTGAATAGACATTCAGTAATAGCCATAGGAATTAATTAGCTTTGTTAACTTGAAGCATTTCATTAGCAGCCGTCTAGTCAGCTTAGAAATCAACACAATTATTTTCAGGTTTTTTTTTTTTATATATACAAGATAAAATTATATTTATTTTATTATCTGCTGATTTACCAAACCTATGAAATGTGGTTGTTTCATATAACATTGCATAGTAATACAAGACATAAAAATATAATAAACAGTTCTATTGAAGTATCTTTATTTTGTATATAATCTATCTATTCATATTGTGTTTCTTTAGGAATTACTTTTCCTAATGAACCAACTTTCCTAAAATTGCTCTAATTTTAGACGACTTTTCAGGAATTAAAAAAGATGTCAGTAACATTATTAGACATAACAATGCTAAAGTAGACAATTACAGTATGGCCTTGCATGTTTGTAAGATATTCACCAAATAGTTACCATTTTGGACAGTGGCAAAAATAAAATCTTAATGTTTATTTACATGAATATAATTGAAATCTTAGATTGCAACATTAGCAAATTCTAATTCAGAAACCATGATTTAATCTTAAGTGCAATGAAACAAAATTTGAGGGAATAAAACTTTAAGGGGGAAAAATTATATTGGAAATTAAACAATTAGAACACCATCACCCCCTAATAATTTATCTGACCTTTTCATCATTGTCAGTTGAAGGTTACAGATTCAGATTTTAAGAAATAACATTATAATGCAACTATGATTTAAATATCTTTTACACAGCGTTTTTCTTCTTCATGCATAATATTTTATATACAGCACAGACTTTTAAAGCTATCATTCATTTAGTAATTACAACCATATTATCTTTTATCAAAGTTAATTAACCTATAATTTTATTAGTTATTAAAAATAAAATTCCAGTATTCTTGGTTCCTAACTGATCAAAATAATTCTGATGTTAAAAATGATGGATTAATATTGTTAAAAAATTAAGAAATCTTAAATATCACAGTATCCTAAGAATATATGTTATAGTAACAGATATATAAAAGCATAATAAGTATTTTTACAACATTTTATTAAATATGTACAAGTTTTTTTCATACAGATCAATGAGCTTTAAGCTGCATTTTAATGCCCTTTTTTCTTCCCTGTTCTATACAATTTATTCTTCATAAATTTATTTTTCTTTGACTTGTATTTTTTCTCTCTGGACTGGACTTGTTCATCAGTTTTTCCTTCTTTCCTGTAAGGCAATTTATATAAAGTATAAATATTTTATTTTAATTTGAACATTATGCTTAAAATGTAATATATTTACAAGCTTAGCAATTCACTTTCTGTGCCACACATACAGAGAAGCATTTTGAATATACAGCCAATCCCGTTTTTCAATTATAAATAGGGACAACATAAAAAATTGACACAAAATATTCTGAAACTTCATAACTAGCTATAATAAATACTTATCTACAACATATATTTTTTTTAAAAAATTATTCAGTGAAAGGAGACTGCATCAAAAAAAAAAGTATCGTTTAGAAAATCTGTCAAAAATATACTTTCCCCCATTGCAGTTTACAATGTAAATTATTTAAAAGGTCAAACATAAAATGGAATTTATTACTAATACTTTAAATGCAATAACTTTAAGCACATACTTAATTATAAATATGAAGGTTAAAGAAACCCAATCTAATCTATGGCAGGTATATAAGCAATTAGAATAGGTATATAAAATTAATTCTGATTTTGGATAATGGTAACATGCAGCTATTAAAAGCATAAATTATTAAAGTAAAAAAATATATAATATACTTACAAAGGCTTTGCCATGTAACGTTGAACAGCCTATAAAATACAAGAAAAAGGAATTAATAATATAATAAATTATGTCACTATCATCTAATTTAATCATCATTTATATCAATGCTACACAAAATTATGTAGTATAATTAGAAAAATATGCTAGCATTTTTAAAGCAGATATTAAATTTTTTTTCTCTTGGTATAATTAAACGCAATTTTGAGGAGTATTGCAAGTAAATTCTACTTGCCCTTGCAAAACAGAGCAAATAATGCATTAAAAATGCTATTAATGAAAACAACATTCTATTTTTAAATGGAGATTTAAAAATTAAGTAAAAAGTAATAGCAATCTTACCTCCTGTACATTCAATTTGGGCATCTTCTTCTCTAGGTTCTCTAATATTTTCAAATTATTTTCTTTTTCTTCTCTTAAGTTGCTTGGATTGTTAGGTTTAAACTGAAACAAGTCATTGGAAGAGTTTATTCATGCTATTATTACCAAAACAGATAGCATTTTTAGTTTGAAAACAAGCATTATGATAATACACGACAAACTGACCTCGCACATAACTAAGAAATATTTTTTAAGATTAAATTTTTTTTAAATGGTTCAAATTACAGGATACTAACAGACAACAAATGCCATTATGCAGCAGTTAAAAGAGAAACTAAATAGTATATTGAAGAGTTTTATCATGCTCTAATATTATGAAAAAAAATTTAAAACGGCTTAATGGGATATTATGAAAAAACAGAAAATAATTAAAAATAAATAAAATATTTTTAATCTAGAGATAAAAAGATATTTTAGTCTATGCTATCACAGGCCTTTTTATTACATATTTATCAAAAGTGTTCATTATATTAAAAATGACGATATATACGACTATGAATTGCAAATAAACTAGCATATAAATAAAAGGGAAAAAAATGGGGGTTAGTGTGTGTGTGTGTGTCGGGGGTGGGGGTCAACAAAACATTTCTAGTCCATAAATTAAAACCAAAAAGGTCATATTGGTTATTACTAGTTACCTATAGTTGTTTAATAGAGAACCAAAGATTACAAGTTTAGCTTTGGTGTTTTGATATGTTAACTTTAGCCTATTTTATGTTATACTATGATTAAGTACCACTCCAATCAATAAATCTAAATGAACTCAATCATCCCCAAGTAGATGAGAACAAAGAAACTATTTCTACTTTATATTATATTGTAGGTGTATATATTAGAGTGCTTAGTGAGAAATTACAGCATCAATAAAGCCCTTTTAAGTCCCTTAGCCAAATAAATTAGGCACCTTTATACCTGTATGTATGGACAAAACTTGCTTATTTTCTGTTTTATAAAATATAATTTTTAACGAAAAAATGTTTTTAATTGATTTTAAATGTGTATTTTTTAATTATAATATTTATTTCTGTATTTGACAATGTCTTCTATTGTAAAACAAATTATGTGTTTTTGGTTTTTAACAAAAGCTAAAAAAGATCATAAAAATAAAAGCACCATCAATGACAAAAATTTAAATCAACTGTCAAAGAATAACAATCAGGTTTTGTTATCCTTTTCAATATTTCTTAAAATAACAAACTACCAGTTTATTTAAATAGATAAGTCATATCTGAAAATGCTCCCATTGATGTGTAAGCAGGCCAAGGCCAAACAGTTTGTACTTAATATTTAAATATCCAGTAACAAACAAAATTCAACATAGCTGTTATAGAAAGTGTAAATTTCCTTCTGCATTAACTCATTAGATTTTTTAAAAAATAGTTACAATCTTCTAAAACTAAGCATTTTGGAATGGTTACTATCATCAGACAGACAAAGATGTCATGGAATTGATGATAAATGAAGGTTATGCAAGTTTTTCTAATTTTTTTAAACGTTTTTGAAACGAAATAAGTACAGTATTGAGGGTTTTTCTTGCTGTCCCTTCTGTATTAATCTTTTAGTACATCAAAAAATGACAATGGACATTGTTGAAGAAAAAGGGAAAGAAAGAATGGGGAGGGAATGATCTTTGTGTTATTTTAATGTATATTGAAACCCATGGGTCCCTCGTCAGAATTCCTCCCTTTACTTGGTTTTCTTTCTCGATGCATCTAATAAACAAGCTTTAATTATGCTTTTGAATTATCATTATCAACATGTTAGCACACACTACACACCCTATATACATGTGTAAGTATATAATTTTTTTATCAGAAGGGAGTTTTGAGGACAGTGAAGAGATTTTGATTTTTAAATTACTTTAATCCATCACAGGAAGACAGAATTTATTTACAAGTAGGCACAGAAAATGCATGTCTGCTGACAGCAATAGATTAGGCAGGAAATGAAGAAGTGAGAAATCAATTAATCTTATATAACATGGGATTTTGATAGGGAAAACATTTTTTTTTTTACAGTGTTAATATTATTAAGATTTTGATAGGAATTTCCAACACATGTTAATCACATGTACGGGAAATGCAGGTATATTTTTAAAAATGTATTTGTTTAGATCAGTAATTTTTATCATTTCACTAATAGCATGGAACTACTGACCAAAGCGTTTTCACAAAGCTTCAATTGAATTAAATAGAAAAAGTGGAATGGGAATAGGAAATAAGAGAATGTTTTAGAATGAATTTACTATGAGCTAAATTAAGAGTAACTTGGAAATTAAGAGTAAAATATCATTACACCAACACAATATGCTGCCTTAAGATATTTATATATATAAATAAAATTATATAATGAGATCTCTTAATTTAAATTCTAATTAATTTCCTTATTAGCTTAATTATAATATTTTTATTTGCTGGTCCAATTTCTACAGTTTAATTAATTCTACACATGCTCTATAAAACAGATGGTCTTAGCATATTCTCCTGCTCAGAGTGAAGGCATAAAAATCTTTAATAAGTGCAACAATTTTTTTACAACAATATCCAAAATTGCATTTCATAATCTGATATGCATCAAAGAAATCTCCCTCAAAATAATTGAAGAGAAAAATTTCTATCAATTTAACACTAGTGTTGCTTACAAATATCAGTTATCTCACTGCTATTTATTCATATAATGTGTTTCATAATGAAATTAATCAAAGTTAAGATTTCAATTAGTATTTTATAAAAAATTTTTTAAAGCTAATTAATTTTACTTTAAATTTTGTAACACAAAACAAATATCAATGATATAATAACTTATTGCATAAAATATAATCAGTAATTTGTGTAAAAAATTGCCATGCATTATTTTGCAAAAAAAAAAAAAAAAAGTTTTATGAAAATGGAAAATTAAAATCTTTCTCAATCTTAGATTTATAATTTATTATTAACAGCTAACATGAAGACAACATAAGTAAATGACTGAAATGATAAGTAAAAATAAATAACTGGTAATATGGATGACAGAACAGCAATACAGAAACAGTTTAAATGAACAATAGGTAAATTTTCCTTATGACAAAATCAATTATATGAATTTAAATCTTTAAATTCAAAACACAGCATGATGTTTATAATATGAAAATGTTATTTAATGCTTAATATTCATTTTCATGCTAAGAAATAAAGACAACATTAACTTTTAAGTGCTATCTAAAACAAAAATATTTAGCAAGCAGTCTGCAAATGTAGTTTAAGTTACATTTAAATTGGAAGGTAACAGACACTAGAAGAAAAACATTGCTTGTATTAAAGTAATTAACATCTTAGTAATTTATAAAATTAATAAGTACACTTTATAATAATTTTTCTATGGCTAATATGAAATTTAATTCTTTTGTGTAAAAAAAGGTTTGTGTTCTAAAAATTTGGCATGTTTTGCCTCACATACTGAGAAGAAAAATAAGGAGCAAACAGCTATCACAAGATCATTTTCAATCTATATGCTGAAAGAGTACAGAAAAAAATAAATCTAAATATCTATATGGAGTATTTACTAAACTTATAAGCTAAATTTTATTAATGAAGCAATTAACTTTTAAGCATAATACCTTTCTTTTCTTCATTTTATTTTTGGGCATCTTCTCATTGGGCAATTTATCTGCAAAACGACCCAGTGATGCAGTAGCTGATTTTGCGGCAGTCAAAGATCGTGACAGCTAAATTGAAAAGCATAAAGTGAATAAAATAAATAAATCCTAAAGCAAACTCAACTAACAAATTCAGAAAATATATATATATATATAAGACTTATTATAATAAATAGATCAAATAGTTACTGCCATAATGATAAATACGAATTAATTTGATGAAAATAACAAAACTACAACATGTAATAACACTCAAATAAATAAAATGCAAAATCAAAATTAAATAAGATTAAGATACCTGATGTTTATCAGCTAAATCAACCGATTCCAAATTTGTCACTACAAAGGAGACAGAAAAAATTAACTTAATACATTAATAAGCTATAAATACTAATCAAAATGTCAGGTTTATTAATATTTCTTAAAAATAACAACAAAACAATGAAATATCTTAGAAATTATTGCATACAAAAAAAAAAAAAAAAAAACTGAATACAAAGAAAAGAGTTTATTGTACAAATTTTTATTCTCTTTTTAAACTTAACACAATTATTTATGCTATGGCAACTTTTTAATATTCAATCAGTACAGTACTCTCAGTTTTTGTGACTATCTTGTTATTTCAGTACAAGTGTGATTATAATCTATGAATGATACATAGATATAAACAAATGTGCACATGGACATGAGTTGACCAATACAATCTTGTCACATGTATAATACCAACAGACATTCGAATTTTATCATGCCATGAAAGAGTATAAATCAGTGTTTATAAAGAGAAGTTAAACTGCAAGTTAAAATCTAGCACCCTAATTTTTTTTATATAAATATATTACTAAAATTGCATTCCCTACCACAAATTTTAAATAGATATAAAAAAAAAAACTGATCAATATATCTATACCAAGCTCCTCAACCATTAAGATAGAAATTTTTAAAAAAGATTATGCATAATTTAGTTAATTGAGCATTAAATTATTTTTAGTTTTAATTCACTACTATTCTCATTGCTAATTACCAATTCAAAGATAGCAAGAGTTCAATTTACAAATAATTGAAATTTACCACAATACTACAGGTAACTTTTACAAAACCCTTACCTTTCATTTTAGTAGCCGAGGCAATGTTGCGCAGCCTGTGATAATCATTCTTGGCTATTCTTTCTTTTTTCTGTTCCTTTGCCTTTCCAAAGTAATCTTCATTTGGATCTGAAGTACACAATTAAAAAGATTATAAAAATTACATACTGTAAATTCATTCTGAATTGATACAGAAAATTTTATTAATATGCAATTAAAAAAAATTCTTACCAGCATTATCAGGAATTTCCTTAACCCAATCTTCCTTATTGTTGATTCCTCGATAACCATATCTAGGTTTCCATTCCTGAGAAAATTTACAATTAAAATAAATTAAATATAAAATTACTCCAGATAATATCTAATAATTATATCCCTGTAAGGTTTATTTATAATTAACTTACTTGATTACTTTCATCAAACACCAGTTTTTCTTTCCTTTGCTTTTTGATGCCTTTTGCCTTTGCAAATTTTTCCCATTTAGTCATGGGTTTAGGCTTAGGTATCTATAAACAGAAGTTTAATAATATACTTAAGAGTCCAAAAAAGATATATCAATGAATATAATATTTCAAACCTATACTAAGGAAAATCAGTGTTTATTGTAGTTTGAGCATGGCTTCACACAGACACACACAAAGTTTTTAAAATCTGAATTTTATTTCTCTACCTCACTCAATAATGAGGAAGACAAATTCACACATTTTAGAAACAATTTCTACCACAATGCAAATATTTCCAGTCTCATCTATATAGAAGCGAGATCTCGTATCATAAGCGTAGATTTCTGAAATTACAGGATTACACAAATTAAATTACTCTTTACTATTTTTCAATAGTAAAGAGTAATTTAATTTATGCAATCATGCTAGATATTGACTGTTGAACTTATGATACAGCCTAGGCATTTTGTTCTGCAGTTGTTAATCATTGAATTGAACCAAGAATAGAGCATATATTGATGAATGTTATGTCAAATGAGAATATTGATTCTTTCAGTTAAAAACCACCAGTGATTTTTGCATATGTTGATTAATTTTACTTGATTAAACATAATTAGTCAAGAATTAATTATAAGAGTCAGAACAAAAGTTTGTATACATAATTTTAAAAGAGGAAAGAAGATTCCAGAATAATAAATTATATTAATTTCATTTCCATTTTTCTTTTGAAAATATGTTTTAAATCAGTACAGTCTGTCAACTAATATTTACTGAATTATTAGAATGATCATTCTATATAGGGAATTTCAAATATATTACCTTGTTGCACAATGATTAAAAGTGAGACAAAGTTTGCTCATAATTACTGATAAATTTTGAAATTCACTTCAATTTGATATTAAGAGAGAACTATAACAGAAATTTATGGTTTATTTATTCTTTTGCTAATCCAAAATGTCTCATCCCATAAAGAAATAATACTGATTTTATATAAAATAATTGAACATAATTGAAATTCTTTCAAAATGGTAGTTAACAAAACAAATAAAAAGCAAAAAACCATTTAACAGGTTCCAAAGTCAGATATACAAAATGAAAGACTCACATATATATACAAAATAATTTCCAATTAATCTACATTCTAACAAATATTTCCTGATCTCTCTAACTCATGCTTTATTGTAGCAACTTCTGAATCATATGAGTTTCGATTTCTCCATAGAACTGAAGTCCTACTTTAATAATTTGCTTCTGAAACTATATAAATTCAAAATACTTTCTCACGGCCTCCCTTTCCTACTTTTTACAATACCACTCAGTTAACACTTATCATGGTTTTAACATATATATAAGAATGCTTAAATGGTACTCACAGGCTTTTCACGAGGAATAATCGAGGTTGGTTCTGGTAACTAGAAATATGAAGGAAAAAAAAAAGATATAAGAATTAGATAAAAATTTGAAATGACCCAAAATTAATTTAATATGAGAGATTATATCTTTAAAATTTTGTAAACTTAAAAAAAGACTAATATATTAATTTTTTTAGAATAATTAAACGTTGTGACTTACTTTTGCCACTGGAACATGCTCATGGTATTGACTTGGTAACTAGAAAAAAAAAAAAAACTCATTACTAAATACAGCAAATATTTTTTTTCCAACAGTTATTAAAAAAATCATTCATTTTAACAATCAATGCATGCATACATATAAATACATTTGAATGCAAAGAACTGTCAATATACTGAATGAGATACAAGTTGCTCAGTACAAATTCTATTCGAATATCATTGAGCATCTCCAACAATACAGAATATCAAATTTAGAAGCAAATATTGAAATCTTAACACTATACAACATATTATATTCAACATTTAAAATATCTTAAGAGAAATATGATACACACACAATAAACGATGGCTTGACAGGATCAGATAATCAATTAGGTAAGAGTTTAACATCCTCAAAATTTTGGTGAGCCCCATGCCTCAATATCTTTCAGAAAAAATGTGTTTTCAGGGTAATTAAATTCAATGCTTCCAATTGATTTAGAAGAATTATGTACCTGAACTCATACCAATTAAAATCGAGAGGCATTTCAGTTTCATAATTTTATTATTATAATTTTTTTCATGTTTATTAATTTGTTTAGAGATATGTTTGATCCATTCTTTTGAACAATCAGTTGGTATACTTTCATGTCAATATAAAAGATTCTGAAGCCAGTTACAGTATAGGTATGCTCTTTTAAAGAATATTTCAAGTAGACAAAATATTTATTACTAAAAAATTGTTTGTATATATTTTAAAACAAAACCACATCTTTTTTTTTTCAGGTTTTAAAATTGCTTATAATACTAAACTTATTAACTTATAATGCCAAAGGACTTAACAAGTCATAATCTGACCCTCCAATTTAGGTAACCAAATGGTTGCCATTAATGGGCAAAGAAAGCCATTTAGTTGGTAAAGGATTAAAAGCATTATAAAAAAGCAATTATTTTTGCTAAAAAATAAATTTTGCCAGTAATTCGCTGGCAAAATTAGTACCAAAGGTTTTACTTTTTACTGATAAAGGATATTTATTATATAAACCATATTAGATGCTACAAATTAACATCTTAATTGAAAAATACATCTATCACTAATCTGAGTTAAAAATTCATCAATTTGCCCTTCAAATACTGTTGCCAGTTGTTTGTAAATTTTCCTTTTAAAAATCAATTTTGATGCATGGCATTGAATGTTCTTTACAGAATAATTAATTAGATCTTAAACCTGGTTAATTTAATACAAACTTCCAAGTATAATCTTTATAGGCCGATGTATGCATTAGTAATTTTGCTCTTATATCATTAGTCATATTATGCTCAATAAGTAATGCCCATAAAGAGCAAAGGAAACTGTAATGCACTCATCATAAGTCATATTTCGGCAAACAGTTGACAAGAAGTCAAATGTAGGATTAAGCAGTATCTTGTGCATCATTCTTCATTGAGTGTTATTTAGCATAAATTTGTATTTCTGCAAGGATGAAAGTTTATTCATATAAATTATTGAAAGCAAACTAAGGAGTTCCAGCATGTGTCTGTAAAATATTTATCAACAAAATTAAAAAGTGGTGAATAGCAACAATTAAATGAATCAGGAGGAGAGCACAGGCAAATTCGAAAAGGTTATGGAGCACATTCTATGTTACATTGTTTCAGATAACATTCATTCATGAAAGGGAGAAATAATAACTTAAGCAGAACAATATACTTGCAGAGAAATAAGGGTGATACTAAAGGCATGGGAAATTATTGCACTGCATATAGAGAAGTGTTATCCTAATGACGATGGAATGCTGTCCCTCATTTCCTGAAAATTTTGAAAAGTTATAAATGTCTTCAGACAACTTTCTCGCAAGAAAAATATGCTTTATGATTTTTTTTTCGAATTAGAATTATTGTCCAATTTAAACAAGGAATTATGTGATATAAATTATTTGCTCAGTGTGGGTTGCGCTAAGTAAATATAAAACAAAATCCGGGACTATTTGATGCTGGTTAAACAAAGTGCAAAGGCATTCTATTTTACAGGTGTCAATTCAACTAAACGCCAACAATATATAAACAAACATTTCATTCAAACAATTTCAATGTCCACAAGAAAAGAAAAAGCAATTCAAATCTTACCTTAAAAATTTCATTCAGTAGTTTCTGAGTTCCTTGAACTGCTAAACGTTTCAGATTCTCTTCGCTGTAATTTCTGAAAAGAAATAACCTGTATATTTCTGACTCATGTCCACAGCAGAGAAATTCGATGGAAACTCAAAATAATACTACTTACTTTTCGAGAGACGATCTCAATAATGTGACATTAGTAACGCATAAATTACCAACATCTAATTCTGTATAAACTTCATTTAAGTCCTCGTGGTCAGCCATTTTAAGACGAAAAGGATTCTATAAACATTTCTATCACTTCACTTCGATATTTCGCAAATATTGTTTATTTTATCAAAATTGAAATAATAATAAACATGGTTAATAATATTAAAAAATAATTAACAAGTGAAAACTTGGGAAATATTCTCACTAACGTCAAAATTATTATGAAATTCCAAAAATTAATTTTATTTACTTTTTTTACCCAAATGACAGTATTAATCATATACTGTCTTAGGATTTATTTTGTAGTATTTTAAAAATGAGTAGTAAAAAGTAACTAAGAAAATACAGATAATAGAAACATTTAAAGATATTATATAAGAACTAAATGAACTCAGTGACTATAATTTCCTTTGACAATTTTATTTTACATTTTTAATTTTTTTTTATTTCTCTGCGTTGTGAATATATCTATGGTGGAAGCAGACTTTGTTTTGTATTTTCTGTTGTTATGTAGGCAACAGAGTAAACAGGAACAAAACAAAGGTGGATTCACACAAGGCTTATTATGGTCCGGAAACGTTGCCTCTCTGATGTTGTTCCGGCATTGTCCTCGTGTGAATACTTGAGGCAACGTGGACAACGTTTGTCTCTACTGGACAATTATTTGCCATTGTCCCATTGTGGTCACGTGATTTTCTGGTAGTAGGCGTGATCTTCTATTGCAAGGAATAATAAGCCTCGTATAAACCCACCTTAACAGAGGAAAATACATATTTTTTTAATTGAAGACAGCATTTCATCCCTTCAAGCTTTAAAATACTTTACAGTCAAATCTACAAATTGAAGTCATTTACAGATTAGCAAACAAAATTCAAGTTAGAAGAATATAGTTATCAACCTAAATCAGAAAATATGTTTGAGCCGTTTTCAGGACATTCACAGAAACTTTGGAATGAAAAGGCGGACATACATGTAAAAAAAGGCCGTGGAGTCACACCCATTATTGTCCCCCATATTGCTTCAAATGACTTAATTTATAATTATCAGGAAACCTCACTACAAAAAACAAACAAAAAAAAAAACGGGTCACATTCTCCAAAACAGCAAACATTAGGAATCTGTTGGCGATGTTCCTACCATATTTTCTCTCACTACATAGCTCAAAAATGGGATCAAACATAGCAAAACTACAAAGCTCAAAACGATTAGGATATTATTACTGCACGTCTTTTAACACTGATGATATCTACAGCTCTGTTGAATAGATTTGATCTATACAATTATCCTTACTGCCAAGTGTATAATCTTGAACACAACATTGATCATACAATCTTGAACAGAGCATTGGTCTTGCTTTGCACCAAAGGAACCGCGGTTACCTGGTGGTAAAGTTTCTGCTCGGAACTTTTTCGGAAGGCTTCAGGTTTGAGACCTGATTTCACCAAAGAGATCTTGACTCACGCCAAATCCAGTGGGGTTAAATGCCCTTCCGCTGA
The DNA here is from genome assembly GCA_026543055.1 of Argiope trifasciata. Lineage (NCBI taxonomy): Eukaryota > Metazoa > Arthropoda > Arachnida > Araneae > Araneidae > Argiope > Argiope trifasciata. The sequence continues at coordinate 840,548 of JAPMOQ010012849.1, forward strand.
TGTGATGTGAAAATTTAGAGAGGCGGTGCCTAACCTCGGTTTATAATTAGGAGGTCTATCCCAAAATAGCCCTAGTGTTGTTTTAAAACGGGGTTTTAATATAAATATACTAAATTAATTTGCATTTATTTTAGCATTTATATAAGCAATTTACAGATAAATTTTTTTTCGAAGTTTAATACTGATCTTGGTTAAAATTGTTTATTCAAAAAGCTGTTTCTAAAAAGCAATATCTTCGGAACCTTCTCCAATCTCTGAAGTTTTCTATCAACCATTGAATGCATTCGTATGGCAAAGCGGTTCAGTTCAGTTCAGTTATATTAACGTCCCGTTTAAAGCAACACGAGGGCTATTTTGGGACGGACCTCGTAATTTTGAACTACGGTCAGATGACGAGGACGACAACTGAAGTGGCACCCCCCTCTCCACACCACACCACACCAGCGGGAGGACTTTGGCCTGACAGATTTAACGTGCAAGAGAACCCCTCACACGACGGATCTTCGGTGGAATCGAGTCTCGAACCTGAAACGCTCCGGTTCCGAAGCCGAGACTTTACCACCGGGCCACCGCGGCCCCTTTGGCAAAGCGATAACGTCATTTATTGCAAAAATCACATTTCAATCAATCAATCTAATAGAACACGGACACATGTGGATAGAAAAAACTTATTCCCTTATTTGTTAATTAAGAATATTCTAATTTTAAAAATTATTCGTCTTCAATCATTATTTAAAGAAATTGATGGATTTTAAAGAAAAACACTTCGTGTTTCTACAATCATTATTTGTTAAATAAATTTTTTAAAAATTGAATTTTACCAATTTTTTGTAAAAGAATGGCAAAATAATTATTTTTTGAGTACAAATGTACGCTAAAAATTATTATTGCGTAAAAATAATAATCCAAAATATTTATTTCCAAAGTACTTATTTTTAATTTCCAAAACCTTTTATCCATAACTCATTGAGATTAACAAATTTATTAGTTGACAGTAATAAAACTCAAGACAGTAATAAAAATCAAGAGGCGGAACTATGACTTCTCTAATCCAGTGTTGGAAGTTGATATTAATTAAAAATTTAAAATATTTAACATCTTTTTAATTAGATTGTTAATTGTTTATAAAAGTTAAAAATTTATGAAAAAAATATTGAAATGTTTATTTTTTTGTTAAAATGAACAAAAAAAATCAAGTAAAATTATTTTTTAAAATATGGTACCTTTAGCTAAGTTTAAGAAGTAAAATTAAGTATCTTTACCATTTAGTAACATAAATCATCATATCTATTTTAATTCAGTAAGTGAGGAACTATAAGAAGTAAACTGAATTTTTTGATTGTGTACTGTAGTAATAAGTCATCAAACACAAATCCAATGAACAAAAAATTATATGAACTTTACCTAAGGAATTTATTGAACATTTAGAATAAATATACATTGCATTTAGAGAGCGCTAATGCTGCTACATCTAAAACACAAATGTACTGAACAGCATTAGACTAAATATTAGTAAAATTGAAACATTTACAGCCGAGAAATCAGAAGTAATAAAGAATCCGGCATGAGGACTTTCTCAAGGGTCACCCTCAAACAGAGATTCAAACTAGGGATTTTTTTTTGTGAGGGATCTGACTTTTATCAAGAGATTGACCCCTCGTGACCTGAAAATCTCAGAATATTGAGGCTTAAGAGAGAAAATTAGTATCACAAAAGAAAATACAAATTTTTACAATAGCAAGTCAAAAAAATCACAACAAACCAGAAAACACAAGACATAAAATCAAATTATTCGACATAAGAAGGCAGAAAGACCACTAACTAAATTAAAACCTTACATATCACACATTGCAATAAAGAATTTATACAATAGTAGTCAAATCAATTTCAAATAAAAAAATCACAGCTAACCTAACACAAGAACATAAAATCAAACTTATCAGCATAAAAAGGCAGAAAGAACACTCACCAAATTAAAGAAGCACCTCCAAACGATAGAAAGAAGTAAAAACCTATTGGCGTAAAGTGTACTTAATAATACTAAATTTAATTTTACAGCGTTAGTAGTTAAATTAGCCTACCTTGTTTGGTTAAATGCAACGTTATCAAAGGAACAGTTGGAGTGCCATCTATTGAGTAAAACTGAAATTGAGTAAGAATTTATATAATTGTTTTATAATTAATGATTCAATATTGCAAAAGTTTTTGGGAAATTCATTAGTATTTAAATTTTTAAGCAGATTCTTAGTTGCTTTAATGTAAGAAATTTTTTAATTACAAATTTTTTTAATTCTGTTAAATTATGAAAATATTAAATTTTTCAAAATTTTAGAGATTAAATTTGTTTGGAAATTACTGATATTTATTATTTTAAACTTAAAATCATTGCTTTTATCGTAAATGCCTATTAAAGTTTTTTCATTAGATATTTCTGTATTTAAATCTAGATAGTTAGCTTTATGTTGATCTTCATTTGTTTCAGTTAAAACTAAATCTTTTGGGTAACAATTAATAACTACATTAGGATTATCTAAGTTTATCAGAAGTAAATCTTCTATATATCTTCATCCTTTAATTCAGTTGTGTTTAATTAAGTTTTGTTCATAGTGATGTTAGAAGATATTAGCTAACGCACTAGAAAAAACTGTTCCCATTGGAATAATGAATGGTTTATTTTTTGTTTGCAATATATCAAAACTCGATAAATCGATGCTTGTATGGCGGTATATGGGCATAACAGTTAAGGGGTTAACAATCCTCGTTCAATAAATTTCGTCAATCTTTAAAGAATGAAAAGAATCTTTAAAATTGTAACTGGATTAGAGATGATTTGTTGAATTTAAAATTTTTTAATCAAAGATACGAGATAAAAAAGGGACCAGTATTTCTAGTTTTCAAAATTGCAAAATGATAATATTTTTAGGTTTGATTCATCTAAATTGTAACGTCCTCCTGTCTCATTCGCAATAAGCGCTTTTCCAGCCAGCTGTATCACACCTTCCATTGTTGAATGCCTCCAGATTGCTGGATGGGTTGTCTTATCACAGAGGGGTGGTTGCATTTTGTCATTAGTTATTCAGCTGAAAGGCCACACATGAGGTTCATTGTTAGAGAGGAACCTGTCGCATCTTCAAAGGAAAGGAGTGTCAAACATCTGGAAGCAGGGTGGACCCTTTGTGAAGGAATGGCATTGAGACCTGTTCCAGAGTGGTCAGTTACTAGGATGCGTCACTGACGGACAGATTCCACACCACGCTGGCGCAACAAATTACTGGGCGATTGGCCGATAGAAAGTTGACGCGGACGAATGGAAATTGAGGACGCGGAGTGTAGACAGAGATAAAAAGAGGGTCTTGCTTTGAAGAAGCAAATACTTTTTTGAATTGCGGACTGTGGTACTATTTACGCTCCACCCGGGAGTAGCCGTTCTGACTTACACGCTACTAGCGTCTTGTGGGGAATTGCCCGGATTGACGTAGCGTCCGGGTTGATGGGGAACTCCCTCAATGAATTCTTTTCACAATAAACCTTAAACCTTCGACTGTTGGGTAAATAGCAAATATTTAACCTAGATTAGAACAAGTTGTTTTTCTGTGTATATATATAGTTGTAAATAAAAAAAATTATATAAATTCTACTTCTTATTTTGATCGGTCAGTATCAAGTCATTACAATATTTAAATTTTTTAAAAATCTCTTCTCTTACTTACAGCAATTATAACTTCCACACAAATTATGTAATGAATTTTGTTGCTACGTTCCTGTGTATAATTCAATAGAAAGTACCTATTCAATAGAAAGTACTATTCTAAAGTAAATTTAAATTATTTAAAAAAAAATCCTTACATTTAAAGGAAAATTACTTGGCTATTTAAAATTAAAACCATTAGTGTTGAAAAAATCCTTTTTTAAATTATGAATTTTGTAAAAATTATTTTTGAGCATTAATAATAATCGGACTTATGAGAAGAAGTAATAATATTTCAATTAATTTTTTCAATCCAGAACAATCAAATTTGAACTAATTCGTTACCAGGTTTAATACGAATCATATTTTCAGTGTCTGATTTGTTTTTATGCAGTTATTGGAGTTTAAAGTTATAGTTGCTAGATAGCTTAAATCAATGGAAGAGTCTTTTCATTGGGTTGGATCTTCAGATTATTATTGTTTATTTATTTATTCAGATTACTTATTTTTAAATGTTGCTTTCTTTTCTTCGTTTTACGATACGAGTCTAAAGAATAAAGTTTATACTTATTATCATGACAAATAGATGGCGCCACTTCCGTTTCCAGAGGTTTATTTTGCAGGAAATCTTATAAGTTTATTTCTTGGTTATGATGTCTTTTAAAAAATAAATTGCAATCAACAAATTTCAAAAAATGCCAAAACGAATGATTTCCGCTTTTAGTATCTCGATGTTTCCCTCGAGTTTTTTTTTTAAATTTAGAGATGCTGTAATTATATTGGCAAAGCCAAGTTTCTATGTTATTGTTTATGCGTTCTCTGGATGTTTTGGTTTTTTTCTTCACCTCACATAGTATTGTTTTCTTTTATTCTTATGAGGCAGCATTTTTCTGTAGATACCATTTTGAATAGATTATCAGTATCAGGGATTGTAGGAATGAAAGGAGTGTTTCCAAAAGAGACAAAGTGTTTGATGCTAAATTATGAGGTATTTACCTTACATTTTTATATTGCTGAACTGGGTTCTAGGATAAAAGGGACTGCAAATTCTCTTGATAATTCTTAAGAATGGCTCGATGACATTTTTCCCATTTTATGCCCGCAACTGTCACGTCTGTAGATAAGATAGGAGGTGATCTATGCAGAGGTCTATGTATAGGAGATGATCAACTCGGAGATCTATGTATAGGAAACGATAAACTCGGAGATCTATCTATCGGAGTTGGCGTTAGGACTCAAATGGAATGTGTATAAATCTATATAGTGCTTCTCTGTTTTGAAAACTTGGTACATTAAGAAAGCCTTTTATTTAAATAATTGTTTTTACTTTTTTGGTATTATATGTGTAAAATTTTACAATTGCTTTTAAGCTAATTCCTCAATGAGTTATACCAGATGATAAAATTTGTACCAAGTAGACAAGCAAACAAGTTAATATTGCATTATCATCCAGTTCTGAGATGTGTTTATAGCTTCAAGTATTTAGCTCGTCGAGAAGTTAATTTAAAACTAAACAAACAAGTAAGCACAATGATAAAAACGCATTAAAAACTATAATATGGAAACAAATGTAATATTAAGACTCAGTAATAGTGCCATCTGACAATAAACTTGTTTGCAACATTTGCATCGAACAGACAAACAAGCAAATAGAAAAAGAAAAAGAAAGGGGGGATGGGGGAAGAAACTTTTCTAAATTTCCTTTTATTTTGTTACTATTCGTACCACCTGCTATTTCCTGTTTCAATGTATAGTGCCGCCTTCCCTCATCCCGTTAAAAAATATTCCACTTTACAAGTTATATTCATGCAGAGCAGACGTACTTTACTTTCTTTGTAATTGTTAATCATTTATTAGGTATGTTAATCGTAATAAATTAATTTTTATAGCTAATATTGATTAAGCCCATTATTCTCAGACTGTCCACTAGCTGAATTTATTATTTGTTGGCATACCGCCAGAATTAGGCCTACCGTCGCCATAACACTTAATTTTAAATTGTTTAAATGAAAAAGGGTTAAATTTTACTGGCGTGAAGAAAAATAATAAAGTAAAAACAAAGCATAAATATATATTAGCAACATTATGAAGGAAGGATAAGCTTTAAAAATGGCCAAGTTTATTCAAGGAAGGAATGGCCAAGGAAGTGTTGAGTACTTTAATTCTTTTGAACGCATTTGATTAAAATTTTTATTTTGGAACCAAAATAATGAGTGAAATGTGAGTGCTTTTTTTTCATTTATTTCACCTTTTGAAACAAGATAGTTTTTTACAAGTTAGTTCTTCTTAATCCTTAGGACTAGACACTTGAAAGTTGGTCGGTGTTTGATGCTTGGATAGTGAAATTCTTCCTTAAATAATATGAATTATTATCGAAAATATTAAGCTGCCTCTTTTAGTCAGCTAGTTTTCAAGATTTAAAGATTGCTAAAATTTTCAATGAAATATTTTGTTAACTTGACTTCTTAATAGTTTGTTATATTTTACGCTCCAAATTTTGATAGTCATATAATTCATTATTACAGACGCTTTACACAGTTCGTGAACCAAGAGTAAAAGACAACGAAAAAGGTGCAAGAGAGAGAAAATATTTTTCTCAACTGCCGTGAGATTCTGATAGGGATTTCTTTGCACGTGTCGAATAAGGCAAGGAAAATAATTGGGATCCTTTAAAAAGAATTCGCTTGATTGACAATTTTTTATCCCTTCACTCGGAGTGTGTGGACTTCTGATATTCTTTTGGTGAATTAATTAAATAGAAAATGTGAAATGGGATCAGGAAATAAGAGAATATTTTTAAATGAAGCTACTATGGTCTGAATTAAGATAAAGCATTGAGAATTAATTAGGCTTAAATTAATTTTTAAAATATCATTACACACACACACATCGCGCTTGCCACAAATACGACAAATTTGCTGAATTAATATTTATTTTAAAATTTCACATAAAATATTTTGTCTTCTCTTAAAATTCCCGCTGTTTAAATAAATTTCTTATTCTAACTATCTTAGAAATATGAAAGTTCTTGCAGTCGACCAATTGTTGTTATGCTGTGTCTACATTATATCTGATAGTTGGCTTTATACTTGAAAAGCAATAGTATGTAACCATATTTGGAGTTGGAATTAAAATTACTATATTTCATTAAATAAAAATAAAAATAAAAAAATCCATCAATAAATCTACCGTGGAAAACATCATAGCATCATATTAAGTACCTTCTCTAACAAAAAGTATTTAATTGAGTGGGAAATATTTTCTTGTAATCATTCTAGTCATTAATTTATGTTGACAACATCCTGTCTTGATGTCTTATTAATATTTTTAATTTCACAATCACGTTTTTGTGGCTCATTTTAAAGATTTTCCAGTTTTTTAAAAATAATTTTTAATGATTCATTTCTTGCGAGAAAACAATATATAAAGGCTGATCATTATGATATGTTCATATCAAGTATCGCTTCGCTCAACAACAGTCCATTTATTTATTTGCTTACAGGATAGTCTGCACTAGCATTCCATGATTTGCAAATCTCACTATTTCGGATTACTTTTTTCACAGTCTTTTCTTATTAACCGAATAAACGCCTCGCTGAAGTAAAAGAAAGTTCACCTTCTTTTGTGACATTCACGAGAAGGCCTATTTACCCTATTTACCCTATTTACCTCCATTACATCTCTAGATTCCTTTCTATAATGGTAGCCTTTAAAACGACATAGATTGATATGAATGGGAAGAATTGAATACCTAGTCTTTCTCTCCGCATCATAATGATTTTGATCAATTTTCGCATAAACTATCAGTTTATCTAAGGGATTCGGATTAGCTACGCGTTGAACGCTTGTGACTGAACGGGTTAGCACTTCAACTAGTTGGAATGTAGAAAGTCGTCTCAAAGAGTTTCGTTAATAACGACTGGAATGTAGAAAGTCGCCTCAAAGAGTTTCGTTAACAACAACTGGAATGTACAAAGTCGTTCCAACGAGCTGACCAATAAAGGCTATTATTTAGAAATTTGTCTCAGCGAGTTTCGCTAATAATGAAAGGATCGCAGAAAGTCGTCTCAAAGAGTTTCGTTAATAATGACTGGAACGAAGAAAGTCGTCCCAACGAGTTGGCCAATAACGGCTATAATATAGAAACGTGTCCCTGCAAGATTCACTAATAATGGAGGGGACATAGAAAGTCGTCTCAAAGACTTTAATTAACAACAACTGGAATGTAGAAAGTCGCTCCAACCAATTGACCAATAACGACTATAATGTAGAAATTCGTCCCAGAGAATTTCGCAAACAGTAGAGAAACATAGAAAGTTGTTCCCTGAGTTTTCCTAATTACGGTTAGAATGTAGAAAGCCGCTCTTTGGAAATTTAAGCATAATCGTTTAAAGGAAATTCAGGTGCTGCACAGTCGCCAATCAGTGAATAAAAGTAAGATCGGAGTGGTACAACACGTTACAAAAATTTAGTATTTCGTTCTCAATTCAAGTGCTCAAGTTCCAGGCAGGGAAATAGATTTTTTGCATCATTAAGCTCCATTTCTGATTCAGCAGCAGAAATAATGCAATGAAAAAGTATATAATGCAAACGATTTCAGACATAGCTGCCTATATAAATTTTAAACAAAAACTACTAATAAATTAAGATTTTGTTAAAAAATAATTCCGGTTTCCCTATCAGGATAATTCAGAAATAGTCTTAGATGCTATTTTTGAATCCTCCTGCGCATTATTAGAGCACTTTGAAACTAAACAGAAAATTCATAGGTTTTTAAATGAAATTTCACATTGCGATGTAAGAAATAAGTTCATCCGATTATTTTAAGCAAACAATTTCATTTAAATATTTTTCATAAACGCATAAATAGAAAGTAAATAATTAAAATATTTAAATAAACAAGCACATAAATTTTACATTGTGATTCTTTCATGTACAAGGTAGTCAAAATTAATACAACCCTACTTTGAGCTTTCTATACATCAAACTATATTGTGTAAAGGCTCAGAAATTGGCTAACGTAATATTCAAGACATGGGGAGATGAATTTGTAGAAACAAAAATAGTTCCAGAAACACCGATAGATGACGCTGTATAACAGAAAACATACTAAAAAGATACAAATAACCAGAAAAAAAACCACATGTTGTATGAAATTTTTCATTTCTAGTTTTTATTTCTGAATTGGAAAAAGAAAAAGATAAAAAAGTGAAGAAAATGTCATTGTAACTGCAATTTCGCACTGTAAGCACAAAATTTTGAATAAATCCTTCGTTTGCTGCAACTGTTTGAGGCATAATAGGGATGAAGATGTAAAAAAGTCCTTTTTATCAGCGATTCTTGTGAAGTTTTTTTCTAAAACAAAGCAGCTGTGTTGCGAGAGTTTCGTTGTCTTAAGAATTTACCCAAAGGACCATCAGATACCAAAACACGCTGGAAAGTTTTACCGTGCTCTAAATGCAACAGTATCAATGTCTTGGTTTAATTACTTTTCTGTTTCATGAAACGCTTCCACACATTGGGCTCTGTACATCAGTTTTTTCGGCAACATTTTACTAATGATAGAGTGATTAGACGCGCCTTGCCAGCAACCTAACTATTTTATTCTACACATCTTAATTTCTACGATTTTTGACCTCGGGAACACTTAAAACATCTTGTGAAGATGTCTAGTAACCTTGGTAGATTTGAAAGACAGTATCACTAGCATGAGAGAAATATCTCAATCGACTAGTTAGAATCCGCAGTTGAACAAGCTGGTGATCATGTAGCGACGAATCGAACCTACGATGTTTTGATTTAAAGTCCAGTAACTTAACAATTCGGCCAAAGGGTGCGCTTCTGTCTATTCGCTGTTATAGGTTAATTAAGATGTCACCACAATACTCCCCTACCAGTGAGACTGTAGAAGACGAACGATTATTTATAGCTCCAAGTGTTATGGCGAGCGAAGAGAGTATTTCGGTACTGCCAAGCGTTATGGCGAGCGAAGAGAGTATCACGTTCAGGTCACCAAAGTAGCGCACCTGCGATGTTTGGATTTGAAGTCCAGTAACTTAACCATTCGGCAAAAGCGTACGCTCCTGTCTATTGGCTATTACTGGCTTATTAAGATGTCACCACAATCATAGATAAGGTCCTTGTGACTGAATGTTTGATACGTTCTAGTAAAATGTGTTACAAATGTGTACTTTGAGTCTTTTCAGCTGATTTTTTTTGTTGCACAGCGTTGCCTATCGGCGTTTCTGAAACTAATTGTTTTCGTGTAATCAGTTTCCCCATTTCTTTAATATTATGTTCACCAATTTTGGAGTTTTTACACTAAGTAGTTCGCTTTATAGAGAGCTCAGAGTAAGGGTGTTTTAATTTTGACCACTTTGTATTATATTTATACAATTCTAACAGTTTATATTTTTCACAGCGAACTTATAGAATGTAGTATTTTGGAATATGTTTGTAATTTTTTTTTTTTAAATACATGGTAGAATTATCACTTTCTCCTTGAATCTCATTTCGATAAATGAACATGAGAGTAGAAATATACAGTTTCGAGTTTTATAACTTGCTTAAATTTAATTTATTTAATGTTCACAAATATCGAATTTAATGATTGATTTTTCATTTGATAGGTTCTGAGCTAGAGTTCAAAAAGTATTTTTTACCGAAATTTTTGATGAAGATACATCAGCATTAAGAATTGTCTACTAAAATTCGTACAATTGTTTTGGTACTTAAAGATTCAGATAGTGTCTGAGGTCACGTGTATCGCTATTGGTAAGCTGCGTTATGCGGCACGCGCACTACAAGTCATTAAAAATGTTCTATGGTAGACCTCTACCTGTAGAGTTGTCAAATTCAGCGTAGAAAGTAAATATTCTGCAAAAAAATTTCTATTAGATTTTTTGATTAAAAAAACAATAATATTTTTTTTGTATTTTCCTTAATAATTTCAGAATATTCTATTAAACCAAAACTATTTTGATAGTAATTTGAAATGGAAAAATTTAATTTATCGGAAATACCAATCTTATTTCCCCAAAAAATTTCCAATTTAAAATTTTTAACAAAAATCTGTTAACTAAATTTTACATTATTATATATCTTTTAGAGACTGCGTTTATAAACATGCTAGTTAAAACGATATTAATAACAATTTTCTATGTTCATTATATCGCTGCAATCGAAAATAAATTTAGAAAAATTGAAAAAAAATCAAATCTTATTCAGTATCAGATTCCGATGTTTAATATTAAAAGTTCGAATTTGCTAAAAAATTTTCTTTTATATTCATGCCCTCTTTTTTGTAACAAAATTTCATTCATAAAATTTGTATCTTTAATACCATTTCCAGCGATATTCCGATTTTTACCTGAAAGTTTATTGTTCAATCTCTCATATGTAATTCTAAATTTATATTGTGGTTAGAATATATTATATTATTTTTTCGAACGATATATCTATTTGTGAACATATCTAATTTCATTTTACCTGAAAGTCAGATTGAATTTGGTACTTAAAAGTTACGTAAAGAATATTTTTCTTTTGTAACTTTTATTTAGTTTAAAGAGAATGGAAAAAAGATTTTTCTTTCAAGATCTTTTCTTTAAATTTCTGATTAGATTTTTTTTTCTATAGTTAGTCTATTTTTACATATAAGTGCTATTTTATAACCTATTTTATTTCACGTAAACCTTCATATTGAATTTGTTTTAAATATAATTAATTTAATTTAAAATTGCAAAATTAAAGTAGAAGATAATTTTTTTTTACATAAAGATGCTGTTGTATAATTTATTTCATTTCTCGTTGTTTTTAACTATGGTTTTAAAATAAATATTAAGATAGTAAATTTTATTTAAAATTTTAGCATTAGAGCATCGACCATATTAAAAAAAATAAAAATACTATTTTATAACATACTTTATTTTTTGTAACCCTCGATTGAGGGTTTAAAATAATAATTAAAATTGCAAATTTTATTTGAAATTTCAAAATTTGAGCAATGAGGCAGGTAAAATCTAACTTTCTAGCTTTTAAAATTTTATTAAATTTTGTATATCTATCTATCTATATATGTAAAAATTTCTGTGTGAGCATTCGGATCGTAATGAAAACTTTTAAAATTAAATTTCTAATAATCAGAATACATTACATAAAAATCTTACTTTCAGATTAAAACTCCCATTGTAATATTTTTCACTAAAAATTTTTTTTTAGCCTTTAAGCATAATTATTTCTCAACTTACATTAAAAAATAATAAAATAATAATAATAAAAACATATGTAACATAAAAACTGATTTGGCGATTTCTGTCCGCCGCCGTCATGTCTTGGCGACTTCAAAAACTTCTCCGCTCTTGGCAACCTCTAACGGCCTTGGCAGAGGAGGCCAAAAGACAGGCGATGGTGTTCAGGAATTGAAGATGGACAGGACGGTCCTTTGAAGATGTAATTTCATAATGAACGGTGGAGATCGTCGGTGGTTGAGCTGCAAATCTTTGGTTTTGCAAATGAGCAATACCACAACACGGAGTTTAATTGCATTTAGAGCTAGTTAGAAAAAGAAGGGTAAGTTTCCAGAAAACTTTAGATATTAAAAAAATTCTAGTTTTGATTAATTAAAAGTTTTTAAGGAATTTAAATTTTGTATGTGAAGTAGCCATATATTATTTTAATTAAAATAATCATAGGTAGAAATTAATCGAATATAAATTGGAAACATTTTGATATTCAAAAATGTATTATTTCATTAAAGTGTTAAAGTTTAGAATTTTGTTGCGAATTCAAAAAAAAAAAAAAAATTTCTTTTGTAATAATATAAAAGAATAAGTGTGGATTCATCATATATGATTTTTCCAATCATTTACATGTTAAAAAGAATGCAATATTTTTTGAAAAAATTAATTAGAATAACACAGCAGAGTTTTCAAAAAATAAATAAATAAATGAAAAAAAAAAAAAAACGACTAGAATTTTTTATATTTGTTTTTGAAATGTAATTTGGTATAAAGTACTCAATAGTAAGGAATTATTCTAATTTTTAATTTTCTTGCTAAGATTTTACTTGTAGTTGATTATTTTCCTTTTTAATTGTTAATTATGAATTTAATTAACGACTGTAACATGTATGAGATGAAAAGAATTTCCTTTTTAAAAAATAAAAGTAATAATTCCAGATTATCTATCTAGAATAGTTTTGCTTGTATTATTTTGTAAAACAAAAATCGTAAATATATTGTTTTTGATATTGTTTAATAGTGATATAGTTTTTTTGCTGTAATGCACATAAGAAAAGTCTTTATTTTAAAATTAAAATATACTAATTAAAGAATAATAAAGCATCTAATAACTATTAGCAAACGATTTTCTTTCATTAAAAATTATACTTGCATTAAATCTTCTGTTAAATCTTTACAATAAATTTGCGTCTAAGAAATTTACAAGACGACTAGTTTTTTTTAAATGATGCAATTGTAAATATATAAAATATTTTATCATTTAAAACTGCTTAAAAACAGATCTATTTAATTGTGCCTGCTCCCATTAGATCAGGAGATTATAAAAGAACTTAATATTCACTACTACTTTATATTTTTTAAGAGAATTCTGATACAAAAGGATTTAATAAGAATTATCCTGCCTTAAACCTTAATAACTTCTTATGAAATACAAGAATGTTCAAGCAAATTATGTAATACTCATAAATGATCAAAAAATTTCATAAGTATTGTAATTAAGTGTTTTATAGTAATCCAAACTACTGGCAGCAAGGATAGTTTTCAAGTGAAATATAAATTCTTTTCGTATTTCAAACTTAATTTAGGTATCTATGCATTTCATGGCTGTCGATATTCTATTTTTCATTTCGTCGGATCTGAAGCAGGTTATTAGGGCTAAGAAAGTTATGAAGAATTCAATACTGACCATACTTTGGAAAATATTTTATAAATGATACAAATTCTGTTGTGTTGTTTAAATCGACATTTTTTAAAGTGTGCTGTCAGTAAATTTAATCGCTCATTTTAAGTTTTAGACTTGTAAAATTGTTTTTTAAAAAATTGGATTAATATTTGAGAAAAGAATCAAGAATTAAAAAATGTTAATTTACAGCAGACGTTTAAGAGAGGATCCAAATATATATATGAGATTTATTTCAAGAAAGGGAAACATTATAAAATAAGATAAGTAAGATGCAGTAATAAAGAATTTCATATGTGGATAAAGTAAATTTTACTGAACAATGAACATATCAGTAATGTAGTTATTTTTTCCTGCGTAAAACTGTTTTCAATTTCAATCATTTGAATTAAGAAAATGGGATGGAAAAAAGGAATAACAATAGTTTTGCTTAAATGCTTTAAAAATTTCTAATTAATCATTTGATCTAACCACCGTTATACAGATCCAATAAAAACTTTAAGACCTATTTTACTTTATTTATGATTATTATATATTTAATAACTCAAAGGTTTTTGAAGAACTACTTTTTGTTTTACTTTTTGAGACTGCAGAGCTTTTATTTTATTTAGAGAAAATGCGAACTGTAATCAAGAAATTCTACTTTGAGAACTTATAAAAAACAATTAATGATCACAAAAAAATGAGTTTGATATTTCAAAAATTTTATTAAAGGTGAATTTCTATTTGAAGGTAGAATAATATAATAAAATGCTAAAATCATAAAAAATATCATAATAATTATAAAAAAATGATATTTTTGCTGTTTTGATTTTATTCTTAATATTTAATTTTTTGAATCACGTTTGTTTTCTAATATGCGAATATAAAGTATTGTAAACATTAAAATTCATCGTGAGATTTTTGGCAAATCTCTCACCTTATAGATCGCCAGGAGTTCCAAATACGTTTAGAAGAATTATATTCCAGGAGATACATTTTTAGAATCATATTTTTTTGTCTGTGAACAAAACAACCCATAAACGTTTTAAGCTCGGAAGGTTGAATTTGGCTTATTCACTTAAATTTAAAGCTTTCAAATTTGACTCAGGTATATTTTAGTGGGAGGAGAAGTGTACTAAAGGGCAAGTATTTTTTTTAATTTTAATTAATTAAAAATAAATTAGATTTTGAAGTTTTTTCGCTATAACTATAATTTCGCAAACTAAAAATATTCGCGAAAAAGTTTATTTTTACTTCGTTTTAAAATCCAAAAACTATCTTTTCAATGATACCAATTTAATGACAGTAAAATTCTTTGTTCTATATTGAATTAAATATTTTATTACACTGCAGAGCAATATTTTTATTATGAATGAAACTGAGTAATTTGTATTGTTTCATGAAATATTTGAGTGCGTAATTTTTTCCATCGTAGAAAGCTAACGAGGTATAGTGTTTATTATATATGTAGTTCACAGGACGAATAAAAATAGTGAACTTTCAATACCGCTATTTAAATTTAGAGATGAATCAGACATAATAACGTCTTGAAACAATGTCATGGACTTGACTCCCTTTTGAAAAGTTCACATATACAATAAACAGAATGTGTGTAAGACTATTAAAATAACACAACTTTAATATCTGAAAATTTGATGGAAAAATGAACATGAAGTTTTTACTAAATGATTTAACTGAAATTTAATTAACCAATACTTCCAACTAACCAATTGCTACCATACGTGATTGGAACTAAATAAATGAAATTCGATATGTAATACTGATTCATTAATCTATATCGAATTTTGAATTCAATTTATCAAAAGTAAAATGACAAAGCCACTGACAATAAACGATAGAGTCAATTAAAATCATCAACTTACAATTAGAAAAGCGAAGGAAAAATATTCTAAATAGTTAAGGGATTGAAAAAAAGTCAAAATTTGACCGTAAAAAGTTCTTGTTCAGATACAATATAAGGTATATTTGTCATACATGATCTATAATTTAGCTCTGTGTTTCCGATATGTGAATGTGAATTTTAAGGGTATCTGATAAGAGTTTTAAATTTATTTAAGAAACAATGTGAAAAGAAGGCAACAATTCTTTCAGCATTTAATATGCAGTTGAATTAATTATCATTGAAAATATAATAACATGTAAAAACTATTAATAGGTATAATAATATTCAATCTTTCATTTTAATACTCTGTTTGTGATTCGATTCGAAAGTGAAGAAATAAGATTAATTATTTCCTTAAATAGTTGATTTAAAGTAACCGTATTGACAATAATTGGTTTAAAAATGTTAATTTACGCATGTAGCCTCTGGTGAAATTTTAACACTGAGGCCTATTAAAATTTTATCGTTCAATTTGTTCACGTTTATTATCTAACTAGATTACTCCTTTTCTATCATGGTGCAGGACGGCCAGATATGGCTTTTGTGCCATAAAACACCACAAAAGCAAGCAACCTTTTCTATTATAGTTGAAATTTATAGAAGATTAATTTAATTAGATGAAAACGAATTATAGGTATGAATCAGTATTAAGCGTCTTGATCTTAATTGAAATAAACAGAATAATAATACCTGTACATATGATGATGAAATGTTCGCGTTACAACGGTAAGGAGGTACCGTAGTAGGAGGTGACCCAGGGCACCCGAGGGCAGATGTCTGACTTTAAGCTCTTATGAAGATGACACTCACGAATTCGCTTGTACAACTCCTTTTTACAAGGGGGCTCATTTATACATCTCGCAGGTAGAATACAGGGTGAAGGAATAATAATGACCGAATAAAGATTCGAACCCGAGTAGCTCACATCATAGGGAAGAACCTGTACTTATGGTTTTATTATATGAATTGCATATAGATTTAGTGTATGAATTAGTAGATAGTAATACACGAAAAAGAAAAAAAAAAGGCTGAAAGAAAATAAGCATTATCGAAAAGACTCTCAGATGGTATTTTATCACGATTTAATAACATAATTTGAAAAGTCTATGAATTAAGAACACAAAATAAAGAAAAAATAAATATTTAATAAGAGAAATAAGCACTCATATAGAAGTTAAATTTAGCTCCCACCTTATGTATGTGAGACAAAAACTTGTTTGGAGTTGACAAACTTGAAATAGTTATAATTAGTCGAATCTAAAAAACATTTTTTTTTTATTTCAGGTTTGAAAATATTATTTTGTAAGGATGGTTTTGAAATTTTCAGTCAATATTTTACCAAGCTTTGGATCTTGATTAAGATTAAGTTCAAAATGATGATGATAGGAATAAATATCTAATAAAGTGAGAAATAAATAGAGAATGCAGTAATATATTTTGTGCTTTCAAAATGGAAAAATTCCCAAAAATTTGTATAATATCGTAATAAAAATTTCTTCTGGAAGGAAAAAGTATTGTAATCCTTAATAGATATGAAATGTAGATTTTGACATACATCCACGCTTCGAAGCTTCCTTAATCGGAGAATCAAATTTTTGAAATTCGTCAAAATTTCTGTCTATGCGCGTGGTAACTTAAAAATACTTTGAGCTGAAACAATGAAATTTAATATATGGTCTCAACTCTAATTTTTATTAGTTCCTAAAAGTTTGAATGAAATCCTTCAAGACAAAATTTACTTGTTCGTAAAGTAGACTAGATAGTAAAGAGACCGTAATTTTATAAAACACAAAAAGCTAGATAAATAAAATTTGGTCAGCATGTTCATTATCTAAAATATGGATCTCAAATTTAGAGCAAAATCTACCAAGGGATTGATTATCTGGGTTTGGGCATGGTTGTTATTCTGTGTTCTATCTCTGAGTAGCGTTAATGTGCCCCCCCCCTATAAAAAGGGGTTGTGCAAGCGAATGTGAAACATGAAGTAACTAAGTCGTACTCTTGACTCTAGTCGGCGCTATTGAAAAACAAGGAACAATATTTTAGGCTTAAAATCAGTGACAGTGATCAGCGGGCATCTCCATGACAAGTGTCATTGGAAACAACAATTAAATCATTAAAAAACTATCTTTTGATTTTTAAAAAGATGCAAAAATTCTTTTTGGGTTGTTATAATTTTAGAATTTATGGCGAATGAAATCACCACAAGTTTATTTTATTTTTAATGCTAATTAAAATTTAATTAATATAAGTAATTTAATGATTAAAATAATTTAATTAGATCAATTGCATAATTTTATTAAATTAAGCATTCCCGTCTTTCAAATGGGATACTCTTAATTGTAACGGTCTGTTCTGTGAAACACGCAGGCCGCGGTGGCCTGGTGGTAAGGTCTCGGATTCGGAACCAGAGGTTTATAGATTCGAGGCCTGATTCCACCGTAGAATCGCCGGGTAAACGGATCTGGTGCGCTTTGAATCCGTCGAGGTCAAACGTTCTGCCGCTGATGTGGTGTGGAAGTTTGAAGAGGGGATGCCAGCACAGGTATCCTCGGAATCTGACCACGGTTCAAAATTACGTGGTTCGTCCCAAAATAACACTAGTGTTGCTTCAAAATAGGACGTTAATAGAAATAAATTAATAAACTATCTGTAGAGCACACATCCGTCTACTAATAATAGCCCCGGTGTTGCTTCAAAACGGGACATTAATATAAATAAACTAATAAACTATTTGTAGAACACATATCCGCCTATTAATAATTAGGAAAAATGTATTTGTGTCTGTCGGTGATTGTTGATTTTTATAGAGTAGTACTGATCTAGCGTTATCAAGTGTATATGCGTTGGACGATCGGAATGTGCACCTCATAATCGGTTTTTGACATCTTAACTCAAAATATTTTCATTAATTAAAACGATGCGAATTCTCGAATTTTTTTCTCCCATAACTTCCTAAAATGTTACAGCATAAAAACAATTTTTATAACATAAGAAAATTCAATTTTTTAAAAACATAGAAACCAATTTTTAAGTTTTATAATTTTTTTCTATTTTGAATTAAACTTTAGATTTTTCATTTTTTATTTTTAAGCACATTAATTTCATTTTTTGACAGTAACTCACATCATTTTCATTTTTTACTAATATTTCATCTTGAATTGTTTTCCTAATTTTGATTATCAAGTTTGATTCATTTGAAAATATAAGTATTTATTTTTTTCATATTGAATGCTTTTATAATTTAGATTCAAATATGGAATCACGAAGAGATGAAAAGCTTTAAAGGGCATTAGCATTTAAATGCTGTTGTTTTGTCTAATAATATGTTCATATGCAAAATATATTGAAGAGGAAATTAGTAAAAGTTGCTTAAAAAGTGAGTGTGCAGCAGCAGAGGTTGTACAGCAGTATCATTACACAGGATGAGAATTAGACCATATAGTACCAGCCAAAATTGAAATGCTATTTAAACGAATTGTTTCATTACGGGTCACTAAGACGTATGTTGTTAAGTGCAAACTGCAAACATAGCCGAAATCGCGAATGGAATAGGACGAGATGGGTTCGAACAGATAGAATCAAGTGACATTCAGGAATTGCTTGAATCGCAAGATGAGGATTTCACTGACACCGACTTGGAGGAAATGTTAAATTCACAGCCCATTGAAGAAGAGACTTCAACAAGTACTGGAAATGTGACATTTCATTTGAAAAATCCTAGTGAAGGTTTAAGAATGGCAAATGAGCTTTGCGATTTCTTTATGAACATTGATCCGTCTATGAAACGAAGTCTTATTTTTAAGAGGCAAATTGCTAATGAGACTGCTGTGTATCAGCCTGAAGGAGCTTTTAAAAACTGCCAAGCAAGAGAAAACCACAAAATTCTTAAAATCTTTTCCTAAGCCTTAAGATAATTAATCAAAATGTTAAAAAACTTCAATTAAATTTATATATATATATATTTGTTACCTAGGAACGTATCCCCTATAATCCCATATAAATTACTGTTCCGTATTCACGGTTTCTGTATTCGCGGCATATTTTTGGAACATATACCCAGCGAATAAAAAGCTTTTACTGTAGTTGCCACTATTAAAGTTCCAACCCTCATATTTTGCACACATGAATATAAAAATGCACTCCGATAAGTAATAGAAATTATATTTAGATGCAAATTATTTAATACGCAATAAAACGCAATAATGAGAAAGATATAAATTTATTATCATTGAAAGTCTTAAAAGTATAGAAAGTCAGACATTAAACGCTAAAAAATCAAGACGGACTGGTTTGCCTCTTTAGCACCAAGTTCTTCTGTAGAACTCTCTTTGCTGCTTCGGTAATGTGTATGGTGGGAAGCCTATATTTTTACGTGAGCTGTGAAAGGACTCAAGTTAATTCTTTGTAACAGGTTCGGTATTTCGCAATCTGGTTTATATGCAGGCAGCTCTCTTAGTTTATTGAAATTTGATACAGACATAAAGTATATTAATATTTATTTTTCTATTCCTATTTTATATTATTTACTGATGTTTTGAAATATATATTTTATAACAGCAATTTTATTGAAAATCTTTGTTCAACGTATTTTATTTTACTTACTGAACTAGTAATTATTTGTAACTACTGTGCAATAAATTTTCATAGAAAAAATATCCTCAGTTGTATTATTTAACACTTTTCATCTGTTATAAATCATAGTAAAAAAAGGTTCATTATATGCCCGAAAAATAGAATGCACAACATTTTAAATAGTTTCTGATGAGATTAATTTAGTGTACCTAATATTAGTCCAGAAAGCGTATTAGCATTTCTGCCTACAGAAGTAACAAGTAGTAAGTTAACGATAACTATAATCCGAATGTACAATAAAAAATGTCACATGGCTCACTCAGCCAAAAACGTACGGTTATTGAAGGATGTAATATCTTGTTCTCGGTTATCACAATGTTAATATCAAAAACAAATTTTTAATAACAATAAAAAAAAACTATGAATTTCTGGAATTGTTTGGAATTGAATATAAAAACAGAATTCAACTAAAGTACCTACCCTGATTCAGAATTTTTTCAAGATTTTAGATAATCTTTGTCCTCATAACTCATATCCTGAAACGATTGTAATTTCCATTTTTTTAAAATATGATAACGTCATAGTTATTTATGCATGAAAAAATGAATAATTTCCAGTTTGCATAAAAAAATTCAAAATTATATAATTATGAAAGAGTAGATTTTACGGAAGAACATAAGAAACCAAGTGAATACTTTGTGAGAATCAATAATATATCTTGTCCCCTTATAAGATAAATAAATATTTAAAACGTAGTTTTCTTTCTTAATACCTTTTTTGATGCATTTGGCTTGGATTTTAATAAGTAATGGAATTTAATAAATTATTCATTTATTAAATTTGCAAAATTTAATAAATGAATAATTTTATCGAAATTTATTGATAATTTCCAATAGAATTTTATAGAAATTTATTGATAATTTTACATAGAATTTTATAAAAATTTATTAACAATTTCCAATAGAATTTTATAAAAAATTATTAAAAATTCCCAATAGAATTTTATAAAAATTTATTAAAAATTTCCAATAGAATTTTATAGAAAATTATTAATAATTCTAATAGAATATAGAATTTTTATGAAATGGAGGAAATTAGAAACATCATTTTTGAATTTCAAAGATAATATCTAGTTCTTTAACAAAAGTTTGGTATTAGAAGAATAATAAGAATTAAGTTTAGTTTATATTTGTCATATTAGCATTCTGTCTGAAGCAACGAGATATTTGGGTCAAAAACGCTTAAATGATGTCAATAATAATATTTTATTTTGTTTCGATTTAATAAATATACTTTAAAAAAATAAGGATGTCTGAATTTTTTCACTGTTCTTTGGTCCTAAGGAATCATGGAAAAAATATTCTAGACGCTTAATCTTTGAAATAAATAAATAAGCTTTTCTATCACTTGCGATCATATCTAACCGATTCTTAAAATTTCAAATCACTTAACCTTTTAATTATCTTAATCCAATCAATTTTGAGAAACTTCTTTGAGATTATTGAAGAAGTGGTCTAAAGGAGCCCGTTTTTATAGAATTACGATTCTCTAATTCTCATACATCAATCAGTTTTTGTGACTGATTTAGTTGATAGGAGTGCAAACCCTTTTATTTAAAAATAATATGTCTCAAGAATATTGTGTTAAATATAATTCACAGATCAAGATAAAAATTAATCATTCGCCATTTATTAGAGCATTTATTGGCTCAAAGACAATTATTTACTTCATTTAGATCATTTTCTTAGAGATGTACGTCAATTACGAAAGATATACAAATCGATTGTTGGGCTCTGATCAGAGTGGATATTTCGCATATATTTAACCATGTTTGCCCTAAATGAAACTGATTTATGGAACTAATAGCACTGATGCTGTAAAAAGACATCGATTTTTTTTCTTCCATTTATTTTTAAAAAAATACCATATTTATCACCTTTCATGTGGATACTTACTGGAAATTACACTTTTGTAGTTTTAATAGCCAATAACAATTAATTAATTTTTTGATTTTTAATTTGATAAATAATTTATTTTTATCAATGTGATGACAACGCTTGGAAAATAATTCCTTTTTTTCTATGCATGCGAAAACGTATTCGTGCAGGTTAAATTATTATTTTTTAAAGAAATAAATTTTTGAAAAATATATTTAAAATATTTGTTTAAAAGTTAAGTGAAAGTAGAAACTTAATTTACAAGTTAAAAAATAGTTAATCATTAAAGAGACAATTTCTTGAACTTAAATTAAAAATAAAAATCATATTTGTGCGATAACAGTTTTTGAAGTCATTGTGATAAAATGTTAGAAATTCTCTACATTGTTCCTTGCTTACTTTAAAAAAAACTAAATTAATACTAGAAATATTGCAAAAGCTCACAAAAACATTTTCTTGAAGTTAATTTTTAGAAAAAATTGTATTATATATTTATTGCATTTTATATAGATATATTTGTGCTTTTTCCAATGTGATTGCATCATAAAGGTAAAAGTTATTTTTCCTCTCATGCAAACGTAAGATTAAATTTTAATTTAATTTTATGCGAAATAAATTGTTAAAAAATGTAATAAAATTATTTTTTTAAAATTAATTAAAAAGAGATTTTTTTGTGTGTGTGTGGTTAAAACTTTAGTATTAATGGAAAGATTATTTTTTGAATTTCAAGGTAATGTAAAATCAATTTTTTCTGTAATACTTTTGGAAATTATAGCGGAAAAAAGTAGGAATTTCACTTAATTTTTAATTAATTTAAATTAAAATTTTACAAAATCACTCCGAGGTGCACATTACCGACCTACATAGTATGCATGTGCCAAGTTTGATAACACTAAATCAAACGTTCTAATAGTAAAACTCTAACCCACATACTCACATTCACTTTTATTATAAGTAAAGATTATTATTATTATTTTTAAAATAGAATAATATTATTTTTATATTAGTATGAGAGTTCATCTTAAAACTCTCAGAAAATTAAGAGAGACCAGAGTCACCATCTGTTCCCTACATTTCTGATTGAATATAACTGAAAGATTTGTAAATTTTGATATTCAGCTCTATGTCCTTCTCTAGTCCAAAATGCACAAGGGATTTTCAATAAATTTAAGGTTTCAAACATGAAAACCTCTAGTCAAGAGTCCTCTGCTTTGCAGTGTCATTAGAACATCAGTTCATTCACAACAGATATGAAAAGCTCTCAGTCTTTAAAAAAAAATTGTTTACAAAACTGAAAATGCATTGTCTTTAGCTGTGCTCTAATTGACTCGGTTTAGAACAAAAACCGCTTAGAAAATTCAATTCATCTCACGTGAAAGCTTATCAGTTGTCGGATTTCTATTCATTAAAATTCCATCAACAGGTGTTTCAATACGTTCATTCCACGTCAATCGCAGGCATCGGATACTCTAAGAGCACCTCTACATGACGTAATTGGCTTCTCGCGTGATAATAGGAGAATTTGACGTTCTCTTTCTCATCACCCCCCCCTGAACCGTGAGCGTAATCCGTTGATTTTAGAGAGCCAAAGATTGGAATTTTTATTGATTAGAGAATAAAAAAAGAGGTTTGCGTTGATACGTTGGAACGAGTGCAGTTCTCCGGCGGAGATTCTTGTTAAAAATGTATTGGAGGTCATTTGTCTCTCATGCTGAGATGGTTAAAGAACTGTTTTTAAGTCCTTTTTTTATAAGAATGAAATAATACTTCGATTAAAAATGTCACTTGAGTGATGAAAGTATTAATCATTTTGGATGAAACTGCGATTATGAATCTCATTCTTAACCAAGAAATAAAAATGAGTTCTTGAGTACATTGAGTTTATAAAAATATTGAAACGTTCTTTTTTTGTATTTCTTTTCAGTATATTAAAGAGTATTTTGATAGTGTAATCATGAATTAAATTTCCTTATTAACATTCATATAAAAAATTCTATAAAAGAAGAAATATTTCTTATTGCTTTTTTATTCAAGTTTTAAGTTTGCAAAAAAAAAAAAAAAAAAAAAAAAAAGGAAATTTACATTGAACAGTAATTTTTAAATCCTATTATATATAAAATATTTAAAGGTAATTCGAATTTCTACTTCGAAATCTCCTAATGGGATAAATTTTTGAGCTTCATTCGCTTATATTTGTTTTAATTTAAAATTTATTCTTCATTTCAAAATAACAAAGATGTACACGCAAAGAATGTTTTAATAAGTGCTTAGGTATAAAACTAATAATTAAAAAATGAAAAATATTGTTGCGAAACATAAATATATTTTCTCAAACCTACTAAAATTAGAAAAAAGAAATTATATGGACAGAAAATTGTTAACATTAAAAATATTTTTAAATTTTAAATTGGTGTAAAAAGATAGTCTATGTCTGATATATTTTACAAAAATCTTTGGATATTAGGATTAAATTTAAATTGCACACTTAATTTTGCAACTTTTTAAAAACTAATACCTTAATAAATCCAAGAAAAGCTACATTTCTGATTTGATGTTTCTACGTCCAGTAGCACTTAAAAAGATATGTAATAAATAAGTGGTTTTAAATGCATTTCAATATTTCCAAGCATTATCCCTTTTGCACTCTGAAGCCTTGTGACGGTACAAAGAATAATTACTGGGAAACTGTAAGTTTGTGTCGATTTTTTTTACTTTTGTGTATGCATAGATGATGCATTATAATAATAATCTAAAAACTCAAACTATATACATCTTCAAGTGTTCGGTCATCCCTGATTCGTAAAGCACATATTTGGAATTCTGTCTGTCTGTCTGTCACTCTAATTGTCTGTCTTTGAGCATAATTACTCAAAGAACCTTAAAGCATGACAGATAAAATTTGGTATTTAAGATTTTTATCAGATTTTGTACTAAATCAATTCACATGATGTCTGTCTGGCTGTTTGAGTACCAGTTAATTTGATAAATACAAAACTCAAAGAGCATTACCACCTAAAATATAAATACTTCCAAATTTTATACAAAACTAGTTAAACAATCGGCCATCTGTCTGTCTGTACTTTCGTATACATGTAAATATAATAACTGATAAATGCAATCAATGAAATGCGGTGCTCTGTCTTGTGACTACAATTATAAATTCGTGGTGTTAATCGGTAAGCAAAAAGGAATCCAAAAACATATTTTTCAATAAATCCAGAAAAATATAGCCAAAGATCTATATTATTTCATAGCTACTGTTTTCTAATACTACGCAAGATATTCGTGGTCTTACCTATTTCCATAATTTTATGTGGTGGAAGAGGGTTATTTGATGTAACTTATTTAGTGTACATTTAATTCTTATACTATAATACGAGGAATGGTTGCCAAGTCGAAAATCGCCCCAGAATTAATAAACTCCGGTAAACTTGGGGGTCTGGGGTTTTTGGCTACTAGGAATCGATTGGAGCCGGTTTTGAAGCGCTACGGTCGAGCAGTTCGGAGTTACAGATAGGATATTTTCAAACTTTATTAGTTCGCCATAATGGCTAATAGGTTTCAAGCGGTAACGTGCTGCCATCTATAGCCAATATGGCGAACTAATAAAGTTTCCAGAAGATGATCCGGAACTGATCTCGAAATGGATGATCCATAACCCGTGTGGTGATATGAACCCAAGCGCTCCGTGCATGGTCAGCAAACATGGAAGAGACCAGTGCAGATGGGGATTTCCAATGGAACATCAAGATACGACATCGCTGGTGGACGATGAAAAGCCGAGGTTTAACCGGTTATCTTTTCACCAATGGTTTCACAAATTTTCTTATGGCATGTATTGTTTTGATAAATCACAATTGAAAATTTAAATCTTCGAGTTAGCTTCGATACCTGTTTTCTTTTTTAAACTTAGTTTTTCACTACAATATTTTCTTAGCTGTGAATGAAACTAAATATTTTTCCTTGTTTTGTCAAACATTCAATCGAGTGATTTTTTTCACAGTTGAAAGCTCCTGAATTCTGTCCAATATCTATCTATGTAGTTTACAAGACGAGTAAAGAGTGAAGTTAAAATATCGCTAAATTTAAAAGATAAATGAATTAGATATTTACATTTTTGACAGTTAAATATCATGGAACTAACCGCCATTTGAAATGTTCATGTACGTAATTAATCGATCATATATAAGGCAATTAAAAAAACTGCTTTAATGTCTGACAATTTGGCGAATAATGGATGTGAAATTACTTCTAAGCAGTCTAAGTGAAAATAAATTTAACCAGTATCTTTGGCGAACCAGCTGGTAGCCAAAGGTGGCTAATTGATAATAATAATAATAATTACAAAAACAATTTGTAAATTTTAAGATACAAGGTGGCCAGAAATAAAACACCCCTACTCTGACCTCCATGGATATCGAACTACTCAGTGTAAAGGCTCAAAATTTTGTACACATACTATTCAAAATATGGGGAAACGGATTTCACGAAAAAAAAATTAGTTCCTGAAATCACCGATAGGTGGCGCTGCACAACTGGAACTATGATCAAAAGACACAAATAATAATAAAAATTAAAATGTTTATGCGGAATGGAATGCTTCCATGCTTCCTTTTTAATTTTTCTGCCCCTTATGGAAAATAAAAATAGTAAAGAAGCTAGAACTCCCGTTGTAACTGCAATTTCATACTGTAACCAGAAAAATTTGCATAAAGCATGGTTAGAAGCCATGTTCTGGGTATAAAAGAAGTTAAAAGGTGGGGAATGTCATTCTTATTAGTGATGGCTGTCACGCTGCCAGAACGCGCTTTGCTTGTGAAGTTGTTTTACGAGAATAAAGGAAATGCTCCAGCAGCACTTCGAGAGTTTCGCCGACTTAAGGATTTGCGTAAGGGACCATTGCTTCCACAAGCTCTCAGGAGAATGATCGCTCGATTCGAGGAAACTGGACATCTTGGAGTTCAGCCTGGTCGAGGACGCAAACCGGTTCGTTCAGATGTCGTTGAAGATGTTGCCACCGGTATTGTTGAACAGTCAATGGATAATGTTTTAGGCTGCAGTAGTGCACGTGCAGTGTCACGACACTTGGGTGTTCCCTATAGCACAGTGTGGAACGTACTCAGAAAAATGGTGCATTGTTTCCCGTACAAAATCCGCCCTAATCAACAATTGCTGGCCACAGACAGGGAGATGCGACTGACCTTTGCATTGACATTTCTTGCTAGAGTTGAAGTGGATGCATCGTGGCCGTGGCAGATTCTGTGGAGCGATGAGGCCCATTTCCACCTCAGTGGAACAGTGAACACCCATAACTGTCGCATATGGGACACGACAAACCCCCGTACCTTCCAAGAGATTCCACTCCACTCACCGAAAGTTACAGTCTGGTGTGGATTCACAGCCACATTCATCCTTGGACCGTTCTTTTTCGAAGAGGTTACTTCCAATGTCCTTGAGACATGTACCGTGACGGCCAACAGGTACAAAAGGATGCTCGAAACATTTGTTGTACCCCATTTGCAGCAGCGCCAATGCCTTGACACCATTACTTTTATGCAAGATGGAGCACCTCCACACATTGGACTCCCTGTGCAACAGTTTCTTCGCCAACATTTCACCACTGACAGAATAATCAGTCGCGCGTTTCCGACAACTTGGCCATCTCGTTCACCGGATCTTAATCCGTGTGATTTTTGGCTTTGGGGACACTTAAAAAACCTTGTTTATCGAGAACGTCTGATAACCTTGGCAGATTTGAAAGAGAGTATCAGTCTGCATGTGAGAAGCATCTCAGATGACCAGTTACGATCCGCAGTTGAACAAGCTGTCCACAGACTTCACATTTTACATCTTCAGGAAGGGAACCATATTGAGCAGCATTCCCTGCATCGATAACGTCCTTGTTTCATGTATGCTTGGTACTTTCAAATAAAATGTGTTTAAAACGTGTTTTTGTGTCTTTTCAGCATACGTCCAGTGGTACAGCGCCACCTATCGGTGATTTCTGGAACTAAATTTTTTTTTCGTGAAATCCGTTTCCCCATTTTTTGAATAGTATGTCCACAAATTTTCAAGCCTTTACACTGAGTAGTTCGATATCCAGGGAGGTCAGAGTAGGGGTGTTTTATTTCTGGCCACCCGGTATATTCTTGTGTACTGGTAGGAAGTTTAAATTTTATTCCAAAGGAAGGGAATACATTTTTAGATGTAGATGTTGTAGGCTGGAATGAATTTCATTATTCATGTGGACGGGAAGGAATTTTGGGATATTATTCTCATGGAAAGGAGTGTATTTCAAAATATTATTCTTGTTATCAATTTTAAAACATTATTCTTGAACGCGTGAGATAATTTTAAAGTATTTTTTTTGAGGACAATAGTAAATTTTAAGATATTATTCTTGTGGACAGGAATGAATTTTATCATTCTTGTGGACGGTAATGAATTTTGAGATATTATTCTCTTGGACAGGAATGTATTTTAAAATATTATTCTTGAGGTCAATTTTAAAATATTATTCTTGAACACAAGAGAGTATTTGAAGATATTATTTTTGAGGCCAAGTGTAAATTTTAAGATGTAATTCTTGCGGACAGGAATGACATTCTCTGTTTCTTTTGTCTTTGCAGGCCCCAGAGCATGGCGGACGAGCCCGACGATGATGAGTTGGAGGCTTACCTGAGGAGCAGCCTCAGTGACCGCCGGAGGAGTCGATGGGGTCGCCAGTCCCTGAGGAGGGGCTCGTCCCCTTTCCTCACAGAGGGCATGGCGGGAAAGCACGGGAGGAGGCTCTCTTCCTTCACCACATCCTCAGGAGAGTAAGTTCTTAAAAGAACTCCTTATCATCAATAACTATATGATATAAAAAGTATGCAGAATTTCTATCAATAATTCCGTTGGAATTTCAAATCACAGGACTTTTTGAATTGACCAATTGTAACTGTAATCTGCTGTCATTCTCTTTTGTTTTTGCCTATAAGGTACAAATACAGAATGTCTAAAAATGTACATAAAATATAAAATGCATGAAAAATTAGTTTTTTTTTTCAATTTGATGATTGTATAAACTGACGAATTTTCTAATTTGCTCCAGTTCAGTCCCATCTACTTGTCATTTCTCCTGTTGCCTATATTACACTAAATATAAGATGTCCCTAAGAAAATATATACATATTTTGAATAGATATCACGTATGCAATTAAGACATATATTGAAGTTCATAATTCGAATTATTTTATGAGTGGATTGACGAATATCCAACTTCAGAATCCAGTAAATACCACAGAATAAGTAATAATTTTTAAAAAATAAAAATCAACAATAGATAAAAAGGTAAATTAACAAATATAGATATTAAAAGACGGTCAACTAGAAAATGACAACTTTTGGATCGTGATCACATAAACTTGGGAGGATTGAATCATAGGAAGTAGCCAAAACCAAAATTGAAGTTGAATCAAATCTGAAGTAGATCTCAAACTGTTGAAATCCCGAAAACAAGATCGTTTATATTACTGGCTCAAAGGCCGCAGTTCATTTCACTTCTTGCTGAAGAATACGCCCTCTCATGGCAGCCATAAGTTATTTAAAAAGTATACTATAATCAATTAGAAGAAGTGACTTAATTACTAGTCATAATTATTCAAGATTTCTTTTAACGATGATGTATCTGTTACACAAATAGCTGTGTATATAAATGTAAATAGCTTTTCATGAGAGGAGCATGATAAACACGCTAACAGCTATAAATGCATTATTTTTCTATGACTGTTCTCATTTCATTATTTATGGCTAGTTTTGGACAACAACAAGTATGATTCAATTGTCTCTAAAAAATGAAATTCAGTGAGTGATAGCAGAATCCATTAATATGTTGTATCCTTGCTCTTAGTCTTAACTTTGTGATCACCAAAATTTCAATGAGATAAATCTGAAATTTTTTCATAATTCAATTGAATTACTGCTAATATTTTAACGGTAATTTATGTTATTATTTTAATGTTGTAAAATGATGAATGATGAATGCTTAAATAGGAACGTAATAGTCATTCAAAAATGAATTATGCAAAGTTCCATACAGACACTACAGAAAATGAAACAAGGTTTAGTTAATCCATCAGATGTTTATTCCATGATTTATTTGGACCGAAAGAAAGTTTAATTATTGCTGTCTCTTATGATTTTTGGGGGCTATTGGGATTATCATTCAATGATTTGAATGATTTCTGCTAATAATAAAGGGAAATGTGTGTTGGTGTTTACCATTACAGACCGTTTGCCCTGGAGTTGTCAAATTTGATACATATATAAAGACATATTTTGACAGGTGTTCATATTTGACATATTTTTAAATCTGGGAATGTAACTTCGGAAAGATATTCTTAAAATTCTAATAATCTAAAAATTAAATAAACTTTTGATGTTTTTTGCTTACAAAAGTATTCCGCTACAAAAAATTAATTTAATCTTAAAATTCAAAAATTTAGCTCCTTGATGAAACTGATATTTTTACTGTATAATTTTTTAAATTTTTAAATCGATTCAAAAATATTTTACGTTGATATATCTCATTTTCGAACTGAAATCGAATTTTTTTTCGTTGCTCTACTGACATATTATTCTGTCTTTTTTTTGTTATTAATAATGAAGATATGAAGATTCGACTAATTTTTCTTTTTGAGTAGGTTTCGGCTTAAAGAATGATTTTAATGAAATTTTCAAAATGTCGTTGCTTTTATCTTTCAGGTTTAAATTCGGAATCAAGTAATGACAAAATAAATAAATAAATATTTTTTAAGAC
Source organism: Argiope trifasciata (assembly GCA_026543055.1). Lineage (NCBI taxonomy): Eukaryota > Metazoa > Arthropoda > Arachnida > Araneae > Araneidae > Argiope > Argiope trifasciata. Next base: position 871,351 of record JAPMOQ010012849.1, read on the forward strand.
GTTAAAATCTGGGGAATGTCTTCCGGTTGCATTATTTGGACAACAATTAAAAAACTAGATCCTTCTAACTGGAATGATTAATCGAAATTTGGTCCAATGTTGCAAAGAATTAATGGAATTCAAATCGACCGCTGCGGAATTTTTTTCTTTATGTCCAAGGGTTTGTGACGTAAAACGAAAACGTGGAGGGTGAGGGAGTGACCGGAAGAAGACCAAACGATTCACCACCATCCAGCATCTGGCAAGGCCATGCTCATCAAAAACGTTCGTTGGCTCAAGATTTTCGTTTTGCCTCGGCACCCCCTTCGTTTCTGGGTGGGTGTGGTTCCTGGAGCAGCACGCGTGGGAGAGAAGGGGGAGGGGGAAGAAAGAATGGGTGTGCCCCCAGCTCCTGCGATGGAGCCCCATCAGCAATAATTCACAGGAGACCTTGAGATTTTGCCTACTTTTCCGAAACCCCGTCACCTCTTTTGCGCTCGATGGTGAAATGATTTCGGAGAAAGAGGTGACGTGAAGGATTTTACTGTAAACAAAGAAACAGAATTTCTCCTTTTGTTATGATTTCTACTGTTAGTTGTTACAGTGTACTGATCATATTAGCAAAGTGGATGTTCATAGAAAAGGAATATAATAGTCTACTGGTAAAAAAAAAGAATTACAAAGTTGTGAGAGGAATATTTTTATTCATTTTGTACCCCACTAAAGTGATCTCTTTAATAGTGTTTGTAAATCTATTGGAATCCCACATAAATAGTATAGTCCACTCTTTTTTTTTAACGATATTTCACGGACCTGAAATACACTAAGAAAAAGTATTGTAATCGTTAAGAAGTTTGATGTTGAGATTTTGAATACGGGCCGATAAATCCTTTTTAAAATTATAAGCCTCTCAGTCTGATTATTGGTAAATGAGCATGATCAAAAGCGCAACTAACTTTATATAAATTCTGTTTTTCTATATATACATTCCAGAAAAAAATTGAATAAAATCCATCAATTGCCTGCTTATTCAATCATGCACATATGGGCAACTAAAAAAAAAACCTTGAATGGAATTATATATAGTTTTTTTCCTTCTTTAATATAACCTTATCACTTTTTTTGAATATTCCAAATTACAAATGAGACCGTGTTGGAGAAATGTCCGATTATTGAGAAACTTCTGATCTTATGATTACAGTTAATTATTGCTTTTTAAATTTTTAATCGAATAAATCTGTTATTGAACAAAGAACGCTGCTTGTTTAAATATTAATATTGTCAAAAAAAATCAAGCTTGCAGAGATTTATTCCTTTTTAAAAATTTGAATAGCCAAAACTATAGGAGATGAGGAAATGACATTAAAAAGCTATTTGTGTTAAATGTGCTGTATAGTATTTAATTACATAATTCAAAGAGGCATATTATAGTATTATATTTGCTTACAATAATTTAAAATTTTATGAAACTTACTTGAATTTTTAATTATAGGTAAATATGCTACAAGAATTTTACCGCTTGTAATAAATAAAAAAGAACGAAAATTTCTAAAAAATTTTGACATCCAGGATACTCCAAACAGATCCTTGTTCGAAAATTTTATACAAGGCAAGTTTGGTTTAATCTGCCAAAGAGAGTGATGGGAGAGACCATGTACACCACGGAACCTTATAGCAACCAGCATTCTCTACAGTTTGCAACTTACGGTATATAGAATGGATATTTTACCAGTTAGGGAAAAATCCAAATGTGAAAATTGTTTTTGGCAAAGTTGATTTCAAAATGAACACAGATTTCGAAAAATCAGGGGAAATCCTATAAAATTGCACCGTTTTCAGCAAGGTACTTAGATTTAAATCTGCACTAAAAGTGCAAAAACAATGACAAAGCAAAGTTCAGATTTTCACAAAAATATTTTATATTGGATACTACAAACACTAACTATTACGTTTCTAGCAACAATCTTTCAAATTTATCTAAAAACTCGTATATTCCCTGAGTTTTTAAATGATCTTATAATAAATCATATAGGAAATCTAGCTCAGGAGAAATTTAGTTTTTAATTTACAATATATCACTGGAATCGGCTTTCATTAAAATAAATTAATCGAAAACTAGGCGAATAGTGGTAGATACATGGTAGATGCATACAAATCCTTATTATGCAGTCGTCCGAATATGCAGAAGTTTTTCAGACTTCCGATATGCTCATCCACTCAAGGATAGAGAAAGCGAGTCAATCCACTATGCAGTTAATAGCCCCATCTGTTTTTTTTATATATTTGTTACTGTTATTGCATCAACAATTTATGATCTTTGGTGAATCCATTTGTGCTTGCCTCTAATGAAAAATAAGCGGACATGCATTTTGTACATAGATTTTGCTATGTTAACTCCCGAATGTATATTCCCATTCCCTACCCTATTTCAAGTATTGAGGAAAATCAAGCAACATGATTGGTTCGCACCGCCGACCACTCTATGACGGGAGTGTGACGTCATGTTTGTTCTTGTCAGATTTTAGAGCAACTTGGATTGGAAGCCTCTCGTAACTAAATCGAATAAACTGAAAAAAATTCGATTTAATTCTTTGCGATATTGTTATATATCTAAGTTACGCATGCATTGTGTTTTCCATCTATATATTTTTCATCATAATTTTCCATTTAATAATATTTAAAATAGTTTTCTGATATTTAAGTAAGGAAGCATTTTACTATTACACAAATTTACAAATTAATATCTAAATTTAAATAAAAATCGTATCTAGGCATCTGTATCCCATATCATCTCCTAAATGCCTTCTCCGATTTTAAACAACTTTACATAATAAAAATTCTTTATCACAAGAAAAAAAACAGTTAATTTTTCAAAATAAAAAATATCTAATTAGTTACCAATTAACCGAAAATTTGTCGCTTTTCAGAAATAATTGGAGGAGAATTATCTGACAAGAAATATCATATAGGATATGTATGGATAGATAGATAGAAACCGTGTAACAAAGTACATTGCCAAATTTGTTCAGAAATTACGATAAGCAATCAGTACCAGCTATATGAACAAAAACTATTTCGAAGTTCGTTTATAATAACGTCACACTTTCGGCACAGAGTGGGCGGTAGTGTGAACCAATGATGCTGCTTGATTTTCTTCCATACATGAAATAGGGTAGGGAATGGGAATATGTCTCCCGGATGGCAAAGAATAGTATCATCTGCATCACACATATCCCTTTATACTCAATCATGATGCACTTACTGCAGTTCATCAAAAGTTTAGGTCGATGGTTCTTTGATAAGGTGTGCCGAAAGAAAAAAAAAGATAGTCGATTTGATGCCGTTGAAGTGTGTATTCGATTGCTGAAGAACAAATCAGTGCGAGTTTAGGCACACTTGCAAATGAAGTAGGAATTTCACAAAGTAATGAGGGGGAAACACATCGCCCATACTATTCAGCGAGAAACATTTTGACGCTGGTTGTTAAAACTGACTATTGAAGAACAGACTTTGTTTAAAACTATGTTTTAAGCAAAGGAATTCTTTTTCATTCGAGATGGCATATTAAATTCATTCTACTGTCATCATTAAGCGCCTGAAAATCGAAACAGGATATTCTGAGTTCCAGATACGATGCTTCAAATGCTTGGTTTAGAGAGCTTAATAAATATACGTCTGTCCCAGATTCATTTAATATATATGGAATCCTTAGACAATTCTCTACAGGATTACTTGATGTGTTGTCTACACCCAAACGAGAGGAAAGCCTTTTCCAACAACGTGGGGCTTCTGTACATTTTTCAACGGCAGTCTGGGTAGAATATTATTCCGGATAGATTAGTTGTAGGAGATTATTGTTAATCTTGAAATCTTAAAATATCATGGATTATTTTAAGATTTTTTGAAGCAAAAGGTTTGTTACACAAAAATTTTTAGTTTAACTCAAGGTCGATAGTTTAAATTTGGGCAAATGATTCGATGAAGCAAATGTGAATTTTAGGAGTGAGTTTTCTTCATTATTACCTTTACTTGTGTAATTTCAGAAACGGGCATGGAAGCAACCAATTTCAACAATGGTTTTAAGTTCAATGCATAATTTTTTTTTTTTATTTATCTTTGCATATTCTTAAGTTGTATGAGTGGAAAACAGCATAGTAAATCTGCTAAAACAGGATTTCGTAAATTGAATAATAATTTATTCTATTTTGTCTCCTATCTGGAATAATTTTTCTTATTTTGGACATTATATGTTTTTGAATTACAAGTTAAAAAATTAGGTTTAACATCCGGTTAAATTTTGAGCGAAATACAAAATGGGGTTGATTGTCTTTCAGTTCGGACATTCGTAAACAGTATACAGCGATAGTTTAAAAGCGTAGTGACTTAAATTAAATATTTCAAATTTATTAAGGAATTTTATGATTTCATATGTAATTTTGTGTCAAAATTTGTCGGTTCGGAAAAGTTTTAAAAAATCCCACCTCAATTTCCGGATACTTAACACGTCATTCTGGGTATTAATACCCAAATAATTTGATAAGGATGACAAGTTAGATTCAGTAAAAATCCTAGATTTAATGTTAAAACTTAATATTGCGTAACTATTATACGCCAATAGCTTGTAAAGCGTTCTCTGGCATGACATGTGTATTAAAAAGAAGGCGAGAAAATTTTGAGAAAATGACTTTTCCTGGCTGAGCTTTTGTCTTCACAAATATATATTCACATACTTTCTAACCAGAAGATTTTTTTGTGAACAAATTTCAGTCAAAATTTGATAGAAACATATAACGGTGTAAAAACCAATATTAAGTTTTAATGAATTGAAAGCTTTCTACAAAAGAAATTTCAACGAACGAAGGTTTAATTAAAATCCAAAATTTCCATGCTTTTGAATATATTTTCTTTCAATTTCACAAAACTTAACCACATAAATTTTTTTTATGTTTTTGGCCAACAGCTGTTTCTAAGACACATTAGGTTCCAATAATATTTGAGTATCCAATTTTCGAAAAGACGAGTAATCAAGGGCTGGTCTCTTAATTAGAGCGAGTGTGGTAATGGAACCAAAGTCGACGGAACACCTAATGAAATGTTGACTCGACTTAATGACCTGAAACTTGCAAGAATGTCGCGCAAAACTGGGAAAAGGTTGTCTGCTTTGGTAGTGTGGGCGTTATTCCCTCTGTGCCACAAATAGGCTTGGTTTTAATTATCTTGTATAATTTCGAGAAAATATCTATCTACCACCTACGTACAAGATAGTTAATTATCTTTGACTATTAGACAAATAATAAAAGGTTATAAAACCCACTTGTTGCTAAATTATTCAGATATGTTGTGCTCCCTTGATATATTGCTTCAATAGTACTAATGGTGGATTTAGATATTTATTGTGACCGTATAATGGTCATTAATCTTTACTGTGATCATAAGAAATTTATTTTATAAGGCTCTTATTTAAAAGACCTTATTAATTTATGCCTGTTTAGTTCATAGATCAGTAATCTAGGTCAATAAAAAGTAGGGTCATTGATCAACCTATTTCAAGGTCCCTACGATCTATTTCCCTTGATATTTCGTCACACTTTTAGTAATAATAAAGTTACAATAGCATTTTTTTTATTTAATCTATGTACATAAAAATGAATGTTTGTCTGTATGTCTCTTATGCGTTGCAGCACTGCTCATCCGATCTCAATAAAACTTTGAATACTTATTACTTGCATATACGGGATGGTTATAGGCATAGTAAAAGTATGTAATCTATATAAATAAAAATGAATCTGACGTTCCCAGGTCGGAATAACAATTTTCAAGAATAAGGCTTGTCTGTAAATGCTGTAACTCGGAAACACTTTATTCTAGACTAATAAAATTTAATGTCTATCTAATTTTGAATTTTAATTTAATTCGCAGGAAGTCTGTCTGTATATCTTTCGAGCTTATTTACAAAATAAAGAGCTACCGATAGCAACAAAATGCAAAAAAACTAGATAGATTAAATTTGTTACAGTGCTTTTACCATCTAAAGAAGTAATCTATATCGATTTTACGCCAAATGTCTGGTAAAGCTGAATGTTTGTCTCTAATAAATTCGTAATCTATTTGGCTAGCTCTCCAAATGCGAATGACAGCAATGATTAGAAAAAGATAAAATAGATAAATTTTGGTACAGTACATAGATTAAGCATTTAAATTATAGATACATATCAAATTTTGAACAAAATATGAATAGGGGTTCAACTTTAGTCAATCTATAATTTTGTATGAATATAAATGCGAGAATTCAAGAATAGAGATTTAAATAAGTGTTATTTAATACATGATCTTGCAAGTAAAATTATAATTATATGTAAAATTTTGACCTCAATTATTAGATAAAAAAGCTCCAAATATACATATATATATACATATTCGATTTTATACACAATAGAATGAAACCGAATGTTCATGTGCAAAAAGTTCAAGCATTCAGGGTATTGAACGCATTTTTTTATTTCATAAAAAGAAAATTTCTTTTTGTACGCAAAAGATAAGTGGCATGCTCCTTAATCAAGCTATAAGGAATATTTTTAATCCTTTATAGAAGAATTGAGCTGTCAAATAAGTGATACCAAATATCCCATTAGTTCAGGCTGCGGAATTTAATCATTCTAAATGTTTTTTCAATGCACAATGGTAGAGGAGTAATTTCAATAATAAAGCAAATAGATATTATATGACAATTTTTGTTTCAAAATAATGTTATTAACTTGAAAGAAATACACTTATAAATAAAGAACCATGCAAAACAAATGGTGTCTAATATTTAATAATGAAAGATGATTTTCTAATTTGATATATAATTTCTTTAATCTCAGTTAAGACAGAAGAACTTTTCTGACAAATATTTGAATCAGAAAACAATGTATGAACGCAAAGATGACATTTAACGAACTCTATCCTTTCTTTTACTTTCTTTGTATCTTTGTCTCTAGAGGAAGGGGGGGGCTTACCTATAATTTGAAGTCACGAAAACATTGGCAGAAGTTCTTTTGCCAAATATTTCAACATTGGCACGCAAAATGCCAATGCAAACATTTATCTTCACTGAAAATATTCCATTAATTTTTTATGAATGAGTGCTTTTAGTTACATTTTCTGCACTTAATAACATAAATGACAACTAATTTTTCAATCATTTTGGACCGCGAATAAAATGAATCATAATCTTAAACTCTTCCAAACTTTTGCACTTTTTCAGGTAAAAATTATTTCTGCAATCTTATAATCATCGTAAAAGTTTTATCGTTTCTCCAAAGACAAAATCATAATTTAGAATGCCAATTGATGCTAAATAAAGAAGGATTTAGAATAGTTAATTAGCAAAATTTTACGAAAAAATTTCATGTGTCTTTACACTTTTCAATTTTTTATCAATATATTTTATATTATCCGTAGGAAATGTTCTGGGAAACTTTTGGTGACCACAGTATTATTCTATTCCCTAAAAGCCTTTTTGGAATCTTGAATCACTTATTAGGAACCCTGTTTTATATTATTATTTATGTGATTGATATCCTATTTTTCTCAAAACAAAAGTGCACCGATTCGTATATTAAAAAGTCTTTAGATATTCATTTTGTCTGTGCTTAAAACAGTTTCACGAACTCCAGTATATCTTATTAACTATTATCATTTCACAAGATTTATTTATTTTGATAGCGCGTTTCCTAGTATAGAGAATATCCCAAAAAGATTGAAAATTAGTTTAATTCTTTACCTATTAGACGATGTAAATTGGAATGTAGTTCAAAATCAGGTACGAAATAAAACCACGTCAATAAAAAAATTTCCATTAACTTTCCGAAAGTTACACTTTCTAAATTTTTAAGTGACTTCTTAGTCAGTTTGAAATCTTTTATGCAAGCAATCTGAAGGAAAGTGCTAAAAACTTGGGTTTAGATAAAAATTTCATTTTACAACAGGACAGCAACCCCAAATAAAATGCATATAATGTCAATATGGGGTGTCTTTTTTCAATGTTAATAGTAGTTATATACACCACAGCAGTCATCTGACATCAGTGCCATCGAAACCTTCCAGAACGCCCTCTACACAGTTATCAAAAACACAAAATCAGAAACAAAGCCCATTTAAAACAAATATTGTAATAAGATTGGGGTAAAATATATTCAGATATCACCAACCATTCATTGAAATCTCCCGTGAATTTCCCTAAAGTTAAACCTTCTAAATTTTTTGTGATTCCTTTATACAAAATCCTCAGTCAAGTAAAAAACTTTTATGCAAGCTATCTAAAGAAAAGTGCTATAAACTTGGATTTAGATAAAAATTTCATTTTACAACAGGACAAAGACCCCAAACAGAATACATATAACGTCAAAATGTGGTATCTTTTTCAATACTAATAATAGTTACACACACTACAGCTGTCATCTGATATCAGTGTCATCAAAACTCTGTGGAACAACCTCACATAGTGATCCAAAAACACAAAATTAGAAACAAAACCCATTAAAAACAAGTGTTGTAAGAAAAATTGGGTAAAATATCTTCAAATATCACCGAAAATTGGTTGAGTCGGTACCTCTATGTTTAGATGCCCTTATAAAAGTAAAAAAACCTGCAACTAAATATTGACACTGTCTTCTTATACGATATACTATAAAATTTCATAGGTGTATTATCAATTTATTTAGCCAAAAAAAAAAAAAAAAAAAAAAAAAAAAAAAACTGCGTATGTTTATTTAAAGTGCTCCTGAAACTTTTTAATTTAGAAATTTTAAGTTGATTTTGCTTAAAACTAAACCAATTTCATGTGTAAAACTAAAAACACTTTTGAACTTCTCGGTAATGTGTTATTTATATTGAAAGTCGGATTTATTAAGTAAAATTAAGGTGTCCTCTCAATTGTTTGAGCTACTGTATATATTCGAGGTACCGTCAAACATTCTTAAAGTTTTTTTGAATATTTATTTATTTTTATTTGTAGAAACATAAAATAAATACATGCGCATAATTTATTGTCAAATTTATTATAATTTTTCGAAACGACATTCCAAGAAATTAATTCGCAGACGATTTATTTCCTTTCATTTAGTTGTAATTTAGCCGTTATGTTAAAATATTTTTTTTATTAGCACAGCGAAAAACAAACGATTTTCTATTATCACAAGATCTTTCTAAAATACATTTTATAAAATTATCTATTTATATGAATAATTTTTTTATTATATGTGTCAAATATAAAACATATGAAATTTAGAGCCTCATGCGTCCCATGTTCGCATAGGCAGACCACTGCTTATCTGTGTCTATTAAAGCTAAGGGTATTTCGGATTTTTCTAATTGAAGTTATCGAGTTTTTTTATCAACAGGCTTCCACTTTCAATTTTTTTAAAAAAACAAAGGTTTTATGTGATGCGAAAAATGGCAGAAATTTTTTTTTGCTCCATCATAATCCATTCTGTTTTAAATATTAAGCACTTTTTTCTAATGATCTTGTTAAATGGAAAAGAAAGACTTTCTGATGGACCATTTTTTTTTACAGAGTTCACATAAAAAAAGGTAATTTTTTAAAAAAATTACGAATTTTTATCCTTGATCATAGTTATTTTGTATCTTACTTTGAACTATTTTGCAATTTACACCATTCATTTATCTAATGGAATAAGAATTAAACAGAGTTTCAATGGACACCCGGCAAAGGAACAACCAAAATGTTCTGATGGGATGAAATCTTGCTGAGAGTTCAATTTCTGTAATAACTTTTTTACAAGCTTGCACTTCAGGTGGTTTTTGTTTCATCTGAATTATTAATGAGATTGAACCAGAAAGATAAACAAGATCATCAAAATATGAATCGCATTGTAAGATTGTGGAGCTATGATGAGGCATAAATCCACTTTTTTAATTGATAACATGCATTTAACCTAAGCTTAAATTTGATGAGCATTTAAAAAAATTCTTGTATACGAAAGATACAAAAAGAAAAGTATTGTAAACGTTGAAAATTTGAATTCGAGGTTTTGATGAACTTTGAACTTATATGCTTGAGATCTCTTTTAATCTGAAAAACTTGCAATCTCTTTGAATCTGAGTTTTGAAATGATGTCTATCTATCTTAATTCAGCCTGTATGTGATGACTAAAATGCTTTGAGATAGACAGATGATATTTGGTAAATGATCTTTACATCTGATGTGATGCAGATTTGCATCACATTTTGAGAGAAATCCATTCAAAAAAAAAGGTTTTTCTGTTTGAAACCAAGTAAATAACTACAAAATGTAAAGATCGAGATGGATAATATTTAGTACACAGATTTAGTATTTATAATGCAGATTCGTATCAAATTTGAACGAAATTCGTATAAAGGCCTAATTTATCGATTTTAACCTTTCACTTATGTAGGCACAAGAATTCAAAAAAATACGTTTATTTTTTAAAAATGAAATTTGGTATGCAATTTTTTTACTACAATTGTAATTCTATGAAAATTTTGGTTACAATTGATCTGTAAAAAGCTGCCTAAAATACATATTCGATTTTAAAGGCCTTCAGTGCATTTTATATTTGGTGCATTCAATGTATTCGATATAAATTTTAAGGTGTTTTAAATATATTATTTGTAGGGGCTTTCTTCAAAAAAATTGACTGAAAAATATAAAATCTTTCAATTTCTATTTCGTAGAAATATTCCAAATGTCCAAGCTCAGAAGTTTTTAAGTATATCAGTTAATAATTCTAGGTGCTAAGTAATACTTGTGACAAATTTCCTTTCAATCCGTCAAAGTTCAAACAAAATAACTTTTAATTTTTTAAGCATTGTCTTTTGCGATTGTGAGATCTCAGTTTCTAATGTCTCTTAAAAATTGCATAAAGAATAAGTAGGATCTTTCATTATTAGCTTTCAATAATTAAGGAAAATCAAGGGATGAAATATTTTATCGAACCCTGAGAGCAGTTTATTAACATTAATTTAATTTAATAAAAACTCATATTTTTCACATATTCACAATTTTAAGCCTTATATAAACCCAGATAATGCGTAAATGGAAAAGTAAAAAAAATCAAATTCGTATTAATACTTTTATATGATATTGATGTAGAAACAATTGTATAAGCTTTAACTTACTGGTGAGCGATAACTGAAAAATAAAAATGCTACTCAATTGGCCCTTAGCATGTGATTATTAATCAAACCTTATTGAAATTTGCCAAATTATGGACCCAATGGTCAATTAACGCAGTTCTAAACTTATATTGGAATTTTTTCACTAAGCAACAAAGCTTAATCTAAAATTTATTATTTTTTATATGATTACGGGAAAATTGATAGTACGCCGTTGGTTTGCTTTATTGTGAGATCAATCTCTATCTCTGCTAGTAAGAAATGAAACTATTCAATGGAACTTTCTTGTATTCTCAGAAATAATGCGAATTACCAATGACATGCAATTGATGAACAACCATTTAGAAAAAAGCTGATGGTTCGCAATCTTTGGGGATTATTCGCTAAGATTCCGTTAATGCACAATAACAAGAACGCAGAATTGGGTTTTCAATTTTTTTTCTTGACCAATATATATCAAAATTAAACATGGAAACACAACTATAGCCACAAAATAATATCCAAATTCCATATATTTAAGTTATCGCATTGTTTACTTTATGTGTTTTGTGAAATGCAGACTGACTGAAGGTCAGATTTCTGACTGATTCGGTTGCAAATTTGATAGGTATCTACACTTCTAGATGTTACATTTGTGAATCAAACTTTATTTATCAAGATTTCTTTGTTAGTGATTATTGTATTATATTTGGACAGCTAGACAGACGGATTTTCAATGAATGGATTTTGCTCAAAAGTTATTTGAAATTCACAAATTTGCTGAAAATATCGTATGCCAAGTTTCGTCTGTGCAGTTCAAAGTGTTTTTTAGTTTCCGTGGCCACAAACAGATATAATTTTTTTTAAATGTGTTTTTCGGACTAAGGAATTTTCGAAATGAGGAGATTTGTCGAAATCCCGAGTTTGAATTTTTTTGATGATTACAATACAATATTTTCTCTTCATATATGTGGTATACAAAAATAAAAAGGATCTGAAAGTGTACAATACGTCTGCATGATTTATTGGCACTCTACAAAATAGAATTTTCAATCAAGTGCGATTAAATTTTGCAGGAATATACTGTATAGAGGAATATATATAAATTGGGAAAAAAATTCTTGAAAAATTTAATTTTAGCATTAGTTTAAAAAATTAAGTAAGATGTTGTGATATCTAAAAATAATTTTGAACAGATTTCCGTGATGTTTGTAAATTTACAAACCTGTCTCTTAAATCATCCTCAGTATTTACCATGCCTGCGTTTCTGGCATCGAAATTCTTTTTAAAAAATTGCGTAATTTTTGAACATTAATTATACATTTGCAATAAAAATTCAATCACTTTCATTGCCCAACCATGTACTAAATTCTTAATATATCTGAGAAAATTATTCCAATCAAATTAACCCTATCATTTTTTCCGTGCACCATTTTATTACTCCCGGTATTTTATTCATAGTATATTCTTAAGTGCCTCCTTTAATACCTCATCTTTTTTTATAACTGCTTTATTTTTTTCTCTCATACTGTATCTCATCATGTTCATTTATCCAGTTTTCTTGTGTTCTATATATATGTAATTCATTTCAATTTTTACCATTTTTCATTATGTCATATGTATATTTGTATTTTATTATTTTTATGTTTCTTTCCAATTTTTCAATTAATTGTGATGTAATTTTTTAAAATAAAATCCACGCACATTTATAAAAAACCGGAAAGGTGGCATTTTAATTTTAGAAGTGGTCGTGTGGTGTCGTGTTAAGAATGAAGAATTATGTACAACATCATCCGATTTTTTTCCCATTATTGGAAGCTAAAAAATATGCCTGTAAATTATCTGCAAAGGTAAATTAGGAATCATTAATTGAAATTAAATAATCCCTCTGCAAAAAACAATGCGCAATTTGCATAATAAAACATCTTTAACCCTTAACTGGGGAGATGAAAATTTAATACGTTACAGGGTACGTGCGGTCAATGAGACCGAATTTTCTTTACACTCGAATCAAAGTTTCTAATGAAAGTATTACATTGTAAATCAGCCACTATATTTTACAGGCAGTTTTCTTATTATATAAATATATTTTGGAAATTTTTCAAAATATTTTATCATTGAAAAAAGAAAATGCGTTGGAACATACATTTTTTTTTTCTCAAAATACATGTAATAATAAATAATATTCTTGAAAAAAACATATTACTTTATACTTTTTAAACCATGTTTATTTTTTCAGTTTATAAAGGTATATAGAAAACAATATAATACAAAATTCAACAACTGTATATGAAAAAAAAATGACATTGGGTAAAATTATCCCTTTTTTTATCTGTTTGTGTGACTAGGGCATTTTACGGATTTCTAGGGCATTTTAAACAAATTAAGAACTATTATAAAAATCAACCTGTAAATTCTTTATATATATATATATCTCTTGGTACATTAATATATTTTATAAATGTTTCAAAAAACATTATCACTAGAAAAATTAATTATGTTTGAACATATATATCAGAATGCGAACTTTCATCGAAAAACAGTTTTTTACAATTATCCTTAAAATCACTTTCTTTTTCATTTAAAAGTGTCTGAAGCACTGCTTATTAACCCTTTGCACTCGAGCGGATCCGATACGGCGCCCGGCCGATTCGAAGTGGCAACTCGAGCGGCGCTGCTGCGGCGCCCGAATGTTTTAAAACTTTAAATCGAACTACGCTGCTACGACGCTATGGTGTTTTTAACTGGATCTCCTTATTTACAATATGCGGTAAGATAGTTTTCGTGGACTAGGCTCTGTTTACATTGTAACCAAATATTAGCTCAATTTAGTTAGTCTCAGCGTAGCATTCGCTTGAAACAGTCTTGGCAGTAAATATAGTATCTAGATCTATATACATTTGTTTCCTTATAAATGTTTTTCAATTACTTGTAATATGTTCGCCGAATTTGGCCAAAATCGTTTCGAGTTGCTGGTTCGCGCAAGCGAAAAAGGCCTCGAGTGCAAAGGGTTAATAGGATCAGTAAATTGGATGATATTTATGGACTCAAGTTTTAGCGCCATCTGATAAGCCTTGTTTATCACTTGAGCACTAACGGGGAGGAGCGGTTTGAGTGACATCGTTAAAAGAAATAACCGAATTATTTTAAAAACCAGGTGTATTGAAGGTCTCGAAACAGGAAGCTACACAGTCAATCCATTCCAGGGTCCATGAGCTAAAAATTGAATAAGGATGAGCGAAAGCTCAACGCTAGCGGTCTCACAGACCACATGTCCTCAGTTAAGGGCTAGCGTGTTTCACAATTTGAAGCCCAAAAATGCTTTGTTTAGGAAATCACAGGCGCCAAATTATGAAAAAGAGATTTAATGTACAATAAGCGCAACCAATATTTCTAGCAAGGAGTTGTTCACCAAATGCAAATACTATGATAACTCAAAAGCTACCTAAATTCAGCATTGAATAATTTTAAAATTTTGATTTAACTATTGATTTAAAATACTAAATATAAAGAAAATTCTAACATAATTCTAAATTA